>OY039071.1:28311596-28841596 GCA_955850985.1 Elophila nymphaeata | reverse complement strand
CTAACCTAACCTAACCTAACCTAACCTAACCTAACCTAACCTAACCTAACCTAACCTAACCTAACCTAACCTAACCTAACCTAACCTAACCTAACCTAACCTAACCTAACCTAACCTAACCTAACCTAACCTAACCTAACCTAACCTAACCTAACCTAACCTAACCTAACCTAACCTAACCTAACCTAACCTAACCTAACCTAACCTAACCTAACCTAACCTAACCTAACCTAACCTAACCTAACCTAACCTAACCTAACCTAACCTAACCTAACCTAACCTAACCTAACCTAACCTAACCTAACCTAACCTAACCTAACCTAACCTAACCTAACCTAACCTAACCTAACCTAACCTAACCTAACCTAACCTAACCTAACCTAACCTAACCTAACCTAACCTAACCTAACCTAACCTAACCTAACCTAACCTAACCTAACCTAACCTAACCTAACCTAACCTAACCTAACCTAACCTAACCTAACCTAACCTAACCTAACCTAACCTAACCTAACCTAACCTAACCTAACCTAACCTAACCTAACCTAACCTAACCTAACCTAACCTAACCTAACCTAACCTAACCTAACCTAACCTAACCTAACCTAACCTAACCTAACCTAACCTAACCTAACCTAACCTAACCTAACCTAACCTAACCTAACCTAACCTAACCTAACCTAACCTAACCTAACCTAACCTAACCTAACCTAACCTAACCTAACCTAACCTAACCTAACCTAACCTAACCTAACCTTTTTTTTTTTTTTTTTTTTTTTTTTTGACGGTGGGAACCAATTTACTGGCCGTATCGCACGCTGGCAAGGCGTGCGACGTGTGCGGGGATCACTGACGCGGAACAACGCCAGTACTACCCGCTAAACGCCACCGGTACCCTCCTAAGCCCTTATGAGGGCGCTTTGGGTTCGGCGCACTGTATGTGCGCCATTTCACCAAAGCGTCCCCGGGCTGGCCCGGTCCAACAGTGAACCGGGCGACGCGCCTGTGGGGGATTACGCTAGGGTACTAGGTAATCCCCAGACGGGGTGGCCTATGCCGACTGGCACCAGGGGCGCGCGGTTTGCCAACCGCGCCCAGACCACCTTAGGGCCGACGAAGACCGGCGGTCATAGCCGCCTGCCTTCTCCGGCCCCGCCGCCTACGCCGGAGGGGAGCGGCTAGAGCATCCTCCTCCCGCTCCCTCTCCGCTGCCTCCTTCTGCCCCATCACATCCTCGCAGAAGGAGGCGGTAGCCTTCCAAGCCCTCTCATTACCAAGCATGGCTCTAACCATGCTTGGCAATGAGAGCGCTCCTCCGCCGAGCGCCGCCACCAACGTGCGACGCTCGTTTCGCCAGGCCGGGCACTCGACAAGCGTGTGCTCGGCCGTGTCGTCGGGGGAGTTGCAGTGGTGACACCGCGGCAACTCCTCCCGACGGGCGATACGGTACAGGTAGTGACCGAAGCACCCATGTCCGGTCAGTACCTGCACCAGGCGGTAGGTGAGGCTACCCCGCTGGCGCCCTACCCACTCCTCCAACACCGGCCGAATCGCCTCGATCGTCCGGTGGCCAGCGGCTGGGTTGGCGAGTGCCTCATCCCATCGGCGCAGAGCCTCCCTCTGCGCCTGGGTGCGGACCCGTTCGACCTCCTCTCGAACGGGTCGCTCGCCCCGCTCTCTCGCCGCGGCCCTGTGTCGATGCACCTGGGACAGAACCAGGGCATCGACCTCCCACGGGAGCGTGCCTGCGAGGACGCAGGCAGCCCCGTGGCTGACCGTGCGGTAAGCCCGCACGGCCCGGGCCGCGATGACCCTCTGCGGTCTCCGCAGGAGGGCCCTCGTGCGGGACGAGAGGCACTCCGCCCACACCGGGGCTCCGTATAGTGCCATCGACCTTATCACCCCGTGATAAAGCCGACGGCACGACGCCTTCGGCCCCCCCACATTGGGGAGGAGCCGCCCGAGTCCGGCTGCGGCGGCGCACAGCCGGGGAGCGAGGAGCCTAAAATGCTCCTCGAAGCTCCACCGGGGATCCAGGGTCAGGCCGAGATACTTCATATGCATCTCGACGTGAACCTGGACCCCCTCTACCCGGACACGGAGCCCCGGTGGGATCCTGCGTCTGGGGGCATGGAACGCCATGGCCCTCGTTTTCTCGAGGGCCACCTCCAGCCCCAGGAGGCGGATGCGTCGGACGACCATGGAGGTGCCGACCGACGCAAGGTGGACCGCCCCCTCCCAATCCCTCGCTCTCGCCGCGACAAGGGTGTCGTCCGCGAAGCAGACGACCTCCATTCGCGGCAAGAGCGAGCCACGCAGGACCCAGTTGTACCCCAGGTTCCATAGTAGAGGGCCTAATACGGAACCCTGGGGCACACCTGCCGCCACTGGCCACGACTGGACGCGGCCCTCCGCATCCTCGTAGAGGACTGACCTGTCTCGCAGGTAGTCCTGTACGAGGGCGCGGAGGTAGAGGGGCACTCGATGGAAATTGAGCGCCGCCTCTATGCACTCGTGGGGGATGGTGTTGAACGCGTTCGCGATGTCCAAGGACACCGCGACCACCACCTCCCCCCGTGCTGTGGCCACCTCAGTCCACCTTTTGAGGTGGCCTACCGCGTCCACCGTGGACCGGCCGGTGCGGAAGCCGTACTGGCAGTCTGCCAAGTCCGGCCCCGTGCCCTCAATGTGCTCGATGATCCGGGAGGCGAGAATCTTCTCAAACGCCTTCCCGGACTCATCGAGCAACACCACCGGCCGATAGCCCGCTGGAGAGTCCGCCGGGCGGCTCTCTTTACGGAGCAGGCAGAGCCGCCCCACTCTCCAGCGCCTGGGAAAGCGACCCGTCGCGATGCACACATCCAGCACCGCGCGGTATCGGTCTCCCAGGGGGCCCAAGGCGATCGCCATCACCTTGGCTGGGGCCCCATCTGGCCCCGGAGCCTTGTTATGGCTCCGGAGTCGGTCCCTCACCATGTCGAACTCAACGTCCGACACGGAGGGACCTGCGGCCCACACCTCCGGGGCGGAACCGGAGGGCATCCTGGGGGGTGCGAAGGGTCCGGGGTTGGGAAAAAGTGTCCCCAGCACCCTTCGCAACAACCCTGGCTCCATACAGGACGTGGAGGGGGCCGCCGAAGCGAATTTCCCCCTCACCGTCCTGTACGGCCTCCCCCAGGGGTCGCTGTCAAGGATGGCTATGTACCTATCCCAGGCAGCGACCTTGGCCCTGCAGATGGCAGTTCGCAGGGCCGTGTGGGCCTCATTGTACGCCCGGCGGAGGCCTTCCTCCTCACCGGGCGTTCTCCGGGCGCGCCTACGACACCGTAGGTAGGCGCGCCTGGCCCCCATACTGGCGGTACGCAGGCTCGTGAGCTCCTGCGTCCACCAGTATACCTGCCCCCTGCTCCGTGGGCAGGCCTGCGCCCTCGGCATGGCGGCACTGCAGACGACGTTGATGTCGTCTGCGAAAAGGTCCGCCATGCCGTCGGCATCCCCGGCGACAGTGTCGGGCACATCTGACCAAGCCCGCACTGTCGCCGCCTCCTCCGCCACATCAGGCTGGAGGCGTGTGAGCAGCCACCTTTTGAAAGGTGAACTGCCCACACGGGGGCCCAGATGAAGAGGGGCCCCAGGGGATGCCGTGGAGACCTCGTATCGGACATACCTGTGGTCCGATAGGGTCTCCATATCCACCACCACCCGCCAGTCCCGAACTCGGGCCGCGAGCGGCGGGGTGGCAAAGGACACGTCGACAATCGACGTGCCCTGCCAGCGGGCGCAGGTCGGGGTGGTGCCTCGATTGAGGACCTGGAGCCCCAGGGAGAAAACCCAAGACTCCAGAACACCACCCCGAACGTCAGTGCTGGGAGACCCCCACGCCGTAGACTTGGCGTTGAGGTCCCCTGCCACCAGCACCTGACGGGGGGCCGCGCGGTGCACGACCCCTTCAACCGCAGCGAGAAACCTCTCAAAGTCGGCTCTGCTGCGGTTGGGGGAGAAGTAGGTCGACACCACCACTACTTCCCCCCAGCGGGCCACTACATACCCCTCCCCTCTTTCCACAAAAACGAGGGGAGGGCCCGCGCCTGTCGCCATAATGGCCGCAGAGCCGTCCGTCGCCCCCATCCACCTGTCGGACTGGGGAACGCGGTACGGCTCCGAGACCACCGCCAAATTGACCTCCCACTCCGCCGCAACCTGACACAGGAGATCCTGTGCCCCGGCGGAGTGGTTAAGGTTGGCCTGTATCAGTTTCCCCGATGTCCTACTCGGCATTATTGACGGACATCGGGGTCACTGCAGGGGTCGCCACTGGCGAGGCGCGGCGCGGCGAAATGCGGCGCGGCGCGGCACGGGGCGCCGCCTCAGGCGCGGCGCGGGGGGCTGTCCCCGGTTGGGGGAGGCGGCCCTTGACAGACGGGGGATTGCATTTGGCCCCCGCCATTCGGTGCCCGGCTGCCAGGCCCCTGTCCGCACACACCGCACAGTGTGGCGGGGCCGCGCAGCCCTTGGCCTTGTGCCCCTCTTTGCCGCAGCGGTAACAAAGATTGCTGCGGTCTTTGCTGGAGGGGCACTTCGCTCCAGGGTGCCCCGGCGCCAGGCACCTATGGCACCTCATGGGGCGCTGCTCAATGAGCCGGACCGTCGCGGCGACCCAGCCCACAGGCAGCCTCCCGTCCTTCAGCAGCCTGGCAACCACCTCCACCGGGCAGGAGGCAATCGCCGACCCCCCTCCCCTCATGCCGAAGGACACCGCCCCCACCTTGACACTTTCCGGGGGGCAGCCGGCCTTTAGGGCCAGGGCCACCTGCAGCTCCTCAGGCGTCGTGGCGTCATCCAGCCCCGACACCCGAATCTCGGCCATCTTGACCGGCCGCGACACCTTGGCCGCCTCGCCCAGGGCCTCGCCCACCTTGGCCGCTAGGGTATCAGCCTGGGCCGTCGTCGTTCCGGACGGGAGCTCAATAATGCGAGCTCCCGTGACCGTTGTCCGGAATTTCGCCGGGCCTATGCCCAGCTCACCCAGGCTGACCGCCGACTTCGCCTTGGCCAGAGCGTCCTTGTAGGTGGCCCCACCGGCCACCGCCTCCGGCTTCAGCGCCACCACCACCGCCAGGGTCTTGGGCGGCTTTGGAACTTTAGGGCCTTGTGGGCCCTTAGCGGCCTTCTTCCCCTTCTTCTTCTTTTTTTTGGGGCCTTGGGTTGCCGTGGTGGGCACCGGAGCCGGAGCCTTTTTTGTCTTCCGCTTCACCACGGTCACCCATTCGCCCTCGGTCGTCGGAGGCGCCTCTGTGGGCATTCGATCAGCCCCTTGCGCCTCCGCCCTCACAGGAGGGCGAGGTGGAGCCGACGGGGCTGGAGCCGGAGCCGACGGGGCAGGAGCCGGTGGGCTGCTCTTGCCCTTGCCCTTGCCCTTCGTCTTGGCCTTTGCGGGCATGTTGGCCGGCGGAGCGAGTGTAGCTGGGGACTCCCTGCTACTCCCAGCAGCTCTGGCATCCGCCGCCAACGGTGGGCGGCGGGGGCGCTCCGCAGCTGGCAACAATCGGCCATCCACCTCCAGGCCCTCCAACCTGGCCTGGAGCATGTTGCTCAGCTGCTGCACCATTGAGCTGTGGCTCTCCCGCATCTCCGCCCGCAGCTCGTCCCTAATCAGGGAGAGGACTCCTGGGTCCGCACCCACGGGGGTGTCCACAGCGATGGGCTCCGCCGACTTCTTGCGGCGCCCCTCCCGAGACTCTTCAAAAGCCCTCCTGAATGCAGCGAGCTCAGCCGACACCTTGCTGAGCTCCTCCTGCAGGCGCTTGTTGTCCGCCCGCAGTCGCTGCATCTCCTCCGAGGTCTCCCTCTTTGCCAGGGCCTGCACCATCGCCAAGAGGGACCCCGCGCCCGACTTGATGGCTTTTTGGCAGGTCCCCTTCAGGTTCCTGGACTTTTTAGCCACCAAGCTGACCTCCCTCCAGCGTTTCTCCGCCTCTTTCACCAGGGCCTCCGCTGACATGCGGCCCGGTTCAAATCGGCCCTCCTCGCCGCTCAGAGCGTCACTGTATTCAGCGTCGGAGCCGGAGCGGGAGTCCTGCTCTCCCTCCCGCAGCTCCTTACGGGCCTGAGACACCCCCACGCTGTGCCCGCCGCCGCCACTTCTACCGCCTCTGCCCTTTTTTGAACGGGGCACCTTCGGCTCCGGCGCGGCCAACGGCGTGTCCTTTAAGTACGCGGACGCCGCCGAGACCCTCTTTTTGCCGGCGACCCGCCCAGCCTTCGGCTCGGCCACCGACTCCGCCTCTGACGCGGTCCCCAGGCTCACCCTCGAACCCGACAGCGAACCCGTCAATGAACTTGCCCGCCCAGCAGGCACAGGCACCAACAAGCGCAGCGATTGACCAGACCTGCTCCTGGTCAACCTCGCACCTTCCTCCTGATTCGGAGGAGTCTCCGCAAAGACAACCTCCACGCCTCCCTCACTCGTAACAGATTTCACACTGGTCGTCCGAGATAACGACGAGCGCCCGTGGTCAGCGGGATAGTATGACCTCGCTTCGACTGAAGCGGCGCAGTCCTGGCCCCCCCCAGATACGTGGGGCCAGCCGCCGGCCGAAGCCGACGGGAGGGGTTCTCCACCATCGGTGGTACCCTCCTGGGGTAACGTTTTTTTCGGTACTGCTTTATCCATTTTTTGTTTTCGTTTTTTAGCGAGTAACGGCTCTCGCATCTCCACACCCTAGTGCTAGGGACCAGACTCCCTCTGGCCATTCAGCCTATCGCCACACCCACAAAGCTTAGGCTTGGGGCTTTTTTATTGAGGTGTGCTCCTCTCAGGCTGGACCTCAATGGCCCAACCCCTTGGCCCTCTCAATGAGGGTAACAAGTTGCCCGACGAGGCTCTGTCATACAGAATCCCCGCCGCGCGACAGCTCAAAAGCCGTCCACCCACTCGACACACTCACCCCACGAGGGGGTGAGTTCGCGACCACTGGCCGCCATACTCCGACCAACAATGGTCCACTGGCCCCCCAAAGGGACCCCACGACACCGGCGAAAATCGCCACAGGCAAAAACCGCCTCCTCCACTGGAGCGCTAGCGACCGGGATTACTCCCCCGGCCATCCAGCCCCTCGGCACGCTCCGAACCTTGGGCTTTGGAGGATTTTTTATTGAGGTTTACTCCTCTTGACCCGGACAAACGCCCCGCCGGTCCCCGGCCCCTCAATTGGGGTAACGGGTTGCCCGACACGCCCCCGGAGTTCGGGAGACGTGCCGCGCGCCTACATCCCGACCGCGCTCTGATTAGCAGAGTACGGCGGGAGCAGGAGCAGTTGCTGTCCGCGCCGGACGAAGCCGGTACCCCCCAAATCTGGAGGGCGTTCCCCTATCCGCAACCCGGGGACGCGTCCGATAGCGATACTGCTGGATCGCTTCCCTCTCCACAGGGAGAAGGCGGAAACCTAACCTAACCTAACCTAACCTAACCTAACCTAACCTAACCTAACCTAACCTAACCTAACCTAACCTAACCTAACCTAACCTAACCTAACCTAACCTAACCTAACCTAACCTAACCTAACCTAACCTAACCTAACCTAACCTAACCTAACCTAACCTAACCTAACCTAACCTAACCTAACCTAACCTAACCTAACCTAACCTAACCTAACCTAACCTAACCTAACCTAACCTAACCTAACCTAACCTAACCTAACCTAACCTAACCTAACCTAACCTAACCTAACCTAACCTAACCTAACCTAACCTAACCTAACCTAACCTAACCTAACCTAACCTAACCTAACCTAACCTAACCTAACCTAACCTAACCTAACCTAACCTAACCTAACCTAACCTAACCTAACCTAACCTAACCTAACCTAACCTAACCTAACCTAACCTAACCTAACCTAACCTAACCTAACCTAACCTAACCTAACCTAACCTAACCTAACCTAACCTAACCTAACCTAACCTAACCTAACCTAACCTAACCTAACCTAACCTAACCTAACCTAACCTAACCTAACCTAACCTAACCTAACCTAACCTAACCTAACCTAACCTAACCTAACCTAACCTAACCTAACCTAACCTAACCTAACCTAACCTAACCTTTTTTTTTTTTTTTTTTTGACGGTGGGAACCAATTTACTGGCCATATCGCACGCTGGCAAGGCGTGCGACGTGTGCGGGGATCACTGACGCGGAACAACGCCAGTACTACCCGCTAAACGCCACCGGTACCCTCCTAAGCCCTTATGAGGGCGCTTTGGGTTCGGCGCACTGTATGTGCGCCATTTCACCAAAGCGTCCCCGGGCTGGCCCGGTCCAACAGTGAACCGGGCGACGCGCCTGTGGGGGATTACGCTAGGGTACTAGGTAATCCCCAGACGGGGTGGCCTATGCCGACTGGCACCAAGGACGCGCGGTTTGCCAACCGCGCCCAGACCACCTTAGGGCCGACGAAGACCGGCGGTCACAGCCGCCTGCCTTCTCCGGCCCTGCCGCCTACGCCGGAGGGGAGCGGCTAGAGCATCCTCCTCCCGCTCCCTCTCCGCTGCCTCCTTCTGCCCCATCACATCCTCGCAGAAGGAGGCGGTAGCCTTCCAAGCCCTCTCATTACCAAGCATGGCTCTAACCATGCTTGGCAATGAGAGCGCTCCTCCGCCGAGCGCCGCCACCAACGTGCGACGCTCGTTTCGCCAGGCCGGGCACTCGACAAGCGTGTGCTCGGCCGTGTCGTCAGGGGAGTTGCAGTGGTGACACCGCGGCAACTCCTCCCGACGGGCGATACGGTACAGGTAGTGACCGAAGCACCCATGTCCGGTCAGTACCTGTACCAGGCGGTAGGTGAGGCTACCCCGCTGGCGCCCTACCCACTCCTCCAACACCGGACGAATCGCCTCGATCGTCCGGTGGCCAGCGGCTGGGTTGGCGAGTGCCTCATCCCATCGGCGCAGAGCCTCCCTCTGCGCCTGGGTGCGGACCCGTTCGACCTCCTCTCGAACGGGTCGCTCGCCCCGCTCTCTCGCCGCGGCCCTATGTCGATGCACCTGGGACAGAACCAGGGCATCGACCTCCCACGGGAGCGTGCCTGCGAGGACGCAGGCAGCCCCGTGGCTGACCGTGCGGTAAGCCCGCACGGCCCGGGCCGCGATGACCCTCTGCGGTCTCCGCAGGAGGGCCCTCGTGCGGGACGAGAGGCACTCCGCCCACACCGGGGCTCCGTATAGTGCCATCGACCTTATCACCCCGTGATAAAGCCGACGGCACGACGCCTTCGGCCCCCCCACATTGGGGAGGAGCCGCCCGAGTCCGGCTGCGGCGGCGCACAGCCGGGGAGCGAGGAGCCTAAAATGCTCCTCGAAGCTCCACCGGGGATCCAGGGTCAGGCCGAGATACTTCATATGCATCTCGACGTGAACCTGGACCCCCTCTACCCGGGCACGGAGCCCCGGTGGGATCCTGCGTCTAGGGGCATGGAACGCCATGGCCCTCGTTTTCTCGAGGGCCACCTCCAGCCCCAGGAGGCGGATGCGTCGGACGACCATGGAGGTGCCGACCGACGCAAGGTGGACCGCCCCCTCCCACTCCCTCGCTCTCGCCGCGACAAGGGTGTCGTCCGCGAAGCAGACGACCTCCATCCGCGGCAAGAGCGAGCCACGCAGGACCCAGTTGTACCCCAGGTTCCATAGTAGAGGGCCTAATACGGAACCCTGGGGCACACCTGCCGCCACTGTCCACGACTGGACGCGGCCCTCCGCATCCTCGTAGAGGACTGACCTGTCTCGCAGGTAGTCCTGTACGAGGGTGCGGAGGTAGAGGGGCACTCGATGGAAATTGAGCGCCGCCTCTATGCACTCGTGGGGGATGGTGTTGAACGCGTTCGCGATGTCCAAGGACACCGCGACCACCACCTCCCCCCGTGCTGTGGCCACCTCAGTCCACCTTTTGAGGTGGCCTACCGCGTCCACCGTGGACCGGCCGGTGCGGAAGCCGTACTGGCAGTCTGCCAAGTCCGGCCCCGTGCCCTCAATGTGCTCGATGATCCGGGAGGCGAGAATCTTCTCAAACGCCTTCCCGGACTCATCGAGCAACACCACCGGCCGGTAGCCCGCTGGAGAGTCCGCCGGGCGGCCCTCTTTACGGAGCAGGCAGAGCCGCCCCACTCTCCAGCGCCTGGGAAAGCGACCCGTCGCGATGCACACATCCAGCACCGCGCGGAATCGGTCTCCCAGGGGGCCCAAGGCGATCGCCATCACCTTGGCTGGGGCCCCATCCGGCCCCGGAGCCTTGTTATGGCTCCGGAGTCGGTCCCTCACCATGTCGAACTCAACGTCCGACACGGAGGGACCTGCGGCCCACACCTCCGGGGCGGAACCGGAGGGCATCCTGGGGGGTGCGAAGGGTCCGGGGTTGGGAAAAAGTGTCCCCAGCACCCTTCGCAACAACCCTGGCTCCATACAGGACGTGGAGGGGGCCGCCGAAGCGAACTTCCCCCTCACCGTCCTGTACGGCCTCCCCCAGGGGTCGCTGTCAAGGATGGCTATGTACCTATCCCAGGCAGCGACCTTGGCCCTGCAGATGGCAGTTCGCAGGGCCGTGTGGGCCTCATTATACGCCCGGCGGAGGCCTTCCTCCTCACCGGGCGTTCTCCGGGCGCGCCTACGACACCGTAAGTAGGCGCGCCTGGCCCCCATACTGGCGGTACGCAGGGTCGTGAGCTCCTGCGTCCACCAGTATACCTGCCCCCTGCTCCGTGGGCAGGCCCGCGCCCTCGGCATGGCGGCACTGCAGACGACGTTAATGTCGTCTGCGAAAAGGTCCGCCATGCCGTCGGCATCCCTGGCGACAGTGTCGGGCACATCTGACCAAGCCCGCACCGTCGCCGCCTCCTCCGCCACATCAGGCTGGAGGCGTGTGAGCATCCACCTTCTGAAAGGTGAACTACCCACACGGGGGCCCAGATGAAAGGGGGCCCCAGGGGATGCCGTGGAGACCTCGTATCGGACGTACCTGTGGTCCGATAGGGTCTCCATATCCACCACCACCCGCCAGTCCCGAACTCGGGCCGCGAGCGGCGGGGTGGCAAAGGACACGTCGACTATCGACGTGCCCTGCCAGCGGGCGCAGGTCGGGGTGGTACCTCGATTGAGGACCTCGAGCCCCAGGGAGAAGACCCAGGACTCTAGGACACCACCCCGAACGTCCGTGCTGGGAGACCCCCACGCCGTAGACTTGGCGTTGAGGTCCCCTGCCACCAGCACCTGACGGGGGGCCGCGCGGTGCACGACCCCTTCAACCGCAGCGAGAAACCTCTCAAAGTCGGCTCTGCTGCGGTTGGGGGAGAAGTAGGTCGACACCACCACTACTTCCCCCCAGCGGGCCGCCACATATCCCTCCCCTCTCTCCACGAAAACGAGGGGAGGGCCCGCGCTTGTTGACATAATGGCCGCGGAGCCGTCCGTCGCCCCCATCCACCTGTCGGACTGGGGAACGCGGTACGGCTCCGAGACCACCGCCAAATCAACCCCCCACTCCGCCGCCACCTGACACAGGAGGTCCTGTGCCCCGGCGGAGTGGTTGAGGTTGGCCTGTACGATTTTCCCCGATGTCCTACTCTGCATTGTTAATGGACATCGGGGTCACTGCGGGGGTCGCGACAGGCGAGGCGCGGCGCGGCGAAATGCGGCGCGGCGCGGCACGGGGCGCCGCCTCAGGTGCGGCGCGGGGGGCTGTCCCCGGTTGTGGGAGGCGGCCCTTGACAGGCGGGGGGTTACACTTCGCCCCCGCCATTCGGTGCCCAGCTGCCAGGCCTCTATCCGCACACACCGCACAGTGTGGCGGGGCCGAACAGCCCTTGGCCTTGTGCCCCTCTTTGCCGCAGCGATAGCAGAGGTTGCTGCGGTCTTTGCTGGAGGGGCACTTCGCTCCAGGGTGCCCCGGCGCCAGGCATCTATGGCACCTCATGGGGCGCTGCTCAAGGAGCCGGACCGTTGCCGCGCACCAGCCCACAGGCAGCCTCCCATCTTTTATAATCTTGGCGATTGCCTCCACCGGGCAGGAGGCAATCGCAGAACCCCCTCCCCTCCCGCCGGAGGACACCGCCCCCACCCTAACGCTCTCTGGGGGGCAGCCGGCCTTCAGGGCCAAGGCCACCTGCACCTCCTCCGGTGTCGTGGCGTCATCCAGCCCCGACACCCGAATCTCGGCCATCTTGGTAGGCCGAGACACCTTGGCCGCCTCGCCCAGGGCCTCGCCCACCTTGGCCGCTAGGGTGTCGGCCTGGGCCGCCGTCGTTCCGGACGGGAGCTCAATGATGCGAGCTCCCGTGACCGTCGTCCGGAACTTTGCCGGGCCTATGCCCAGCTCCCCCAGGCTGACCGCCGACTTGGCCTTTGTCAGGGCGTCCTTGTAAGTGGCCCCCCCAGCCACCGCCTCCGGCTTCAGCGCCACCACCACCGCCAGGGTCTTGGGCGGCTTCGGAATTTTAGGGCCTTGTGGGCCCTTGGCGGCCTTCTTCCCCTTCTTCTTTTTTTTTCGGCCCTTGGGTTGCCGTGGTGGGCACCGGAGCCGGAGCCTTTTTTGGCTTCCGCTTCACCACGGTCACCCATTCGCCCTCGGTAGTCGGAGGCGCCTCTGTGAGCATTCGAACAGCCCCTTGCGCCTCTGCCCTCACAGGAGGGCGAGATGGAGCCGACGGAGCTGGAGCTGGAGCCGACGGGGCAGGAGCCGGTGGGCTGCTCTTGCCCTTGCCCTTGCCCTTCGTTTTGGCCTTTGCGGGCATGTTGGCCGGCGGAGCGAGTGTAGCTGGGGACTCCCTGCTACTCCCAGCAGCTCTGGCATCCGCCGCCAACGGTGGGCGGCGGGGGCGCTCCGCAGCTGGCAACAAACGGCCATCGACCTCCAGGCCCTCCAACCTGGCCTGGAGCATGTTGCCGAGCTGCTGCAACATGGAGCTGTGGCTGTCCCTAATTTCCGCCCGCAGCTCGTCTCTCATAAGGGACAAGTCCCCCGCCGCACCCACGGGGGTATCCACCACAATGGGCGCCGCCGGTCCCCTGCGGCGCCCCTCCCTCGACTCCTCGAAGGACCTCCTAAAGGCCGCGAGCTCGGCCGAGACCTTGCTGAGCTCCTCCTGCAGGCGTTTGTTATCCGCCCGCAGTCGCTCCATCTCGTCGGAGGTCTCTCTCCGAGCCAAAGCCCGGACCATCGCCAGGAGAGACCCCGCGCCCGACTTTATAGCCTTTTGGCAGGTCCCCTTCAGGTTCCTAGACCTTCTAACTACCAAGCCCACCTCCTTGAAGCGGCGCTCCGCCTCCTTAACCAAGGCCTCAGTTGGCATATGGCCCGGCTCAAAATCGCCCTCTCTGTCACTCAGGACGTCAATGAAGTCGGCGTCGGAGCAAGAGCCGGAGTCTGGCTCTCCATTCCGCAACTCCTTCCGGGCCTGGGACACCCCCACACTGTGCCCGCCACCGCCACTTTTTCCTCCTCTGCCCTTTTTTGAGCGGGGCACCTTCGGCTCCGGCGCGGCCAACGGCGTGTCCTTTAAAAACGCGGACGCCGCCGAGGCCCTCTTTTTTCCGGCGACCCGCCCAGCCTTCGGCTCGGCCACCGACTCTGCCTCTGATTCGGTCCCCAGGCTAACCCTGGACCCAGAGCGCGAGCCCGCCAAGGACCTCGAATGTCCAGCAGGCACAGGCACCAACAAGCGCAGCGATTGACCAGACCTGCTCCTGGTCAACCTCGCACCTTCCTCCTGGTTCGGAGGAGTCTCCGCAAAGACAACCTCCACTCCACCCTCACTCGTAACAGATTTAACACTGGCCGTCCGAGGAAACGACGAGCGCCCGTGGTCAGCGGGAGCGTATGACCGCGCTTCAACTGAAGCGGAGCAGTCCTGGCCCCCCCCAGATACGTGGGGCCAGCCGCCGGCCGAAGCCGACGGGAGGGGTTCTCCACCATCGGTGGTACCCTCCTGGGGTAACGTTTTTTTAAGAGCTGCTTCCATGATTTTGTTCGTTTTAACGAGTAACGGCTCTCGCATCTCCACACCCTAGTGTTAGGGACCAGACTCCCTCTGGCCATTCAGCCTATCGCCACACCCACAAAGCTTAGGCTTGGGGCTTTTTTATTGAGGTGTGCTCCTCTCAGGCTGGACCTCAATGGCCCAACCCCTTGGCCCTCTCAATGAGGGTAACAAGTTGCCCGACGAGGCTCTGTCATACAGAATCCCCGCCGCGCGACAGCTCAAAAGCCGTCCACCCACTCGACACACTCACCCCACGAGGGGGTGAGTTCGCGACCACTGGCCGCCATACTCCGACCAACAATGGTCCACTGGCCCCCCAAAGGGACCCCACGACACCGGCGAAAATCGCCACAGGCAAAAACCGCCTCCTCCACTGGAGCGCTAGCGACCGGGATTACTCCCCCGGCCATCCAGCCCCTCGGCACGCTCCGAACCTTGGGCTTTGGAGGATTTTTTATTGAGGTTTACTCCTCTTGACCCGGACAAACGCCCCGCCGGTCCCCGGCCCCTCAATTGGGGTAACGGGTTGCCCGACACGCCCCCGGAGTTCGGGAGACGTGCCGCGCGCCTACATCCCGACCGCGCTCTGATGAGCAGAGTACGGCGGGAGCAGGAGCAGTTGCTGTCCGCGCCGGCCGGAGCCGGTACCCCCCAAATCTGGAGGGCGTTCCCCTATCCGCAACCCGGGGACGCGTCCGATAGCGATACTGCTGGATCGCTTCCCTCTCCACAGGGAGAAGGCGGAAACCTAACCTAACCTAACCTAACCTAACCTAACCTAACCTAACCTAACCTAACCTAACCTAACCTAACCTAACCTAACCTAACCTAACCTAACCTAACCTAACCTAACCTAACCTAACCTAACCTAACCTAACCTAACCTAACCTAACCTAACCTAACCTAACCTAACCTAACCTTTTTTTTTTTTTTTTTTTTTTTTTTTGACGGTGGGAACCAATTTACTGGCCATATCGCACGCTGGCAAGGCGTGCGACGTGTGCGGGGATCACTGGCGCGGAACAACGCCAGTACTACCCGCTAAACGCCACCGGTACCCTCCTAAGCCCTTATGAGGGCGCTTTGGGTTCGGCGCACTGTATGTGCGCCATTTCACCAAAGCGTCCCCGGGCTGGCCCGGTCCAACAGTGAACCGGGCGACGCGCCTGTGGGGGATTACGCTAGGGTACTAGGTAATCCCCAGACGGGGTGGCCTATGCCGACTGGCACCAGGGACGCGCGGTTTGCCAACCGCGCCCAGACCACCTTAGGGCCGACGAAGACCGGCGGTCACAGCCGCCTGCCTTCTCCGGCCCTGCCGTCTACGCCGGAGGGGAGCGGCTAGAGCATCCTCCTCCCGCTCCCTCTCCGCTGCCTCCTTCTGCCCCATCACATCCTCGCAGAAGGAGGCGGTAGCCTTCCAAGCCCTCTCATTACCAAGCATGGCTCTAACCATGCTTGGCAATGAGAGCGCTCCTCCGCCGAGCGCCGCCACCAACGTGCGACGCTCGTTTCGCCAGGCCGGGCACTCGACAAGCGTGTGCTCGGCCGTGTCGTCAGGGGAGTTGCAGTGGTGACACCGCGGCAACTCCTCCCGACGGGCGATACGGTACAGGTAGTGACCGAAGCACCCATGTCCGGTCAGTACCTGTACCAGGCGGTAGGTGAGGCTACCCCGCTGGCGCCCTACCCACTCCTCCAACACCGGACGAATCGCCTCGATCGTCCGGTGGCCAGCGGCTGGGTTGGCGAGTGCCTCATCCCATCGGCGCAGAGCCTCCCTCTGCGCCTGGGTGCGGACCCGTTCGACCTCCTCTCGAACGGGTCGCTCGCCCCGCTCTCTCGCCGCGGCCCTGTGTCGATGCACCTGGGACAGAACCAGGGCATCGATCTCCCACGGGAGCGTGCCTGCGAGGACGCAGGCAGCCCCGTGGCTGACCGTGCGGTAAGCCCGCACGGCCCGGGCCGCGATGACCCTCTGCGGTCTCCGCAGGAGGGCCCTCGTGCGGGACGAGAGGCACTCCGCCCACACCGGGGCTCCGTATAGTGCCATCGACCTTATCACCCCGTGATAAAGCCGACGGCACGACGCCTTCGGCCCCCCCACATTGGGGAGGAGCCGCCCGAGTCCGGCTGCGGCGGCGCACAGCCGGGGAGCGAGGAGCCTAAAATGCTCCTCGAAGCTCCACCGGGGATCCAGGGTCAGGCCGAGATACTTCATGTGCATCTCGACGTGAACCTGGACCCCCTCTACCCGGACACGGAGCCCCGGTGGGATCCTGCGTCTGGGGGCATGGAACGCCATGGCCCTCGTTTTCTCGAGGGCCACCTCCAGCCCCAGGAGGCGGATGCGTCGGACGACCATGGAGGTGCCGACCGACGCAAGGTGGACCGCCCCCTCCCACTCCCTCGCTCTCGCCGCGACAAGGGTGTCGTCCGCGAAGCAGACGACCTCCATTCGCGGCAAGAGCGAGCCACGCAGGACCCAGTTGTACCCCAGATTCCATAGTAGAGGGCCTAATACGGAACCCTGGGGCACACCTGCCGCCACTGGCCACGACTGGACGCGGCCCTCCGCATCCTCGTAGAGGACTGACCTGTCTCGCAGGTAGTCCTGTACGAGGGTGCGGAGGTAGAGGGGCACTCGATGGAAATTGAGCGCCGCCTCTATGCACTCGTGGGGGATGGTGTTGAACGCGTTCGCGATGTCCAAGGACACCGCGACCACCACCTCCCCCCGCGCTGTGGCCACCTCAGTCCACCTTTTGAGGTGGCCTACCGCGTCCACCGTGGACCGGCCGGTGCGGAAGCCGTACTGGCAGTCTGCCAAGTCCGGCCCCGTGCCCTCAATGTGCTCGATGATCCGGGAGGCGAGAATCTTCTCAAACGCCTTCCCGGACTCATCGAGCAACACCACCGGCCGATAGCCCGCTGGAGAGTCCGCCGGGCGGCTCTCTTTACGGAGCAGGCAGAGCCGCCCCACTCTCCAGCGCCTGGGAAAGCGACCCGTCGCGATGCACACATCCAGCACCGCGCGGAATCGGTCTCCCAGGGGGCCCAAGGCGATCGCCATCACCTTGGCTGGGGCCCCATCCGGCCCCGGAGCCTTGTTATGGCTCCGGAGTCGGTCCCTCACCATGTCGAACTCAACGTCCGACACGGAGGGACCTGCGGCCCACACCTCCGGGGCGGAACCGGAGGGCATCCTGGGGGGTGCGAAGGGTCCGGGGTTGGGAAAAAGTGTCCCCAGCACCCTTCGCAACAACCCTGGCTCCATACAGGACGTGGAGGGGGCCGCCGAAGCGAATTTCCCCCTCACCGTCCTGTACGGCCTCCCCCAGGGGTCGCTGTCAAGGATAGCTATATACCTATCCCAGGCAGCGACCTTGGCCCTGCAGATGGCAGTTCGCAGGGCCGTGTGGGCCTCATTGTACGCCCGGCGGAGGCCTTCCTCCTCACCGGGCGTTCTCCGGGCGCGCCTACGACACCGTAGGTAGGCGCGCCTGGCCCCCATACTGGCGGTACGCAGGGTCGTGAGCTCCTGCGTCCACCAGTATACCTGCCCCCTGCTCCGTGGGCAGGCCCGCGCCCTCGGCATGGCGGCACTGCAGACGACGTTGATGTCATCTGCAAAAAGGTCCGCCATGCCGTCGGCATCCCCAGCGACAGTGTCGGGCACATCTGACCAAGCCCGCACTGTCGCCGCCTCCTCCGCCACATCAGGCTGGAGGCGTGTGAGCAGCCACCTTTTGAAAGATGAACTGCCCACACGGGGGCCCAGATGAAGAGGGGCCCCAGGGGATGCCGTGGAGACCTCGTATCGGACGTACCTATGGTCCGATAGGGTCTCCATATCCACCACCACCCGCCAGTCCCGGACTCGGGCCGCGAGCGGTGGGGTGGCAAAGGACACGTCGACAATCGACGTGCCCTGCCAGCGGGCGCAGGTCGGGGTGGTACCTCGATTGAGGATCTGGAGCCCCAGGGAGAAAACCCAGGACTCCAGGACACCACCCCGAACGTCGGTGCTGGGAGACCCCCACGCCGTAGATTTGGCGTTGAGGTCCCCTGCCACCAGCACCTGACGGGGGGCCGCGCGGTGCACGACCCCTTCAACCGCAGCGAGAAACCGCTCAAAGTCGGCTCTGCTGCGGTTGGGGGAGAAGTAGGTCGACACCACCACTACTTCCCCCCAGCGGGCCACCACATACCCCTCCCCTCTTTCCACGAAAACGAGGGGAGGGCCCGCGCCTGACGCCATAATGGCCGCGGAGCCGTCCGTCGCCCCCATCCACCTGTCGGACTGGGGGACGCGGTACGGCTCCGAGACCACCGCCAAATCAACCCCCCACTCCGCCGCCACCTGACACAGGAGGTCCTGTGCCCCGGCGGAGTGGTTGAGGTTGGCCTGCAGTAGTTTCCCCGATGTCCTACTCTGCATTATTGATGGACATCGGGGTCACTACAGGGGTCGCCACTGGCGAGGCGCGGCGCGGCGAGATGCGGCGCGGCGCGGCCCGGGGCGCCGCCTCAGGTGCGGCGCGGGAGGCAGTCCCCGGTTGGGGAAGGCGGCCCTTGACAGGCGGGGGGTTACATTTGGCCCCCGCCATTCGGTGCCCGGCTGCCAGTCCCCTGTCCGCACAAATCGCACAGTGCGGCGGGGCTGAGCATCCCTTGGCCTTGTGCCCCTCTTTGCCGCAGCGGTAGCAGAGGTTGCTGCGGTCTTTGTTGGAGGGGCACTTCGCTCCTGGATGCCCCGGTGCCAGGCATCTATGGCACCTCATGGGGCGTCTCTCCAGGAGCCGGACAGTAGCCGCGGCCCAGCCCACAGGCAACCTCCCATCTTTTATGATCTTGGCGATTGCCTCCACCGGGCAGGAGGCAATCGCAGAACCCCCTCCCCTCGCGCCTGAGGATACCGCACCCACCTTGATGCCCTCTGGGGGGCAGCCGGCCTTTAGGGCCAAGGCTACTTGTACCTCCTCGGGTGTCGTGGCGTCATCCAGCCCCGACACCCGAATCTCGGCCATCTTGATAGGCCGAGACACCTTGGCCGCCTCGCCCAAGGCCTCTCCCACCTTGGCCGCTAGGGTGTCTGCCTGGGCCGTCGTTGTTCCGGACGGGAGCTCAATAATGCGAGCTCCCGTGACCGTCGTCCGGAACTTCGCCGGGCCTATGCCCAGCTCGCCCAGGCTGACCGCAGACTTCGCCTTCGCCAGGGCGTCCTTGTAGGTGGCCCCCGCAGCCACCGCCTCCGGCTTAAGCGCCACCACCACCGCCAGGGTCTTGGGCGGCTTCGGCACTTTGGGGCCTTGTGGGTCTTTGGCGGCCTTCTTTGCCTTTTTCCCTTTCTTTTTCGGGCCTTGGGTTGCCGTGGTGGGCACCGGAGCCGAAGCCTGTTTTGGCTTCCGCTTCACCACGGTCACCCATTCACCCTCGGTAACCTGAGGCTCGCCGGGCATCGGCGCTGTTTCCTGCGTCGCCGCCCTCACAGGAGGGCGGGGTGGGGCCGACGGAGCTGTGGCCAACGGAGCAGGAGCCGGTGGGCTGCTCTTGCCCTTACCCTTCCCTTTGCCCTTCGCCTTGGCTTTTGCGGGCATGTTGGCCGGCGGAGCGAGTGTAGCCGGGGACTCCCTGCTACCCCCCGCCGGCTGCAAAGTCCTCGGCGACTGTTGGCCTATCGCCCTGGCATCAGCCGCCAATGGCGGGCGTCGGGGGCGCTCCGCAGCCGGCAGCAGTCGACCATCCACCTCCAGGCCCTCCATCCTGGCCTGGAGCATGTTTCCGAGCTGCTGCAGCATGGAGCTATGACTCTCCCTTAATTCGGCCCGCAACTCGTCCCGGATCAGGGACAGGTCCCTTGTGTCCGCATTCATGGGGGTATCCACCACGATGGGCGCCGCCGGGCCCCTGCGGCGCCCCTCCCTGGACTCCTCAAATGCCCGTCTAAATGCAGCGAGCTCAGCCGATACCTTGCTGAGCTCTTCCTGCAGGCGCTTGTTGTCCGCCCGCAGTCGCTGCATCTCCTCCGAGGTCTCCCTCCGCGCCAAAGCCCGGACCATCGAGAGGAGAGACCCGGCGCCCGACTTAATCGCTTTTTGGCACGTCCCCTTTAAGTTCCGCGACTTTTTCGCCACTAAGCTCACCTCCCTGCAGCGCTTCTCGGCCTCTTTTACCAGGGCTTCCGGAGACATGCGGCCCGGCTCAAACCCGCCCTCTCCGTCGCTCAGGGCGTCACTATACTCGGCGTCAGAGCCGGAGTCCCGCTCTCCCTCCTGCAGTTCCTTGCGGGCCTGGGACACCCCCACAGAGTGCGAGGGCCCTCCACCGCCGCTTTTTCCGCCTCTGCCCCGCTTAGACCGAGGCACTTTTGGCTCAGGCGCCGCCATCGGGGTGCCCTTCAAGAATTGGGACGCTGCCGAAACCCTCTTCTTGCCGGCAACCGGCCCAGCCTTCGGCTCAGCCACCGACTCATCCTCCGTCCCGGTCACCAGGCTCGTCCTCGACCCAGCCAACGACCTCGAACGCACATCACTGAGACGCACGCGCAACCGCAGGCCACTATTCGGCCCTTTCTCCGCCAGTGCTTGACCAGACCTACTCCTGGTCAACACCGCACCTTCCGTCAGACTCGGAGGTATCTCCGAGAAGACCATCTCCGGCCTCTCCAGGCCACTCTCACTCGTAACACATTTAACACTGGTCGTCCGAGACAACGACGAGCGCCCGTGGTCAGCGGGAGCGTATGACCGCGCTTCGACTGAAGCGGAGCAGTCCTGGCCCCCCCCAGATACGTGGGGCCAGCCGCCGGCCGAAGCCGACGGGAGGGGTTCTCCACCAGCGGTGGTACCCTCCTGGGGTAATGTTTTTTCCGGTACTGCTTTTTCCATGTTTGTGTTCGTTTTAACGAGTAACGGCTCTCGCATCTCCACACCCTAGTGTTAGGGACCAGACTCCCTCTGGCCATTCAGCCTATCGCCACACCCACAAAGCTTAGGCTTGGGGCTTTTTTATTGAGGTGTGCTCCTCTCAGGCTGGACCTCAATGGCCCAGCCCCTTGGCCCTCTCAATGAGGGTAACAAGTTGCCCGACGAGGCTCTGTCATACAGAATCCCCGCCGCGCGACAGCTCAAAAGCCGTCCACCCACTCGACACACTCACCCCACGAGGGGGTGAGTTCGCGACCACTGGCCGCCATACACCGACCAACAAAGGTCCACTGGCCCCCCAAAGGGACCCCACGACTTCGGCGTAAAACGCCACGGGCAAAAATCGCCCCCTCCACTGGAGCGCTAGCGACCGGGATTACTCCCCCGGCCATCCAGCCCCTCGGCACGCTCCGAACCTTGGGCTTTGGAGGATTTTTTATTGAGGTTTACTCCTCTTGACCCGGACAAACGCCCCGCCGGTCCCCGGCCCCTCAATTGGGGTAACGGGTTGCCCGACACGCCCCCGGAGTTCGGGAGACGTGCCGCGCACCTACATCCCAACCGCGCTCTGATTAGCAGAGTACGGCGGGAGCAGGAGCAGTTGCTGTCCGCGCCGGCCGAAGCCGGTACCCCCCAAATCTGGAGGGCGTTCCCCTATCCGCAACCCGGGGACGCGTCCGATAGCGATACTGCTGGATCGCTTCCCTCTCCACAGGGAGAAGGCGGAAACCTAACCTAACCTAACCTAACCTAACCTAACCTAACCTAACCTAACCTAACCTAACCTAACCTAACCTAACCTAACCTAACCTAACCTAACCTAACCTAACCTAACCTAACCTAACCTAACCTAACCTAACCTAACCTAACCTAACCTAACCTAACCTAACCTAACCTAACCTAACCTAACCTAACCTAACCTAACCTAACCTAACCTAACCTAACCTAACCTAACCTAACCTAACCTAACCTAACCTAACCTAACCTAACCTAACCTAACCTAACCTAACCTAACCTAACCTAACCTAACCTAACCTAACCTAACCTAACCTAACCTAACCTAACCTAACCTAACCTAACCTAACCTAACCTAACCTAACCTAACCTAACCTAACCTAACCTAACCTAACCTAACCTAACCTAACCTAACCTAACCTAACCTAACCTAACCTAACCTAACCTAACCTAACCTAACCTAACCTAACCTAACCTAACCTAACCTAACCTAACCTAACCTAACCTAACCTAACCTAACCTAACCTAACCTAACCTAACCTAACCTAACCTAACCTAACCTAACCTAACCTAACCTAACCTAACCTAACCTAACCTAACCTAACCTAACCTAACCTAACCTAACCTAACCTAACCTAACCTAACCTAACCTAACCTAACCTAACCTAACCTAACCTAACCTAACCTAACCTAACCTAACCTAACCTAACCTAACCTAACCTAACCTAACCTAACCTAACCTAACCTAACCTAACCTAACCTAACCTAACCTAACCTAACCTAACCTAACCTAACCTAACCTAACCTAACCTAACCTAACCTAACCTAACCTAACCTAACCTAACCTAACCTAACCTAACCTAACCTAACCTAACCTAACCTAACCTAACCTAACCTAACCTAACCTAACCTAACCTAACCTAACCTAACCTAACCTAACCTAACCTAACCTAACCTAACCTAACCTTTTTTTTTTTTTTTTTTTTTTTCGGTGGTAAAATGCTTTATGCATACCTCGGAGGGATTGCAGCCCCTCCAACGGTTATGTGGGAATCCTCCGTTTGGCGAGTCGTCAAAACGACGGTTCGAAAGACGGCCATACCCACTAAACATCCACCGGCGCGCACTCGGTCCGCCAGAGATCGCTACCACCCGCGGAACTAAGTAGACGTGCACATGGTAGTGATATTTGGCGGCTGATCAGACCGATCCACTCTCTCCTTGCGGAGCTTCGCGCGACTTCAGCTCCCTGGGACTATGTAATCGGGTGACGGGGCTGCATCCCTGAACACCCGGGCCCCCGGCTATGGCTGCACAAGCTGGCCATAGAGGCGTGCCCTGCGCCTAAGCCTCCTCCTACGCAGAGGATCTGCGCTGGGACTTGCCTCCCGCGCCCTCTCTGCGCTCTCTTTCTGGGTCATTACCGCCTCACAGAAGGAGAGGACTGCCTCCCAAGACGTCGCACTGCCGACCATGGCTCTGACCAGTGTCGGCAGTGAGAGGTCACCTCCCACACTCGCCACAAGGGTCCGTCTCTCGGACGCCCAGGCCGAACACGACTCTATCACATGCTGTGCTGTGTCCTCGTTGTGACCACACTCATGGCATCGTGGGGTGGGTTCTCTACCGATCCGGTGCAAGTACTTACCGAACGCACCATGTCCCGTAAGTACCTGCACCAGACGAAATGAGAGATACCCATGCCGACGACCCAACCACTCCTCCAGGCTTGGTAAGAGTCCCGTTAGAGTCCATAAACCCTGTCTGGGCACCTCCAACCTCTGTCGCCACGCCCTCAAAATTCTCCGCTGAGCTCTATCCCGCCAGCGCCTCACCATTTCCGGCGCAGGGCGCTCTCCCTCACGTCTGTACGTCGTGCCTCGCCAATATACCTCCGACAGCGCTGAGGCGTCGAGGTCCCAGGGTGGGGTCCCGGCGAGAACGCACGCAGCCTCGTACGACACAGTGCAGTAACCGCGTATGGCCCTGACAGCCATGACCCTCTGCGACTTGCGCAGCAGAGCCACGGATCTAGGTGTCAGGGTCTCCGCCCACACCGGCGCGCCGTACAAGGCCATCGACCGCACCACCCCGGTAAACAGACGGCGGCACGACACACCTGGCCCTCCGACATTGGGAAGCAGCCTTGCGAGAGCTCCAGCGGTACGCACCAACTTCGGGCTGAGGCGACTAAAGTGCTCAGAAAAACTCCAACGAGAATCTAAAATCAAGCCTAGGTATCGCATGTGAGTGCTGATATTCACACGCACGCCATTCACCAGGATATGTGATCCAGCAGGCGGTCTCCTACGAGGGCCATGGAAATACAGCGCCTCGGTTTTGGGAGCAGAAACCTTAAGCCCCAGGCTTTCAATCCTTCGGACGACGCTATCCACACTGATAGTGGCTAAACGAACGGCGTCCGTGAAATCATCCCCTCTAGCCAGGACGAGGGTGTCGTCTGCATAGCAGACCACCCGAACGCCCGGAAGGTTTGCTCCTCGCACGGCGTAGTTGTACCCGATGTTCCACAGGGTCGGCCCCAAGACCGACCCCTGTGGAACACCGCACGCCATGCTTTGGACGATCAAATGCCCGTTCCTGTCAACGCACTCGATTCGTCGACCCCTCAAGTAATTGCTGATGAGGCGCCTTAGATAAAGCGGCACCTCGTGAAACGCCATTCCTGCCTCAATGCAGGTGAAGGGCAAGGTGTTAAAGGCGTTCTCGATATCTAAAGAGACCGCTAGAACCACCTTGCCCCTCTCAACCTCTTGTTCCGAGAAAGCCTTCACGTGCGAAATCGCGTCAACGGTGGATCGGCGTTCTCGGAATCCGAATTGGCTATTAGCCAAGTCAGGTCCCGTGGTGGTCAGGTGGAGGTTTATCCGCCCGGCTATAATCCGCTCCAGGACCTTACCGGCTTCGTCCAAAAGAACAATAGGCCGGTAAGCCGATGGGGAGTCCGGCGGCTTGTCCGGCTTAGGCAGAAGAACGAGCCGGCCAACCTTCCACGCTTCCGGAAACTGTCCGGTACGCAAGCACTCGTCGAAGAGCCTCCGGAGCCAGTCCCAGAGAGCACCGATGGAGATCGCCAACAAACGGCCGTGAATTCCATCGGGTCCCGGGGCCGTGGATTTAGCCCGGAGTTTTAACACCGCTGCGTCAAATTCCTGGTCCGTAACCGGGAAGAACGGCGCGGAATCAGCACTTTCCTGCCGGCGTGGCATCATCCTTGGGGGAACATGTTCCTCCCTCCAAGGGAATAGTTTGGCCACGACTGTACGGAGGAGCGCTGGGTCGAGTAGTTCTGTCGCTGGGGGGGCCCGCGATAACTTGTCACGGACCATCTTATATGGGCGTCCCCAGGGATCACGATCCAGCGACTCTAGTAGCTCATTTCGAGCCGCCACCTTAGCCTGGCAGATCGCAATTTGCAGCTGTTTGCGCGCCGCATTTAGCTCCTCTACCAAATTCGCCTCGACCGTGGCATCACGGCCGGTTCTCCGCCTTCGGTAGTTGGTAAGAGCCCGTCGCTTCGCAACACACCTCGTGCGAAAATCCGCGACCTCTGGACTCCACCAATACACCTCACGTTTGGGCGGGCGACGGACTGTTCGGGGCATAGCGCTGTCGCTAATGCGCGTCAACGCCTCCCGGAACCCTATCGCCTCCGCGTCTATCGAACCCGGAGAACGGCCATCTGCGTTCCAGGCTTCCACAAGCGAGGACTCAACCGCTAAACTCCGGTCCATCTTAGCAATGGACCAGCGCGGGAATCTCGTGCTATGGGTGGAAGCGGGTGTCAAATCCGGTGGTTGTCGTCGTTGGGGAGAGACGCTGAACCGGATATACCGGTGGTCAGACAGCGTCTCCTCCTCAACAAGGACTCTCCAGTCATTCACCAGCGTTGCGATATTAGGGGTCGCAAACGAAACGTCCACGACGGACCCTCCCTGCCGCCGCACGCACGTCTGTTCCGAGCCCTGGTTTAAAACTACCAGTCCAGCCGTGACAAACCACTCTTCTAGCAAGTCGCCTCGCGCGTCAGTGATGGGAGAACCCCACTCCGCCGACTTGGCATTGAGGTCCCCCATCAATATAACAGGACGCGGCGAGGCGCGATCTACTGCAGCCGACAGTTCGCGCAGAAAGGCTTCGAACTCGGCCAAGGTTCTGTTTGGAGAGAAATATACACCCACGACCACCACTCTCTCGAATGTAACAGAAACAAAACCCTGACCACGATCCAACACCTGAAGAGTGATCATTTTGGGGCTCACGACAGCCACAGACCCTAAGGTATCCGCGGCCCAGTGTGAACCGGGAACGACGAAATATGGCTCTGCCATTACGCTCAGGTCAATATCCCACTGCCTCAGTGACTGCAGGAACAGGTCCTGAGCCCCAGCGCAGTGATTAAGATTACCCTGGAGAAAATGGATAGGGCGACTAAGAGCCATTAAAGCTGCATTTCTTCCGGGGCGCCGGCGTCTTGACCAGGACGCTGTTGCTCAGTCTGTGTACCTGCCGCCGGGGTCTCGGCGGCTGGTCTCTTCGGCTTCGTATTCCTCCGGGACTTGGAGGCGGCACACGCTTTTCCGCCAAGGCGGTGCTGAGCCGGCTTGCCTGCAGCTGCGCATAGTGGGCAGTGAACATCTGCCACGCAGTTGGGGGCTTTGTGGCCGGGCTTGCCGCAGCGGTAGCAGAGGTCGCTGCGGTCTACCGCCGACGCGCACCTCTGCTTTGTGTGCCCCGTCTCGAGGCACCTAAAACATTTCAAGGGGCGAGGCTCCAGGAGGCGAACCTGTGCCGCGCACCAGCCCACTTTTAATCGGCGGGCTTCAACCAGGCTGTTCGCCGCTTTGACCGGGCAGCGAACCCACGACACTCCCATGCCCCCGGCGCCCTTGCGGATAGTGCCGACCGTTACTTGCTCAGGGCGACATCCGCCTTGTTGGGCCACCGCTAAGGCTACATCCTCCCTCGCGACCGAGTCGTCAAGGCCTGACAGCCTGATTTCCGCTGTCATTGTTGGCCTGGTGATGAAGACGCTCGGTCCGAGGGTTTCTCTCAGCTTCTGTGCCAAGACGTCAGCCTTCTCGGCGTTGTTCTCTCCGGCGACCTGCAAAATCCTTGCACCAGTGGCGGCTTCTCTAAATGAGATGTCGTTAATGCCCAGTGCCTGCAGATCAATGCCGGAGCGGGCCTTGCGGATCACCTCCGAGTAACTGTCACCCCGCTTTTCGGCCTCCGGCTCCAACGTCAGTACTACAGCCGCCGTTTTGGGAGTCGTGGGCTTCCTCCTTCTACGGCCAGAGGCCTTCCCGCGCTTTGAGGGGGGTCCGGTCGTTTTAGCCACTTTCTCCAGGGGCGGCACTTTCTTCTTTTTACCCGGCGTTTTGCCGACAGTTATCCATTCCCCTTCTGTTGGTTTGGGCTCTTGGTTCCGTGAAGCCGACCCGGTCACAGCAGGAGGGGTTGTCTTAGCCGTAGCACCGCCGGCCGCAGGGGGTCCGGTTTGCTTAGGCCCTGGTCCTTTCTTGCCCTTGGTCGGGGCGGGCTTATGTACGGGCGCATTTGTCGCAGCCTTCACTGACACTGCCGCGTAACTGGCTTTCTTTTCATGGGCCAGAGGCGGTCGGTGTCTCACCGGAGGGAGTAATCGCTCCTCGAGCCCATCCCGGAAGGCGTCTAGACGTGCGTTAACTATAGCGCCTATCTGCACCAAAAACTCCTCTTGCGTCAGCTTGAGCTCAGTGACGCCCTTAGGCTTTACAGGCTTATTAGCAGCACCTGACGCCTGCTTGCGGTTGGTGCCGCCGGTCCCAGCCGGGCGCGACTCATCCGTCGCAGAGAACTCGGCAGGGGCCATCTCGACCTCCATATCGGCGCCTTCTGGCTCCGGGGCGGGTCCAGGCACCGCATTGGTCACGGCGTTTGTGCTCGCGGCTACTGCAGCCGACAGTTTCTCGACCGTCGCCGTCAAATCTTCGACTCTCTTTTCGAGGGTTTCAACCACAGCGTTAAGCCGTCGGGTTTCCTCGTTTGCCGTGCGCAGACAGAGCGTTTCCGCTATCATGCTCGCGCTCCTGGCAGAGATTTTGAGGTCCCGCTGTACAGTGCCCTTAAGGTTTTTGGACTTGCCAGCGACCGTCGCCACCACTTCCATATAGGATTTCAGGGTCTCAGCGAGGCGCTTGGCCGTCATAGAGTCCACTGTACTCTCATTGATCTCGGCAATCTTGTCGACGTTGCACTTGGCATACTCCCGGTCAGCCGTCTGCACTTTCGAGGAGACGTCAGCCTCGTAATCGGCGATTTCCGCCTCGAGCTCAGCTTGTCGTTTGGCCTCCCTTTGGCGGCCGTAACCGACGTACTCGCCCGTCGTCGGCGGGCGGCCTCTTCCCCTTGGTTTCGTCGGGGCGGGTGGTTCCGAGTCTTCGGACCCTTCTGTTCCCGAGCTATCCCTTTTGGGGCGCTTAGCGCCTTTAGTTCTGCGCTCGCCGGTTCCGCCAGACGGCTTCGCGGCAGAGCCCACACTACTCTCAGCGTCCGACACTGGACGCGTTCCAGCAACTCGCGAGCCAGAGCTCGCAAGGCTGACAGCAGAGCCCCAACGGCTCATTGGCTCACCTCTGGAGCTATTGCTGTTACTCCTACTTCTTGCAGCACCAACAGTGCCGCTGAAATTCAACCTGATGTTTCGGGTTTTTGGGGTTTTGGGTTTTTTATTAATTTCAATATCCATAAACGTCCCACGAGTATGGGGGATCTAAAACGTCCATCCGAGCGGTGCCCCCTGCACCCGGATAACCCTAATACACCTGGGGGGTCGGGTGGTACCCCAGGGTCGAGCGCTAGCGGGCGGACATTATCCCAGTCCGCCACCCTTACGGGCCCCCCGTTGCCACGGTTCACTGCAACGGAGAATTGGGGTTTTTTAGTGAGGTTTACTCCTCGCAGGGCCGGCCAATTAAGGCAAGCCCCACCGGTCCCGCAGGCGGGATAACGGCTTGCACGGTGTTAGTCGTACTGACAAGCCGGGGGACTACAACATTGCAGTCACGTGGCCCACCGTGCGCGGACACTGTCCGCCATACCCACGTCGTAAACGACCACTTGGCCCCGTCAACGAGGCCCAGGACAAAACGAGGCACCAACAGGCGCGAGGCGATGAACGCCCACCCTCGACCGTTCGGAGACGGTCCGCGAGCACTGCCCGCCATCCGACGTCCCGAAGGACACCTGCTCACAACTGGGCACACACTTGGGCCGCTCAACACACCGGGAACGGCTATTCGCCGGAGACTCTTAGTTAAGTAGGGACGAAAAAGGGGGGCAAAGATGAAAAAGGCCCCAAGCGTCGTCCCTACCGTAAGCCCCCCCACCACGGCAAGGTGGTCTCCAATCGGGGGGGAACCTAACCTAACCTAACCTTTTTTTTTTTTTTTTAACGTTGGGAAATGCGTTACGCATACCACAGGGGGGCAGTTTGGGATTGACCCTGTGGTTATGTGGGACTCTCCCCTCCAGAGTGCAATCCAGATCGCTAGTCGACCTGGACTGGGGGGCCTACCCACTAAAACCCAACGACGCCCTTCAGATGTGCCTGGGAGCGAGCATATCAACCGCCTCATCCTCCTCGGATGAATCGGCAGCAGATATGTCACCTCCGGACGGGAACGTGGGAACTCTTGAGAACACATCCACGAACCCGTCGGCACTAGCTCGCTGAACGCGAGCCCCTCTCACCTCCCTAAAAGGGGGAGGCCGCTGACCACCCTGGGTATCAGGGGGTGTAACGTCTGACGGTGACCTGTGCAGTGCAGGACCTGGGCTCCCTACACCCGGGCCCCGCTGGCCACCGTCAGGAGGAAGTAGGCGGGCGAATTGACGCCTCCTTCTCCCTGTCCGCCTTTTGCGGCACGCGTCTGCCTGTGGATCGAGTTCCCTGGCACGCTCCGCTTCTTCTTTGTGGGACATCACCTCTATGCAGAAGTTGTTTACTGCGTCCCATGACCTCTCACTCTCTAGCATCGCTAGGATAACAGTGTGGAGCGAGAGGTCCTCTCCGATCACCGCAGTGAGAGATGTACGCTGTGGTGCGAAGGCCGTACACTCCGCTAGGGTGTGTTGGGCGGTGTCCTCCGCGGCGTCACAGTGGTGACATTTTGGAGTCGCCTCTCGACCGATCTTGTGCAGGTAACGGCCGAAACAGCCATGCCCGCTAAGAATCTGCACAAGATGGTACGAGAGCGACCCGTGACGCCGGTTAGCCCATGTTCTCAGGACTGGGTGAAACGCCTCTACACTCCTCGCGAATGTGCTTGATCCGCCAGGTGCCTCTAAAGAATCGTACCAGATTCTGAACACTTCGTTTTCCGCCTCCTCGAGGACAGCGGCCGAATCCACATCAGAGGCACATTCACCACTGAGCCTGGCGGCTGAACGTAGTTGGTAGGCCACCGCAAAAACATGAGCCACCAACTCCCACGGCGGTGTCCCAGCAATGATGCAGGCTACCGAACCCGAGATAGTTCGATAGCCTCGGATGGCTCTGAGAGCCATGGCCCTCTGCGCTCTGCGAAGGGACGCGATGGCGCGGGGGCTGAGCGCGTCAGCCCAGACTGGGGCTCCGTACAGCGCCATACTTTTCACGATCCCCGCATATAGGCGCCGGCAACTAGCGCTCGGTCCTCCTACATTTGGGAGAAGCCTCCCAAGGGCATCAGCTGCACCAAGAAGACGGGGCTCCATACGGCGGAAGTGCTCGTCGAAGCCCCAGCGACCGTCAATTGTCAGCCCCAGGTATTTGAGGTGCGGTGACAGTCGCACCCTCACACCACCCACGGCTACCTGCGTTCCGGCCGGAGCACCTCGTCGAGGCCCATGAAATAGCAGCGCTTCGGTCTTGTGTACCGCTACTTTGAGGCCCAATGCACCGATTCGGTCGATCACTAAGGTCGAGTACACCGAAGCTAACCGTAGAGCTTCCTCCAAGCTCCTCCCCCTAGATGCTACGAGCGTGTCATCCGCGTAGCAGAATAGCACGACTCGTTGGGGGAGGGAACACCTCAGGGTCCAGTTATATCCCACGTTCCAGAGGAGGGGCCCGAGGACGGACCCCTGTGGGACCCCGCGAGTCATATCGTGCTGACTGATAGTGCCTCCTCTCTGCGTGAAAATGATCCGCCGGTTGCGAAGATAGTCTCCCACAATTTCGCGGAGGTAGGTAGGAACCCTGTGATAGCGCAGGGCCTCCAAGATGGTGTTGTGTGGGAGACTATTAAATGCGTTCGCAATATCCAGCGACACTGCGAGGACCACTTCTCCTGCTTCGGTTGCGTCATTGACCATGCAACGTAGATCGGCCAGTGCGTCGATGGTTGAGCGACCTACTCTGAAGCCGAATTGGCGCTCCGAGAGGTCGGGCCCCTGGTGCTTTAGGTGGTCAATAAGTCGGGAGGCCAGCACCCGCTCGAACACCTTTCCGATGTCGTCTAAAAGAACGATTGGTCTATAGGCGGAGGGGTCATCGCTCGGCCGGCCATCCTTCCTTAAGAGGCACAGGGACCCTTCTTTCCACACATTGGGGAACCGTCTTGCTTGAAGACAGGTATTAAAAAGTTCTTGAACCCTATCTTCAAGCTCGCTAAGTGCCAGACTCAGGACTCTTCCTGGCACTCCATCTGGGCCAGGGGCTGTTTTCTTAGCCCTGAGTCTACTGACTGCCGCCTTAAATTCACTTTCCTCCAGTGTAGGAGGATCCTCTCGGTCATGCAGTAGTACCGGACTGGGTGGTTCCATACGAGGAGGAGCGTGCGCAGCTTCCGGAGGGAAGAGTTCCGCGACGACCCTACTCAAAAGATCAGGATCTAAAGATTCGGTTAGGGGCGCACCACGCGCTCGTAGTTGATTTCGCGCTGTTTTGTAGGGGCGCCCCCACGGATCCCGATCGAGTCCCGCCAACATTTCATCTCTCGCCGCTTGTTTTGCGCCAGCGATTGCCGTTTGTAGCGCCTTTCTGGCCGACCGATATTCCTCATAGAGGCGGTTCTCCTCCTCGGCGTTGGGCGTGCGACGACGGCGTTGTCTGGTGTAGGCTCGTCTTTTGGTGGTGCAAGCCGCTCTCAGGGAAGCGATTTCTGAAGACCACCAGTAAACCTCGCGTTTGTCCCTGGGAGGATGCGACCTCGGCATTGAAGCCTCGCATACCTCCGTTAGAGCGGCTCTGAGGCAGGACGCTGCCGCGTTCACATCAGGGCCGTCCATCGGTTGCATGCTCCAACCCTGGACAATCGCGGCCTCTATGGCCTTCTCTCTATCAAGCCGACACAGAGACCAGCGCGGAGCGCCCCCCTGATTTGGCGATTGCCGGATGGCGTAAGACTGGAAGGAGGTCTCAAAGCGGATATACCGATGATCCGAGAGACTCTCCACTTCAGTTATGACCCGCCAGTTGGCGGTGGCGGAGGCGAGGGCGGGGGTCGCAAAGGACACGTCGACCACAGACCCGCCCCGCTGGCGTACGCAGGTATGCACGTTACCTCTGTTTAGCAGAGAGAGGCCAGAAGCCGCAGCCCAAAGTTCTGTCGCTTGACCACGAGGGTCCGTGGAAGGGTTGCCCCAGACGACGGATTTGGCGTTTAGGTCCCCCAATAAAAGGACCTGACGCGGAGCAGCTCTCCTTACGACGCAGCCCAACCGAGTGAGAAAGTCCTCAAATTCTGTCAGGCGTCTGTTCGGTGAAAAATAGACTCCTATGACGACAACGTTTCTCCACTCAGCAGCGACGTAACCCTCTCCTCTTTCTCTTACCGAAGGCGGGATAGAGCCCACCGTCGGGCGAACAACGATGGCCACGGAGTCGTTCAGATCGCCCACCCAGTGGGGCTGGCTTTGTACAAAGTACGGCTCCGCGACAACCGCTACATCTATTGACCACTCCACCATGACCTGTGACAGAAGGTCTTGGGCCCTGGCGCAGTGGTTCAGGTTCCCCTGTAGGAAGTTGTATTGGCGACTAGGCATTACGGTTCCATTGCAACTTCCTCTTGGCCAGCTTGACTGGCGGTACCTTCTTTAGTAGGCAGGGGCCGAGATACCGGTGGCGTGCCTTTTAAACGGGGAGGGTTGCACTTCCTCCCCCCCATGACATGGCCAGCTGGTTTGCGTGCGGAGGCGCAAATGGCACAATGTGGTTGCGCGTGACAGTCCGATCCTTTATGACCGGCTTCCCCACAGCGGAAGCATAATCCACTTCTTTCGACTGTGGAGGGACAAGACTGGCGCGTGTGGCCGACCCCCATGCATTTGTAGCAGCGCAGAGGCCGACCCTCTAGTGCTTTAATTTGGACCGAACTCCATCCAATTAGGAGTCGGCCTTCAACCACTATCTTGGCTGCTGCTACGGGGCATTGGATCAAAGCAGCCCCGGTGCCTCCGGGGCCAGTCCGGATCTCGCCGACCTTAATGTTAGCGACGTTACAGCCACCCTTTTTGGCTATTGCCTCAGCGACCTCCTCTCTGCTGACAGAATCGTCCAGCCCTACGACTCTGAGGTCTGCGCACTTTACGGGCCGCACAACTTTGGCAACACCCGTGAGGACCTCCTGCATTTTAGCAGCTAGCTGATCTGCCTTTTGTCCCGCTTCTGCCCCGGGAATCTCAATGATTCTAGCACCTGCGGCGGTATGGCGGCACTTCATCGCACTAACGCCCATTTCGCTGACATCAATGCTTTGTCGCGCACGTGTTAGCACCTCTGAGTATGTGACTCCCTTCTCTGCCGCCACAGGGTCCAGAGTGATCACTACCGCAGCGGTTTTTGGAGGAGACAATTTCGGTTTGGCCTTCTTCCGCTTCGCCGCCTTCTTAGGGGTTGGGCCCCGGACCACGGCCTTGCTGGCCACCTCTGCGAATGACGCCTGAGAGGCCGTTGCGGGTGGCGCCGCCTTACCTAACCTAACCTAACCTAACCTAACCTAACCTAACCTAACCTAACCTAACCTAACCTAACCTAACCTAACCTAACCTAACCTTTTTTTTTTTTTTTTTTTTTTGACGGTGGGAACCAATTTACTGGCCATATCGCACGCTGGCAAGGCGAGCGACGTGTGCGGGGATCACTGGCGCGGAACAACGCCAGTACTACCCGCTAAACGCCACCGGTACCCTCCTAAGCCCTTATGAGGGCGCTTTGGGTTCGGCGCACTGTATGTGCGCCATTTCACCAAAGCGTCCCCGGGCTGGCCCGGTCCAACAGTGAACCGGGCGACGCGCCTGTGGGGGATTACGCTAGGGTACTAGGTAATCCCCAGACGGGGTGGCCTATGCCGACTGGCACCAAGGACGCGCGGTTTGCCAACCGCGCCCAGACCACCTTAGGGCCGACGAAGACCGGCGGTCACAGCCGCCTGCCTTCTCCGGCCCTGCCGCCTACGCCGGAGGGGAGCGGCTAGAGCATCCTCCTCCCGCTCCCTCTCCGCTGCCTCCTTCTGCCCCATCACATCCTCGCAGAAGGAGGCGGTAGCCTTCCAAGCCCTCTCATTACCAAGCATGGCTCTAACCATGCTTGGCAATGAGAGCGCTCCTCCGCCGAGCGCCGCCACCAATGTGCGACGCTCGTTTCGCCAGGCCGGGCACTCGACAAGCGTGTGCTCGGCCGTGTCGTCAGGGGAGTTGCAGTGGTGACACCGCGGCAACTCCTCCCGACGGGCGATACGGTACAGGTAGTGACCGAAGCACCCATGTCCGGTCAGTACCTGCACCAGGCGGTAGGTGAGGCTACCCCGCTGGCGCCCTACCCACTCCTCCAACACCGGACGAATCGCCTCGATCGTCCGGTGGCCAGCGGCTGGGTTGGCGAGTGCCTCATCCCATCGACGCAGAGCCTCCCTCTGCGCCTGGGTGCGGACCCGTTCGACCTCCTCTCGAACGGGTCGCTCGCCCCGCTCTCTCGCCGCGGCCCTGTGTCGATGCACCTGGGACAGAACCAGGGCATCGACCTCCCACGGGAGCGTGCCTGCGAGGACGCAGGCAGCCCCGTGGCTGACCGTGCGGTAAGCCCGCACGGCCCGGGCCGCGATGACCCTCTGCGGTCTCCGCAGGAGGGCCCTCGTGCGGGACGAGAGGCACTCCGCCCACACCGGGGCTCCGTATAGTGCCATCGACCTTATCACCCCGTGATAAAGCCGACGGCACGACGCCTTCGGCCCCCCCACATTGGGGAGGAGCCGCCCGAGTCCGGCTGCGGCGGCGCACAGCCGGGGAGCGAGGAGCCTAAAATGCTCCTCGAAGCTCCACCGGGGATCCAGGGTCAGGCCGAGATACTTCATGTGCATCTCGACGTGAACCTGGACCCCCTCTACCCGGACACGGAGCCCCGGTGGGATCCTGCGTCTGGGGGCATGGAACGCCATGGCCCTCGTTTTCTCGAGGGCCACCTCCAGCCCCAGGAGGCGGATGCGTCGGACGACCATGGAGGTGCCGACCGACGCAAGGTGGACCGCCCCCTCCCACTCCCTCGCTCTCGCCGCGACAAGGGTGTCGTCCGCGAAGCAGACGACCTCCATTCGCGGCAAGAGCGAGCCACGCAGGACCCAGTTGTACCCCAGATTCCATAGTAGAGGGCCTAATACGGAACCCTGGGGCACACCTGCCGCCACTGGCCACGACTGGACGCGGCCCTCCGCATCCTCGTAGAGGACTGACCTGTCTCGCAGGTAGTCCTGTACGAGGGTGCGGAGGTAGAGGGGCACTCGATGGAAATTGAGCGCCGCCTCTATGCACTCGTGGGGGATGGTGTTGAACGCGTTCGCGATGTCCAAGGACACCGCGACCACCACCTCCCCCCGTGCTGTGGCCACCTCAGTCCACCTTTTGAGGTGGCCTACCGCGTCCACCGTGGACCGGCCGGTGCGGAAGCCGTACTGGCAGTCTGCCAAGTCCGGCCCCGTGCCCTCAATGTGCTCGATGATCCGGGAGGCGAGAATCTTCTCAAACGCCTTCCCGGACTCATCGAGCAACACCACCGGCCGATAGCCCGCTGGAGAGTCCGCCGGGCGGCTCTCTTTACGGAGCAGGCAGAGCCGCCCCACTCTCCAGCGCCTGGGAAAGCGACCCGTCGCGATGCTCACATCCAGCACCGCACGGAATCGGTCTCCCAGGGGGCCCAAGGCGATCGCCATCACCTTGGCTGGGGCCCCATCTGGCCCCGGAGCCTTGTTATGGCTCCGGAGTCGGTCCCTCACCATGTCGAACTCAGCGTCCGACACGGAGGGACCTGCGGCCCACACCTCCGGGGCGGAACCGGAGGGCATCCTGGGGGGTGCAAAGGGTCCGGGGTTGGGAAAAAGTGTCCCCAGCACCCTTCGCAACAACCCTGGCTCCATACAGGACGTGGAGGGGGCCGCCGAAGCGAATTTCCCCCTCACAGTCCTGTACGGCCTCCCCCAGGGGTCGCTGTCAAGGATGGCTATATACCTATCCCAGGCAGCGACCTTGGCCCTGCAGATGGCAGTTCGCAGGGCCGTGTGGGCCTCATTGTACGCCCGGCGGAGGCTTTCCTCCTCACCGGGCGTTCTCCGGGCGCGCCTACGACACCGTAGGTAGGCGCGCCTGGCCCCCATACTGGCGGTACGCAGGGTCGTGAGCTCCTGCGTCCACCAGTATACCTGCCCCCTGCTCCGTGGGCAGGCCCGCGCCCTCGGCATGGCGGCACTGCAGACGACGTTGATGTCGTCTGCGAAAAGGTCCGCCATGCCGTCGGCATCCCCGGCGACAGTATCGGGCACATCGGACCAAGCCCGCACCGTCGCCGCCTCCTCCGCCACATCAGGCTGGAGGCGTGTGAGCATCCACCTTTTGAAAGGTGAACTGCCCACACGGGGGCCCAGATGAAAGGGGGCCCCAGGGGATGCCGTGGAGACCTCGTATCGGACGTACCTGTGGTCCGATAGGGTCTCCATATCCACCACCACCCGCCAGTCCCGAACTCGGGCCGCGAGCGGCGGGGTGGCAAAGGACACGTCGACTATCGACGTGCCCTGCCAGCGGGCGCAGGTCGGGGTGGTACCTCGATTGAGGACCTGGAGCCCCATGGAGAAAACCCAGGACTCCAGAATACCACCCCGTACGTCAGTGCTGGGAGACCCCCACGCCGTAGATTTGGCGTTGAGGTCCCCTGCCACCAGCACCTGACGGGGGGCCGCGCGGTGCACGACCCCTTCAACCGCAGCGAGAAACCTGTCAAAGTCGGCTCTGCTGCGGTTGGGGGAGAAGTAGGTCGACACCACCACTACTTCCCCCCAGCGGGCCACCACATACCCCTCCCCTCGTTCCACGAAAACGAGGGGAGGGCCCGCGCCTGTTCCCATGATGGCCGCGGAGCCGTCCGTCGCCCCCATCCACCTGTCGGACTGAGGAACGCGGTACGGCTCCGAGACCACCGCCAATTCAACCCCCCACTCCGCCGCCACCTGACACAGGAGGTCCTGTGCCCCGGCGGAGTGGTTTAGGTTTGCCTGCAGTAGTTTCCCCGATGTCCTACTCTGCATTATTAATGGACATCGGGGTCACTGCGGGGGTCGCCACTGGCGAGGCGCGGCGCGGCGAGATGCGGCGCGGCGCGGCCCGGGGCGCCGCCTCAGGCGCGACGCGGGGGACTGTCCCCGGTTGGGGGAGGCGGCCCTTGACAGGCGGGGGATTACATTTGGCCCCCGCCATTCGGTGCCCGGCTGCCAGGCCCCTGTCCGCACACACCGCACAGTGTGGCGGGGCCGAGCAGCCCTTAGCCTTGTGCCCCTCTTTGCCGCAGCGATAGCAGAGAGTGCTGCGGTCTTTGCTGGAGGGGCACTTCGCTCCTGGATGCCCAGGTGCCAGGCATCTATGGCACCTCATGGGGCGTCCTTCCAGGAGCCGGACCGTCGCTGCGACCCAGCCCACAGGCAGCCTCCCGTCCTTTAGCACCTTGGCAATTACCTCCACCGGGCAGGAGGCAATCGCCGACCCCCCTCCCCTCATGCCGAAGGACACCGCCCCCACCTTGACACTTTCCGGGGGGCAGCCGGCCTTTAGGGCCAGGGCCACCTGCAGCTCCTCAGACGTCGTGGCGTCATCCAGCCCCGACACCCGAATCTCGGCCATCTTGACCGGCCGCGACACCTTGGCCGCCTCACCCAGGGCCTCGCCCACCTTGGCCGCTAGGGTATCAGCCTGGGCCGTCGTCGTTCCGGACGGGAGCTCAATAATGCGAGCTCCCGTGGCCGTTGTCCGGAATTTCGCCGGGCCTATGCCCAGCTCACCCAGGCTGACCGCCGACTTCGCCTTGGCCAGAGCGTCCTTGTAGGTGGCCCCCCCGGCCACCGCCTCCGGCTTCAGCGCCACCACCACCGCCAGGGTCTTGGGCGGCTTTGGAACTTTAGGGCCTTGTGGGCCCTTAGCGGCCTTCTTCCCCTTCTTCTTTTTTTTGGGGCCTTGGGTTGCCGTGGTGGGCACCGGAGCCGGAGCCTTTTTTGGCTTCCGCTTCACCACGGTCACCCATTCGCCCTCGGTCGTCGGAGGCGCCTCTGTGGGCATTCGATCAGCCCCTTGCGCCTCCGCCCTCACAGGAGGGCGAGGTGGAGCCGACGGAGCTGGAGCTGGAGCCGACGGGGCAGGAGCCGGTGGGCTGCTCTTGCCCTTGCCCTTGCCTTTCGTTTTGGCCTTTGCGGGCATGTTGGCCGGCGGAGCGAGTGTAGCTGGGGACTCCCTGCTACTCCCAGCAGCTCTGGCATCCGCCGCCAACGGTGGGCGGCGGGGGCGCTCCGCAGCTGGCAACAAACGGCCATCGACCTCCAGGCCCTCCAACCTGGCCTGGAGCATGTTGCCGAGCTGCTGCAACATGGAGCTGTGGCTGTCCCTAATTTCCGCCCGCAGCTCGTCTCTCATAAGGGACAAGTCCCCCGCCGCACCCACGGGGGTATCCACCACAATGGGCGCCGCCGGTCCCCTGCGGCGCCCCTCCCTCGACTCCTCGAAGGACCTCCTAAAGGCCGCGAGCTCGGCCGAGACCTTGCTGAGCTCCTCCTGCAGGCGTTTGTTATCCGCCCGCAGTCGCTCCATCTCGTCGGAGGTCTCTCTCCGAGCCAAAGCCCGGACCATCGCCAGGAGAGACCCCGCGCCCGACTTTATAGCCTTTTGGCAGGTCCCCTTCAGGTTCCTAGACCTTTTAACTACCAAGCCCACCTCCTTGAAGCGGCGCTCCGCCTCCTTAACCAAGGCCTCAGTTGGCATATGGCCCGGCTCAAAATCGCCCTCTCTGTCACTCAGGACGTCAATGAAGTCGGCGTCGGAGCAAGAGCCGGAGTCTGGCTCTCCATCCCGCAACTCCTTCCGGGCCTGGGACACCCCCACACTGTGCCCGCCACCGCCACTCCTTCCGCCTCTGCCCTTTTTCGAACGGGGCACCTTCGGCTCCGGCGCGGCCAACGGCGTGTCCTTTAAAAACGCGGACACCGCCGAGGCCCTCTTTTTTCCGGCGACCCGCCCAGCCTTCGGCTCGGCCACCGACTCTGCCTCTGATTCGGTCCCCAGGCTAACCCTGGACCCAGAGCGCGAGCCCGCCAAGGACCTCGAATGTCCAGCTGGCACCGGCACCAACAAGCGCAGCGACTGACCAGACCTGCTCCTGGTCAGCCTTGCACCTTCCTCCTGGTTCGGAGGAGTCTCCGCAAAGACAACCTCCACTCCACCCTCACTCGTAACAGATTTCACACTGGTCGTCCGAGACAACGACGAGCGCCCGTGGTCAGCGGGAGAGTATGACCTCGCTTCAACTGAAGCGGCGCAGTCCCGGCCCCCCCCAGATACGTGGGGCCAGCCGCCGGCCGAAGCCGACGGGAGGGGTTCTCCACCATCGGTGGTACCCTCCTGGGGTAATGTTTTTTTGGTATCTGCTTTGTCCATTTTTTGATTTTCGTTTTAACGAGTAACGGCTCTCGCATCTCCACACCCTAGTGTTAGGGACCAGACTCCCTCTGGCCATTCAGCCTATCGCCACACCCACAAAGCTTAGGCTTGGGGCTTTTTTATTGAGGTGTGCTCCTCTCAGGCTGGACCTCAATGGCCCAGCCCCTTGGCCCTCTCAATGAGGGTAACAAGTTGCCCGACGAGGCTCTGTCATACAGAATCCCCGCCGCGCGACAGCTCAAAAGCCGTCCACCCACTCGACACACTCACCCCACGAGGGGGTGAGTTCGCGACCACTGGCCGCCATACACCGACCAACAAAGGTCCACTGGCCCCCCAAAGGGACCCCACGACTTCGGCGTAAAACGCCACGGGCAAAAATCGCCCCCTCCACTGGAGCGCTAGCGACCGGGATTACTCCCCCGGCCATCCAGCCCCTCGGCACGCTCCGAACCTTGGGCTTTGGAGGATTTTTTATTGAGGTTTACTCCTCTTGACCCGGACAAACGCCCCGCCGGTCCCCGGCCCCTCAATTGGGGTAACGGGTTGCCCGACACGCCCCCGGAGTTCGGGAGACGTGCCGCGCACCTACATCCCAACCGCGCTCTGATTAGCAGAGTACGGCGGGAGCAGGAGCAGTTTCTGTCCGCGCCGGCCGAAGCCGGTACCCCCCAAATCTGGAGGGCGTTCCCCTATCCGCAACCCGGGGACGCGTCCGATAGCGATACTGCTGGATCGCTTCCCTCTCCACAGGGAGAAGGCGGAAACCTAACCTAACCTAACCTAACCTAACCTAACCTAACCTAACCTAACCTAACCTAACCTAACCTAACCTAACCTAACCTAACCTAACCTTTTTTTTTTTTTTTTTTTTTTTTTTTTTACCCTGGGAAATGGCCAACCCACGTGCCCTACGCCTTGAAAAAGGCGTAGGTTGTCCCGGGCTCGAACCGGGTAAAACCCAGGGGTCACCACTCGGCTATCAAGATGGTAGATGGACGTGACTGAGGGAGCTGTTCGCTCTACTTCTCGAAGTCGACGTCGATAGCCTGTCCATTAGGACTCTCCTGAAGGAGGGGTCCGCGGTGAGCGTGAGACGCACCTCTCATCAAGGGAATGTGCGGACTTACGGGGGACAGAAAACCCACCTGCCGTGGCATTCCTCACTATGGCGGCTGGTCCTGCAGCCCATAGAGCCGCCGCCTCCGCCCGAGCCTCCGCCTGCGGATTGGGTTGGCGAGGGGGTCCTCCTCACGAGCCCGCTCCGCGGCCTCCTTCTGCGACATAACTTGTTCGCAGAAGGTGGCGACTGTTGCCCACGACGTCTCTCCTTCGACCATTTGTTTGACAACGGTCGGAAGGGAGAGGTCAGTGCCTACTACGTCGGTGAGGGCAGCGCGTTGTGCCACCCACGCCGGACATCTCTCCAAAGTGTGCTGCGCGTCATCCTCCGGGCAGTCACATTCGTGGCATCGCGGGTTTGCTTCCCGACCAGCAACTTTGAACAGGTAACTGCCGAAGCACCCGTGCCCCGACAGTACCTGTGTCACTCGGAAAGTTAGTGCGCCATGTCGGCGCGATAACCATTCGGCAAGGATGGGCCGAATTGCCTCGATGGTACGGAGCCCTGCTACTGGGTCCTCCATGCGTCTCCTCCACGCCCTTAAAGTGGACGCAGTGGCTCGCTCCTTCCATCGCCGGACCATTTCCGGCGGGGGACGTATGCCCTCTTCCCTGATCTCAGCGCTGCGCCTGTAAGTGTCGGCCAGCGCTTTAGCGTCGAGGTCCCACGGGGGTGTCCCCGCTAGCGCGCACGCGGCATCGCCGGAAATGGTCCGGTATCCGCGAATAACCTTTATGGCCATCACACGCTGTGCGCGACGAAGCAGGGCAGCGTTGTGTGGCGACAAGGTGTCAGCCCAAATAGGTGACCCGTATAGGGCCATAGACCTGACGACCCCAGTGTATAGTTTGCGACACGATACACTGGGGCCACCCAGATTAGGTAGTAACCGGGTGAGAGCAGCCGCCGTCCTAACCAGTTTAGGGGAGAGGCAGCGGAAGTGCTCATCAAAACTCCATCTGGAGTCGAGCTCTAACCCCAGATAGCGCATGTGCGCCTTGACTTCGATACGTACCCCGTTGACTGTGAGGTACGAATTGGCAGGTGGTTTCCTACGGGGCCCATGGAAGAGAAGGGCCTCCGTTTTATCAAGAGCCACTTTTAGCCCCAGGCATTCTATTCGCCTCACGGTAAGTGTAACGCCAACAGTGGCGAGGCGTGCCGCCTCAGTGTACTCCGCGCCCTTGGCCAGGACTATGGTGTCATCTGCATAACAAACAACGCAGAGCCCCGGTAGAAGGGCGCCACGCAAGACCCAATTATATCCGATATTCCACAGGAGTGGTCCAAGGACCGACCCCTGTGGAACACCGCATGTCATTACTCGTCGTATCAATGCGCCGTCACGATCTTGACATAGAATAGGGCGGTTTCGTAAATAGTGACCGACGAGTCGTCTCAAATAGGCTGGTACGTTGTGAAAGCGTAAGGCCTCAATTATACAAGAGAATGGCAGGGTGTTAAATGCGTTTGATATGTCGAGTGACACCGCCATTACCACCCTGCCACTTGTAACCGCCTCGTCCGCAAACGCCTTGACGGTCTTGATGGCGTCGATCGTCGAGCGGCATTCGCGGAACCCATACTGGCAAGGGGCCAGGTTTGGGCCTGTCGTGTTTAAGTGTTTGACGATGCGGGTGGATATAATCCGTTCCAGCATTTTCCCCGCTTCGTCAAGCAGCACTATTGGTCGGTACGCCGACGGGATGTTAGCCGGCTTCCCTGGTTTATGCAATAAGACCAGGCGACCAATTTTCCATACATGAGGGAACTCTCCTGATGACAAGCACAAGTTGAAAACAGCCTTCAGCCGATCTCCCAGTTCGGACAGCGCCAGCGCAAGAACGCGACCATGAACACCGTCCGGGCCCGGGGCAGTCTTCTTTTTCTTGACCCTGTCAATTACCATCTCCATCTCTCCATCAGTGATCGGGGGAGGCGGGCTGTCCTCGGAAGGGTCAGATGCCGAGAATGGAGGTATTATCTCCGGAGCACTGTGTTCAGCACGGTTGGGGAACAAGGCCGAAATCACCGACTCCAACAATTGAGGGCTGAGCGTTTCCGTGACCGGGGGTCCTTGGCCGCACAGCTTACTACGAACTGCGCGGTACGGGCGTCCCCACGGATCTGCATCGAGTTCTTCCAGCCACTGTTCCCTGGCAGCGTCTTTCGCCTGGGCGATGGCTACCCGAAATGTGTGTAGGGCATCTTTGTAGGCAGCTTTCAGCTGCGCTTCCACATTCTCGTCTCTTCGGGTACGACGTCTGCGGTACCGCGTGAACGCTCTTCGCCGGACAATGCACACGCGCCGCATGTCGGCGAGCTCCTGGGACCACCAGAAAACCTGTCGCTTAGGCGGGAGGCGCATCGCTCGAGGCATGGACGCGTCACACACTCTCGTCATCGATTCCTCAAATTTGCGAGCCTCTTCGTCAACATTGGCCATTGGAGCGGTGGATGTTGAGAACCAGTCCTCCAAAATGGCAGACTCTAAGGCAAGATCTTTGTTGAGCCTTCCTAAAGACCACCTTGGGAATAATTGCTCTGCATTGGTTCTGGGCGCAGAGTCGGTGTCAGACCCAAAGTCGAACGTGATGTATAAGTGGTCCGACAATGTCTCCACTTCTTCGTGGACCTGCCAGTTGTTCACTTGCGTTGAGAGAGCAGGGGTAGCGAACGTGATGTCCACTATGGACCCCCCCTGCTGTCGCACGCAAGTGTTGGCGGACCCTCGGTTAAGGACCACGAGGCCGGACATGACCATCCAGTCCTCCATAATCGAGCCACGAGCATCCGTGGTCGGGGACCCCCACGCCGAGGACTTGGCGTTGAAGTCCCCAAGCACAATGGTTTGATGTGGGGCTGCACGCTGGACTGCAGCACCGACCTCACCAATATAGGCCTCAAACTGGGCCAAAGTGCGGTTTGGGGAGAAGTAACAACCAACCAGTACTATGTCTCCCCATCCCGCGACGACAAATCCATGGCCCCGCTCTTTGGTGGTCAGAGGCGGGGACCGAGACGACGTTGATCTTATAACTATAACAGTTGAGTCAATGTCCGAAACGCAATTAGGGTTTTGTGGGCAGAAATATGGTTCTGCGGCAACAGCTAGGTCAATGGACCACTCCGACAGCGTTTGCATGAGCAGATCTTGTGCTCCGCCGGAGTGGTTCAGGTTGCACTGTAAAAGATGTTGTAATGAAGCTCTGTCCATTAGGGATCGGTGTTCATGGCCTCCTCTTGCACTTGCGCGTGCTCCGCCGGTTCTGTGGCACGGGTCCTTTGTGCCATTTTTCGTGCTCTAGGAGGAGGTGGCGCTTTACAGCTCTTCCCCCTAATTATGTGGTTGGCTGGCCTACTGGATGACTCACATAGAGCACAGTGAGGTGCAGCCGTACAGGTACTAATTTTGTGGCCGGGCTTGCCACAGCGTAGACAGAGCCCGCTCCTATCGACTTCAGCTGGGCAGCGTTGGCTGCTGTGGCCTACGTCCAGACAACGATAACAGGTCATCTGTCGTGGCTCCTGTGCGCGAATTCGCGCAGCACTCCAGCCTACGAGCAGGCGTCCTTCGTCAACAAGGGTTTTGACGGCGGCTACAGGGCATTTAGCCCATATTGTCCCCATGCCATCAGGGCCGCGGCGAATCTCGCTGGTGGTGATGTCACCTTGGGCGCAGCCTGTCTTTAGCGAGATGGCAGCAACTACCTCGCTCTTCTCCACTGAGTCATCCAAGCCTGATACACGTATTTCAGCGCATTTTACGGGCCTGGATACTCGGACGTCTTCGGATAGAACGCCCCTCAATTTTTCGGCTAGAGTGTCGGCCTTAGCCCTGTTCTCAGAGGCCGTTTTGGACTCGAAAATTTCCAATATTCGCGCTCCTGTTACCGCCTCCTTAATTTTAAATGGCTTCATATCAAGTTCCGCCAGATTAAGGGAGGTTTTTGCCTTCTTTATTACATCGGAGTATGTGACTCCGCGCTTTTCCGCTTCCGGGTCGAGGGTGAGAACCACCGCAGCTGTGCGGGGCTCTTTCAGCCGTGGCTTCCTCTTATTACTTTTGCCTTTGGCTTGGCCTTGCGGTTTTCTCTGGGCAGGAGCTTGTACCGAAGACTGGGTCTTATTCTTCCTGGACCGGTTCACCGTTATCCAACCCTCACTGTCAGGTTGTGGGGTGGAAGTGGAGGGTCCAGGAGCAGCCTGTGACACACTTGCTTTCGCCGGTGCATTGGGTTGTGCCGTCTTCTTTTCCTTCCCATGAGCGGCCTGTTGAGCCGGTTTAGAGGGAGGATGGGCCGACGAGGTTTTACCGCCAGAGGTGGGTTTTTGCGGTAGGCTCGCCTTGCGTGCAGCAGCTTTTGCATAGCCGGTCGACGCAGGCGGGGCAGTGACAGGGGGCGGGGATACCTCCCTGGGTTTGTTCGCGGCCAACGGTAGCCGATACGATTTAGCAGGCAAGAGCCTTTCATCCTTCTCTAAACCCTGAAATTTGGCATCAATCTTTTCCCCGATCATGACCATCACTGCGCGTGTCCACTCTTCAAAATAGGGTGGCAGACTGCCGTCTGTCTGCGCTGTAGGGGGTGGTGCGCTCTCGTCGCGCCACTCTCTAGCCCTCATCTGAGCTCGGACTTCATTGAGCTCTTTTCTTAGCTCGGCCACTTCCCTTTGGAGTTGGTTGTTATCGGCGAGCAATTTGGCCGTCTCTGACGACACGGAACACTTCAGCAACGATTTATACGAAGCGTCGATGTTGTCTGCCGCTACGTTTAGTGCCTTCTGCCAAGTCCCTTTCAGGTTCTTGGACTTATTGGCTACCCGACGTATGGTCTCCAATTCCGCCACCATGTTTGCCCCTATATGTGAGGCTAACGGGCCCTCATCTGGGGACATAAAATTGTCCGAGCCATGCGCCGAACCGGAACGCAGACTGCGACGGTCCAGATGGTCAGCCATCTCTTCTTCGGCTCGAAGCCGAAGCTCCTCTTTCTTCGCCTCGTTCAGCTGCCGCTTTGCTTCAGCGAGACCCACATACTGGCCCGTAGTGGGTGGGCGGCCGCGGCCGCGCCCAGCCGATTTGACCTTAGGCGCCTGTACGGAGTTGGAACTCGACGCACTATCCGAGTCGGATTGGCTGCCTGTATTATTGCCCCGGATTTTCGGGAGGCGTTTTCTCTTTAGTCCAGAAACGGACGACGCTACAGACGTTACGGTGGCGACGCTGGACATTGAAGCGTCAGACATCACCTCTTCCACATCGCTTGAAGAGTGTTGGACAACCTCTACCTTTGCACCTGTAGATGTGCTAGGTGCCTTCTCTTTTAGAAACTGGCTCCTTGATGAGCGACCTTCTACATCATCTCCTCTACCAAAACTTAGCCTAAGGGGGTTTTTTGTTTTATTATTTGTAGTATCCATAAACTGATCCCACGAGTAGGAGGGAAATACGTGGTCCATCCGAGTGGTGCCCTCTGCACCCGGATAACTCTAAATCACCTGGGGGGGCGAGCGGTACCCCAGGGTTGACCACTAGCTGGTGGACTTACCCAGCCCACCACCTTAAGGCGTCTGCCACCGTGGTGTCCCAGTGGCAGTTAACCCGCTGAGCGGGAACTTCGGGGTTTTTTAATGAGGTATGCTCCTCTCAGGGCCGGCCAATGAAGGCAAGCCCCACTGGTCCTGTGGATACAGGCTGCCAGTTCGCCCGACGGTGAGCCGAAGCCCATCCCCAGCGACCACAATCCGTGGCCGCGGGGCCGCCGCGCACGCAGACCTAGCAGGTCCGCAACCCACGCCGTAAAAAACGGCCGCTGGGTCAACCAACGAAGGTAAGCCCCGACAAGCCGAGCTGATTAGGCCCGGGTGTGGCAAAACCACGAAAAGGGACGAAAAAGCCCACGCGAACCACCGTTCGCCATCCACCGACAAAAAGTCCGCTGGCCCTAAAAAGGGCCCCCACAAAAGCGCGAATGCGCCTCGGGCTGTGACGCCCCCACCAAATCCGCACAGGCGGAGCCGCAAGCCTTGAAGGCCCGCCATCCCACGCCGCCCAGAAGCGGCCACTGGCCCCCATAGGAAAAAGGGGGGCCCACCGCGCCAGTCTGTTGGCCAACTGCGTGTGTGTGAACCGACCAAAGGTGCCATTGCAAGCAATGGCCCAAAGGTTCATGAACACACCCAACACAGCTGCCCAGGGTGCACCGTCCTGGTCGCTTGTTCCACCACCGTCCGCACCGGATAAAAGCATCAAGTACGGCAAGTGGTGAGCACAAACGCCAGGCTCACGTGGAGGTCGACAGGCATCGCACCCCAACCTAACCTTTTTTTTTTTTTTTTTTTTTTTTTTTTGAGTGGGGAAATGCATTTACGCATTCCGGGCCCCCTGGGGGAGGAGGTCCGGATATGTGGGACTCGCCCGAAGGAATACCCACTAAAACCACCACTTGCTCCATCCTCGGCACCATTTGGCTCGGGCTGCGGGAACGTATGGATTCTTCCGCATACCCGAGCAGCACTCTCCGCCTCCGGAGGGGCGCCACGAGCTATGGCACCCCCCGACCGCGGCCCTCCGTGCAATGCAGGCGGTAGGCCCCGCTACCGCCCGCTGGACGGGCCTGCGGCCGCGCTGCGAGCACTGGTGCCCTTGCGCGCGCTGCCGCGCCTCCCTGTACCGGACTTACGGGGAGGCCCACAACCCCCCCCGCCGACCCCAACCTAACCTAACCTAACCTAACCTAACCTAACCTAACCTAACCTAACCTAACCTAACCTAACCTAACCTAACCTAACCTAACCTTTTTTTTTTTTTTTTTTTTTTTTTTTTTTTTTTTTTTAAGTGGGGAAATGCTTTTACGCATTCCGGCCCCCTCGGGGGAGGAGGTCCGGATATGTGGGACTCACCCGAAGGAATACCCACTAAAACCACCACTTGCTCCATCCTCGGCACCATTTGGCTCGGGCTGCGGGAACGTATGAATTCCTCCGCATGCCCGGGCAGTGCTCTCCGCCTCCGGGGGGGCGCCATGAGCTAGGGCGCCCCCCAGCCGCAGCCCTCCGTGCAATGCAAGCGGTAGCCCCCGCTACCGCCCACTGGACGGGCCTGCGGCTGCGCTGCGAGCACTGGTGCCCTTGCGCGCGCCGCCGCGCCTCCCGGTACCGGACTTACGGGGGGGCCCACAGCCCCCCCCGCCGAGTACGTGCGCCGTCGGCCACCCATTCGCCGCACAGAGCGGGCATCGGGGTGTCGCGGAGCAGGCCGCCGCTAAATGGCCGCTCTCACCGCAGCGATAGCAAGCACCGCTGCGGTCGGGGCCAGTGCCAGGGCAGAGTGCCCGCGTATGACCGGGCTCGAGGCACCGGTGGCACCGCATCGGTCTGCCGGGCAGCAGCGTAACCGCCGCTTGCCCCAAACCGAGGCCAATCCTTCCCTTCTGGGCTAGCGCCTTCGCCGCCACAGTAGGACACTGAGCCCAGCATGAGCCCAGCGTTCGTGGCGAAAAGCGGATGGCGCCCACCTTGACGCCGTCCACTGGACACCCTCCCTCCTCCGCGATAGCCGCCGCGACGTCGACGGCCTGCACCGAGTCATCCAGGCCGGTGATACGGATATCGCTCCGTTTCACCGGTCTGGCGACCAGCGCGTCGGTGCCAAACATCGCCTGCAGCACCTCGGCCACACGGTCTGCACACCCCGCCGAGGCGCCCGGCATCTCCACCTTCCGAGCACCCGTCATCGTCCCCCTCAAACGAAACTGTGGGACGTCTTCACCCAGGAGCTGTGGAGTGAAGACGCCCCGAACCTTCCCAAAGAGGGTGGCGTAGCTCACCCCCCTCTCTTGCGCCTCTCGGTCAACGGTGACCACCACAGCGGGCGTGGAGGGAACCCGCGGTGCCCGCTTCCTTTTTCTCCTCTTTTCCTTTCTGACCCCCATCCCACCACTGGCCGGCTGCACCGGGGCAATATTCGCAGCCGCGCGGGGTTCGCGCGGTGCGACCACCTCTTTCTTCCCGCGCGCAGCGGGCTGTGGGGCAGGGGCAGGCGTCTCGGTCGTAGGCCGGGACGCGGCCTTCCTCTTTTTGCCGCGTCTTTTTACCACCTCCGTCCATCCTGCCTCTAACGGCTGGGGCGGCGGCGGCGCGGTAGGCGCGGCGGCCTTCGTCTTAGACGCAGCGGCCGCGGGCGGCACAGGGGCGGCCCTCCTGTCCCGCTTCGCGGGAGGCCTAGGCGGCGATTGCGGCGCCCTGCTACCGACCGACACCTCGGGCAGAACCGAGCTCGGCGGCAGCAGCTCCTCCTCTAATAGAGCCACCGGCTCCGCGACCACGGGGGTGTAAAGAGCCCCCTGAAGCGCGCGAAGCCGGTCCTCTATTCGGGCGTCTATCTGATCTATGAGCCGCTGCATCCAATCGGACTGCGGCGGCGGCGGCTCCTCCCTCGCGGGTGGCACCGCAGACGCCCTCTCCCTCCCCTCTCTCAGACCCTCCACCTCTAACTGGAGTCGGGCCAACTCTCTGTCCGCCTCGCGGAGCCTCTCGTCCAGGCGGCGGTTGGACCTTTCAGCCTGGGCCACCTGGTCTTGGAGGACCTTTATCTCGTCGGTAGTGCGGAGGCTCACCAGCTCCCGCACTACCGCCGAGATCTCCTCAGCCGCCTCTTTAAGGCACTTGACAAAAGTGCCCTTCAAGTTCCCGGAGGTGGAGGCAACCTTTTGGATCACCTCAACACTCCTTTGCGCCCTTTTGGCCAGACCCAGGGCGCCGACACCTTCATCCACTATTGCGGTGGCAGGAGGGCCGCTGGCGGCCACGCGGAGTACCCGCGCATCCCTGGCCATCTCCGCCGTTTCCCTCTCAGCCTGGAGCTCCATCTCTTTCCTCTGGGCTTCCACAAGCTCTCGCTTGGCAGCCGCCAGACCGACATACTCCCCTGTTGTAGGGGGTCGGCCGCGGCCACGCTTTTGGGGCACCTTCGCAGGCACCACCGTCTCCTCCTCGTCGTCGTCGTCGGAGTCGAGGTCTTGGCGACGACCTCGTTTGCGCGAGGTTTCGCTCGCCATGGACACGAGCGACGCGACCGACCCGCAACGCGAGTCACCCAACTCTGATTCAACGTCGGAGGCCAGTGTAAAGGGCTGGCTCCGACCTATGTCTTCATGCTCTGACGCAATAGGGCGTCGGCCAACTGGTGCGGGTGTAAAGTACCGCTCCAGTCGGCTATCACAGGATATATCACTGACGAGCACTCGCGGTGTAAGGGGCCGCGAGGCCGTCGTATCACCAGAAGAAGACGCAGGAATAGCCCGCGCCTCCCCCTCCAACAAGGGGCGACTCCCAGAAGAAGCCACCCTATCACAGTAAGAACGCGTCATAGGACGCGGAGCAGTGTTGCCCCCCACAAATACTACGGGGCTGCCTGCCGCCGAAGCGACAGGGGAGGATTCCCCGGCAGAGCCGGGACCTCCTTGTGGACTTACGTCGTTTTTACAACTACTCATTTTGTTCACCACTTACGGGCGTGGTAGCCCCCCCTTCCTCTGGAGCGCTAGCGACCGGGATTACTCCCCCGGCCATCCAGCCCCTCGGCACGCTCCGACCTTGGGCTTTGGAGGATTTTTTATTGAGGTTTACTCCTCTTGACCCGGACAAAAGCCCCGCCGGTCCCCGGCCCCTCAATTGGGGTAACGGGTTGCCCGACACGCCCCCGGAGTTCGGAAGACGTGCCGCGCGCCTACATCCCGACCGCGCTCTGATTAGCAGAGTACGACGGGAGCAGGAGCAGTTGCTGTCCGCGCCGGCCGAAGCCGGTACCCCCCATATCTGGGGGGCGTTCCCCTATCCGCAACCCGGGGACGCGTCCGATAGCGATACTGCTGGATCGCTTCCCTCTCCACAGGGAGAAGGCGGAAACCTAACCTAACCTTTTTTTTTTTTTTTTTTTTGAGTGGGGAAATGCATTTACGCATTCCGGGCCCCCTGGGGGAGGAGGTCCGGATATGTGGGACTCGCCCGAAGGAATACCCACTAAAACCACCACTTGCTCCATCCTCGGCACCATTTGGCTCGGGCTGCGGGAACGTATGGATTCTTCCGCATACCCGAGCAGCACTCTCCGCCTCCGGAATGGCGCCACGAGCTATGGCACCCCCCGACCGCGGCCCTCCGTGCAATGCAGGCGGTAGCCCCCGCTACCGCCCGCTGGACGGGCCTGCGGCCGCGCTGCGAGCACTGGTGCCCTTGCGCGCGCTGCCGCGCCTCCCTGTACCGGACTTACGGGGGGGCCCACAACCCCCCCCGCCGAGAAACCTAACCTAACCTAACCTAACCTAACCTAACCTAACCTAACCTAACCTAACCTAACCTAACCTAACCTAACCTAACCTAACCTAACCTAACCTTTTTTTTTTTTTTTTTTTTTTTTTTTTTTACATCAGGAAATCCATTTACGGACATTTCCCCCGCTTGCGAGGCGAGGTACTCTTGTGGGAACCGACCGAAAGAACGGTCGATCGCAGCCATCCCCCACCGAAGTGGGAAACAACTGCGGACTCCCCCGACGCTAAGCGCTAGCCGCCTAGCGCCGGGTCCTACCCCCTAAAACCTGATGGCACCCTGCTGGCCCTTATGGAGGCATACCGGGTTCGACGCACGCTAAGGTGCGCCACTTCTCCAGTATGTCTCCGGGCATGCCCGACCTCGCGGGTCGGGCTCCCCCCGGCTCCTCGGAGCCGGGCCGGGGCCCGGCCCCCCTCCCTTGCCCTTTTCAGGGTAGGTTGGGGGGCCGGGTGCGCCTCTGGGGATTGCTCTAGGGTACCTGAGCAATCCCAGACGGGGGGCCCATGCCGACTGGCACCGGTGACACACAGGTCGCCACCCGTGTGCGAGCCCCGCCGGGACGGTTGGAGACAAGGGAAGGACAGGCAGTCTAAGCCGCCAGCCTTCCCCGATCCCGCCGTCCCTGCCGTCTACGCCGGAGGGGAGCGGCTAGAGCATCCTCCTCCCGCTCCCTCTCCGCAGCCTCCTTCTGCAAGATCACCGTCTCGCAGAAGGAGGCGGCAGCCTTCCAGGCCCTCTCACTGCCAAGCATGGCTCGTACCATACTTGGCAATGATAGAGCTCCACCTCCGAGCGCCGCAACCAGGGTGCGACGCTCGTTTTGCCAGGCCGGGCACTCCACTAAGGTGTGCTCGGCCGTGTCGTCGGGACAGTCGTCGCAGTGATGACACCGCGGCGACTCCTCCCGACGGGCAACGCGGTGCAGGTAGTGACCGAAGCAACCATGTCCGGTCAGTACCTGCACCAGGCGGAAGGTCAGGCTGCCCCGCTGGCGCCCTACCCACTCCTCCAACACCGGACGAATAGCATCAATCGTCCGGTGGCCAGCGGCTGGGAGGGCGAGTGCCTCGCCCCACCGGCGCAGAGCCTCCCTCTGCGCCTCGGCCCGGACCCGTTCTACCTCTTCCAGAACGGGTCTCTCTCCCCGCACCCTCGCTGCGACCCTATGCCGATGCACCTGGGCAAGCACCAGGGCATCAGCATCCCACGGGAGCGTGCCTGCTAGAACGCAGGCCGCCCCGTGGCTGACCGTGCGATATGCTCGCACGGCCCGGGTCGCAATGGCCCTCTGCGGTCTTCGCAAGAGGGCCCGAGTGCGGGAGTTGAGGCACTCCGCCCACACCGGGGCTCCGTACAGTGCCATCGACCGTATCACCCCGTGATACAGTCGACGGCACAACGCCTTCGGCCCCCCCACATTCGGGAGGAGCCGACCGAGTCCGGCTGCGGCGGCGCACAGCCGGGGAGCGAGGAGCCTGAAGTGCTCCTCGAACCTCCATCGGGGATCCAGGGTCAGGCCGAGGTACTTGATATGCACCTCGACGGGAACCTGAACCCCCTCCACCCGGACACGGAGCCCCGATGGGGTCCTGCGTCGTGGGGCATGGAACGCCATGGCCCTCGTTTTATCGAGGGCCACCTCCAGCCCCAGGAGGCGGATGCGTCGGACGACCATAGAGGTGCCGACCGACGCAAGGTGGACCGCCTCGTCCCACTCCCTCGCTTTCGCCGCGACAAGGGTGTCGTCCGCAAAGCAGACGACATCCATTCGCGGCAAGAGGGAGCCACGCAGGACCCAGTTGTACCCCAGGTTCCATAGGAGGGGGCCCAACACGGAACCTTGGGGCACTCCTGCCGCCACTGGCCACGATCGGACGCGACCCTCCGCGTCCTCGTACAGGACTGACCTGTCACGCAGGTAGTCCTGCACGAGGGCGCAGAGGTAGAGGGGCACTCTGTGAAAGCTGAGCGCCGCCTCTATGCACTCATGGGGGATGGTGTTAAACGCGTTCGCGATGTCCAAGGACACCGCGATCGCCACCTCCCCCCGTGCATAGGCCACCTCAGTCCACCTCTTGAGGTGGCCTATCGCGTCGATCGTGGACCGGCCGGTGCGGAACCCGTATTGGCACTCAGCCAAGTCGGGTCCCTCCCCCTCGATGTGCTGGATGATCCGGGAGGCGATGATTTTCTCAAACGCCTTCCCAGTCTCATCCAGCAGCACCACCGGCCGGTAGCCCGCCGGAGAGTCCGCCGGACGGCTCTCTTTGCGGAGTAGGCAGAGCCGTCCCACTCTCCAGCGCCTGGGAAAGCGACTAGACGCGATGCACACATCCAGCATCGCGCGGAATCGGTCTCCCAGGGGGCCCAAGGCGATGGCCATCACCTTGGCATGGGCCCCATCTGGCCCCGGAGCCTTGTTCCGGCTCCGGAGCCGGTCCCTCACCATTTCGAACTCCACGTCCGAAACGGGGGGACCTGCGGCCCACACCTCCGGGGCGGAACCGGAGGCACTCCTGGGGGGTGCAAAGGGTCCGGGGTTTGGAAACAGCGTCCCCAGAACCCTCTGCAACAACGCCGGTTCCATACAGGACGTAGAGGGGGATGCCGAAGCAAATTTCCCCCTTATCGTCCTGTATGGACGCCCCCAGGGGTCGCTGTCCAGGATCGCTACAAAGCTCTCCCAGGCAGCGACCTTGGCCCTGCAGATGGCAACCCGCAGGGCCTTGTGGGCCTCATTGTACGCCCGGCGAAGACTTTCCTCTTCGCCAGGCGTTCTCCTGGCGCGCCTACGACATCTCTGGTAGGCGCGCCTGGCCCCCATACTGGTGGCACGCAGGGTTGATAGCTCCTGCGTCCACCAGTATACCTGCCCCCTACTCCGTGGGCAGGCTCGCGCCCGCGGCATGGCGGAGTCGCAGACGACTTTTATGTCGTCCGCGAACAACTCCGCCATGCCGTCGGCATCCCTCGCGACGGTATCGGGCACAGATGACCATGCCCTAACCGTCGCCGCCTCCTCCGCCAGATCTGGCTGGAGGCGTGAGAGCACCCACCGTTGAAATGGCGGGATGCCCCCACGGGGGCCCCTTCTAGCTGGGGCCCCAGGGGATGCCGGGGAGACCTCGTACCGGACGTATCTATGGTCCGATAGGGTCTCCACGTCCACCACCACTCGCCAGTCCCAAACACGGGCTGCGAGCGGTGGGGTGGCAAAGGTCACATCCACTATGGATGTGCCCTGCCATCGGGCGCAAGTCGGGGTGGTGCCTCGATTGAGGATCTGGAGTCCCAGTGTGAAAGCCCAGGACTCCAGAACACCACCCCGAGTGTCAGTGCTGGGGGACCCCCACGCCGTAGACTTGGCGTTGAGGTCCCCTGCCAACAGCACCTGACACGGGGCCGCGCGGTGGACGACACCCTCAACCACAGCAAGGAACCGCTCAAACTCGGTCCTGCTGCGGTTGGGGGAGAAATAGGTCGAGATGACAACTATTTCCCCCCAGCGGGCCGCCACAAACCCCTCCCCCCGGTCCACAGGGACCAGGGAGGGGCCCGCGCCTGCAACTACAATGGCCGCCTTACCGTCCGTCGCCCCCATCCATTTGTCGGACGGGGGAATACGGTACGGCTCGGCGACCAGCACCAGGTCAACATCCCACTCCGCCGCAGACTGACACAGTAGATCCTGTGCCCCGGCGGAGTGGTTAATGTTGGCCTGGAGCAAGCCCCCCGATGTCCTACGCCGCATTATTTACGGACATCGGGGTCTCCGGCGAGGCCTCGGCCGGCTTGGCCTTGGCTGCCGCAGGCTTAGCGGCACCGTCTGTCCGGGGGGGGGTCGCACCCGTTTGAGTTGGGCGACCCCTTATCGACGGGGGCTTACACTTTGCCCCCGCCATCCGGTGTCCTGCCGGTAGGCCCCTGTCCGCGCACACCGCGCAGTGCACAGGGGCCTGGCAACCTTTGGCTTTATGCCCCTCCTTACCGCAGCGGTAACACAAATCGCTGCGGTCTTTCTTGGAGGGGCAGGTTGCCCCCGGGTGACCCAGCGCCAGGCATTTGTGGCACCGCATGGGCCGCGGTTCCATCAGCCTGACCCCGGCGGACCACCAGCCCACCAGCAGCTTTCCGCCCTCCAAGATTTTGGCTATCGCCTCCGCTGGACAGGAGGCGATAACCGACCCCACCCCCCTAAAACCATGGGAGATGGTGCCCACCTTGAAGCTGCTATGTGGGCAGCCGGCCTTGCGAGCTAGGGCCTCTCCAACTTCCTCCACAGTTGTGGAGTCATCGAGGCCCGTTATTTTGACCTCGGCCATTTTGGTCGGCCGGGTCACTTTCGCCGCCTCACCGAGGACTTGGCTCATCCCCGCGGCCAGCGCGTCGGCCTGGGATGGCGTCGTCCCTGCGGGGAGCTCAATCATCCGAGCTCCCGTGGCAGTGGTGCGGAACTTGGCAGGCCCAATGCCAAGTTCCTCCATGTTGATGGACTCCCTAGCTTTAGCTAGGGCGTCCTTGTATGTCGCCCCCTTCGCCACAGCCTCCGGCTTGAGGGCGACAACCACCGCCAATGTCTTGGGCGGCTTGGGGATTTTAGGGCCCTTCGGTCCCTTCTGGCCCTTGGCCGCCTTTTTGGCCTTCTTCCCCTTCGCCTTCGCCGCCTCGGCCGGGGGTTGCGCCTGCCTCTCTTTGGGCTTGGGCTTCCTGCGGACCACCGTCACCCAGGCCTCCTCCTGTTCCGCCGGGGCCTGCGACTGCTGCGGCGTCTGGGTAGGCTGCCCCTTTGGTGGCGTAGACCCCTGGTCTTGTGGGGCCGCCGCTTTGCCCTTCTTCTTGCCCTTACCCTTTTTCTGTGAACCCTTCTTGGGCGGGTTTGAGGGCAAGTTGGCGGGCGGAGCCAGGGTGGTAGGCTCTCTTGGCCCGGACAAGGGCGGAGGAGGGGCCGCCGCCTTCTTTGGGCCTGCAGCCTCCTTGGCTTTCCTTTTGTCGGCCTCCAGCTGCGGCCGACGCGGGTGCTCGGCTGCAGGCAACAGACGGCCATCCACCTCCAGACCGTCTAGCCTCGCCTGCAGCATATTGCACATTTGCTGGGACAGGGACTGCTGCATTACCTGCAGGGCCTCTAAAAACTCCGCCCTGCTCAGCACTTCCCTGTCCCCTCTCTCCTCGCCCGCCTTTTCTGCGGAGGCCGTCGCTTTGGCCTGGGCTGGGCGGGGTTTCTCCTTCGCCGGAGGCTGTGGCGGTGGTGGTGGTGGCGGCGGCATCTCCGCAGCCACAGCCCGCCTCTTGGCTGAGGATCCCCTCAACTCCGCGGTGACCTCAGAGAAAGCTTTTCTCAAGGCCACCAGCTCCGCGTGCATGGCCGACACCTCACCCTGGAGCCGCTTGTTGTCGGCCCGCAGTCTGCGCACTTCTTCCCCGCGCTTCCTGTTCGCCAGGGTCCCCACCAACTTCCTAAGGGAACACGCACTCGCCTTAAGCGTGCTCACACAAGTCCCCTTAAGATTCTTGGAGATCCTGGCAACCTCCACCACCCGATCTATATGGGCGCTCGCCTCCTTCTCCATGGCGCCACAATCCAGCTCGTCCGGGTCCACCTCCCCACCTCTCAGGGTGGAGTCCGACCCCTCGTCGCTGTTGTCGCCACTGCCCTCCGTGTCCTGGGCCAGCTCCCTGAGCTCTCGGTTGGCCCGCGACCTCCCGACATCGTGCCTGACACCCCCACGGCCTCTTCGGGATCTGGGCACCTTCGGAGCCGGCACCTCGGCGGCCTTGGTCGGGCTCTCCCTTAGGAAACAACGTCTCCTCTTACGGGCCTCCGACCCCACGGACTCCGCCTCCGACACCTCCATACCCTCCTCCGAAGCGGACAGGTATGGCGCATCGTCCACACTTTGAGCCACAGGGCTCTCCTTCTCCGTCGTCAGTCCCTTGCCCGACTTTTTACTGGGCCTACCACCAACGACCCCCCCAAACTTCAGCGTGAGCTTAGGTGCCCCGGACGCTTTGCCAGCCTGGCTCGCACCATCGCGGCCGACCTCCGACACAGCATCCTCACCTCTAACGAGCTCATCGCCCTCCACAACGCCTCTCGTAACTGATTTACCACTGCCCGGCCGAGGTACCGGGGAGCGCCCGTGGTCAGCGGGATCACATGACCTAGTGCCAACAGGCACGACGCAGTTCTGGCCCCCCCCAGATACGTGGGGCCTGCCACCGGCCGAAGCCGATGGGAAGGGTTGTCCGCCTCCGGCGGTACCTTCCTGGGGTAATTGTGTTTTGCGAACTTGCGACATGTTAGTTGGTTATTTTTACGTGTTTGTTTCACGACTACTCCTACCCTCCAGACGCTCGGGACCGGACTCCCTCCGGCCATTCAGCCCATCGCCGCGCCTAAACTTGGGCTTGGGGCTTTTTTATTGAGGTGAGCTCCTCTTGGACCAAACCTCAGTGGAATGGTCCCTTGGCCCCTCAATTGGGGTAACAAGTTGCCCGACGGGGGCCTGTCATACAGGATCCCCCGCCGCGCGGCCGCCACATGGCGGTAAACACCCGCGGGCTGAACCCGCCTCCGGGTTGGTCCACTCGAAGTGAACCCGCGACCGCTGGTCGCCATCCCCCGTCCGAAGACCACCGCCAGACCCGCGCAATCACGAGCCCGGCACGACACGGGCAACGCCCACAACGGGCACAGGCCCCGCGACGGACCAGCTGGGTGTGGAACCGTCGCTTCCTCCTCGCCACTCGCACCCGCCCCCACAGGGCAGCCGAGCGGCCTCCACATCTGCGTCCCGACCGCACTCTGCTAGATCAGAGCGACGACGGGAGCAGGCACCGCGGGCCTTGCAGGCCCGCCATCCCACGCCGCCCCTCGGGCGGCCACTGTGCAGCGTCTGTCCGCGCCGGCCAAGCCGGTACCCCCCATATCTGGGAGGCATCCCCCTATCCGCAACCCGGGGACGCGTCCGGTGGCGGTGCTGCACCCCGCCTCCCCCTCACAGGAGGGGGCCGGAAACCTAACCTAACCTAACCTAACCTAACCTAACCTAACCTTTTTTTTTTTTTTTTTTTTTTTTTTTTTTTTGACCCGGGGTAATGGCCGACCCATACCCGTCCTCCTGGGGGAGGAGGGGTTATGCGGGGCTCGAACCCGCTAAACCCCCCGGGGGCATTCCTCCGCCGCATATCTCGGGCACCGGGAACTCGTGTAGGCACCGGTGGCCCGACGCGGCATGGCCTCTCGGCCTCCTCCGACCTGTCCCCGGAGTGGGACCAGCTGCTCCCCCGCCAAGGGAACAACTGCCGACGAGCCGTGCAATGCGGGTGACTGCCTCCGTGACCAAGGACCCCAGTCCCGTCACCCGCGTGGCCCTGGCTCCGGCAACACCCCAGAGGGCGTCACCATCATTGCCTGTCGGATTGGTCAAACCTCGACTGCCGGGCAAATACCCCGCCGCAGCCCGCCGCCGGACAAACGCCCCGACGCGGCCCGTCACCGGACAAACGCCCCGACGCGACTCTTCCGCCCGATAGTTCCGGAGGCCAGGGAACACGCAGACTCCGCCAGGAAGAATGGGCCGGCGTGATTTCCCGGGGTGGAGAGGCCCGTACTCTCACGCCAGAGCTGTTCGGGGGTGGCAAGGCCCCTACTAGGCGACTCCCATATCCCCCAAGCGGAGAAGACGCGAACCCCAGCGACCAGAACACACGAACCCGACTGCCGGGCAAATACCCCGCCGCAGCCCGCCGCCGGACAAACGCCCCGACGCGGCCCGTCACCGGACAAACGCCCCGACGCGACGCTTCCGCACGTGGACGCCGAACGCGAGAAGCCACGAAACCCCTGCTAGGGGGGATGGGCCGGCGTGAGTTTTCGGGGGTGGCAAGGCCCGTACTCTCTCTCACACCAGAGCCGTTCGGGGGTGAGCAGGCCCCTATTAGGCGACTCCCAAAGCCCCCAAGCCGAGGAGACCCGACACTCAACGACCAGCGAACCACGACGCGAGTCCCCCTGCGCGTATGCCAGGCAACGCAACACCTGACACACACCCGCAGGCGGACCCCCGCGATCCACCGCCCAAACGGGCAACTCCCTCCAAACAACGCCAGTTCTCCTGTGCGTATGTGAGGCGGCACGCAATACCCCACATACACCCACAGGCGAATTCGCGCTCACCTCGTCCCCCGCCTCTCTGCGGGTCGCCGGCCATATCGACCGGCCATCCACCGCCCCAAAGGGCACCCGGCCCTGAAAAGGGCCTTTTCGTCCCCCGCCTCTCTGCGGGTCGCCGGCCATATCGACCGGCCATCCACCGCCCCGCGACGGGCACCCGGCCCTGAAAAGGGCCTTTTCGTCCACCGGCGACGCACGCCGGCCGGGCTCTCGCCCTCCGCCGTCTGTTTTGGTCCGCGCCGGCCGAAGCCGGTACCCCCCATATCTGGGGGGCATTCCCTTATCCGCCACCTAGGGACGCGCCCGATAGGGGACAGAAAACCCCCACGGGAACCTAACCTAACCTAACCTAACCTAACCTAACCTAACCTAACCTAACCTAACCTAACCTAACCTAACCTAACCTAACCTAACCTAACCTTTTTTTTTTTTTTTTTTTACATCAGGAAATCCATTTACGGACATTTCCCCCGCTTGCGAGGCGAGGTACTCTTGTGGGAACCGACCGATAGAACGGTCGATCGCAGCCATCCCCCACCGAAGTGGGAAACAACTGCGGACTCCCCCGACGCTAAGCGCTAGCCGCCTAGCGCCGGGTCCTACCCCCTAAAACCTGATGGCACCCTGCTGGCCCTTATGGAGGCATACCGGGTTCGACGCACGCTAAGGTGCGCCACTTCTCCAGTATGTCTCCGGGCATGCCCGACCTCGCGGGTCGGGCTCCCCCCGGCTCCTTGGAGCCGGGCCGGGGCCCGGCCCCCCTCCCTTGCCCTTTTCAGGGTAGGTTGGGGGGCCGGGTGCGCCTCTGGGGATTGCTCTAGGGTACCTGAGCAATCCCAGACGGGGGGCCCATGCCGACTGGCACCGGTGGCACACAGGTCGCCACCCGTGTGCGAGCCCCGCCGGGACGGTTGGAGACAAGGGAAGGACCGGCAGTCTAAGCCGCCAGCCTTCCCCGATCCCGCCGTCCCTGCCGTCTACGCCGGAGGGGAGCGGCTAGAGCATCCTCCTCCCGCTCCCTCTCCGCAGCCTCCTTCTGCAAGATCACCGTCTCGCAGAAGGAGGCGGCAGCCTTCCAGGCCCTCTCACTGCCAAGCATGGCTCGTACCATACTTGGCAATGAGAGAGCTCCACCTCCGAGCGCCGCAACCAGGGTGTGACGCTCGTTTTGCCAGGCCGGGCACTCCACTAAGGTGTGCTCGGCCGTGTCGTCGGGACAGTCGTCGCAGTGATGACACCGCGGCGACTCCTCCCGACGGGCAACGCGGTGCAGGTAGTGACCGAAGCAACCATGTCCGGTCAGTACCTGCACCAGGCGGAAGGTCAGGCTGCCCCGCTGGCGCCCTACCCACTCCTCCAACACCGGACGAATAGCATCAATCGTCCGGTGGCCAGCGGCTGGGAGGGCGAGTGCCTCGCCCCACCGGCGCAGAGCCTCCCTCTGCGCCTCGGCCCGGACCCGTTCTACCTCTTCCAGAACGGGTCTCTCTCCCCGCACCCTCGCTGCGACCCTATGCCGATGCACCTGGGCAAGCACCAGGGCATCAGCATCCCACGGGAGCGTGCCTGCTAGAACGCAGGCCGCCCCGTGGCTGACCGTGCGATATGCTCGCACGGCCCGGGTCGCAATGGCCCTCTGCGGTCTTCGCAAGAGGGCCCGAGTGCGGGAGTTGAGGCACTCCGCCCACACCGGGGCTCCGTACAGTGCCATCGACCGTATCACCCCGTGATACAGTCGACGGCACAACGCCTTCGGCCCCCCCACATTCGGGAGGAGCCGACCGAGTCCGGCTGCGGCGGCGCACAGCCGGGGAGCGAGGAGCCTGAAGTGCTCCTCGAACCTCCATCGGGGATCCAGGGTCAGGCCGAGGTACTTGATATGCACCTCGACGGGAACCTGAACCCCCTCCACCCGGACACGGAGCCCCGATGGGGTCCTGCGTCGTGGGGCATGGAACGCCATGGCCCTCGTTTTATCGAGGGCCACCTCCAGCCCCAGGAGGCGGATGCGTCGGACGACCATCGAGGTGCCGACCGACGCAAGGTGGACCGCCTCGTCCCACTCCCTCGCTTTCGCCGCGACAAGGGTGTCGTCCGCAAAGCAGACGACATCCATTCGCGGCAAGAGGGAGCCACGCAGGACCCAGTTGTACCCCAGGTTCCATAGGAGGGGGCCCAACACGGAACCTTGGGGCACTCCTGCCGCCACTGGCCACGATCGGACGCGACCCTCCGCGTCCTCGTACAGGACTGACCTGTCACGCAGGTAGTCTCGCACGAGGGCGCAGAGGTAGAGGGGCACTCTGTGAAAGCTGAGCGCCGCCTCTATGCACTCATGGGGGATGGTGTTGAATGCGTTCGCGATGTCCAAGGACACCGCGATCGCCACCTCCCCCCGTGCGTAGGCCACCTCAGTCCACCTCTTGAGGTGGCCTATCGCGTCGATCGTGGACCGGCCGGTGCGGAACCCGTATTGGCACTCAGCCAAGTCGGGTCCCTCCCCCTCGATGTGCTGGATGATCCGGGAGGCGATGATCTTTTCAAACGCCTTCCCAGTCTCATCCAGCAGCACCACCGGCCGGTAGCCCGCTGGGGAGTCCGCCGGACGGCTCTCTTTGCGGAGTAGGCAGAGCCGTCCCACTCTCCAGCGCCTGGGAAAGCGATTAGACGCGATGCACACATCCAGCATCGCGCGGAATCGGTCTCCCAGGGGGCCCAAGGCGATGGCCATCACCTTGGCATGGGCCCCATCTGGCCCCGGAGCCTTGTTCCGGCTCCGGAGCCGGTCCCTCACCATTTCGAACTCCGCGTCCGAAACGGGGGGACCTGCGGCCCACACCTCCGGGGCGGAACCGGAGGCACTCCTGGGGGGTGCAAAGGGTCCGGGGTTTGGAAACAGCGTCCCCAGAACCCTCTGCAACAACGCCGGTTCCATACAGGACGTAGAGGGGGATGCCGAAGCAAATTTCCCCCTTATCGTCCTGTATGGACGCCCCCAGGGGTCGCTGTCCAGGATCGCTACAAAGCTCTCCCAGGCAGCGACCTTGGCCCTGCAGATGGCAACCCGCAGGGCCTTGTGGGCCTCATTGTACGCCCGGCGAAGACTTTCCTCTTCGCCAGGCGTTCTCCTGGCGCGCCTACGACATCTCTGGTAGGCGCGCCTGGCCCCCATACTGGTGGCACGCAGGGTTGATAGCTCCTGCGTCCACCAGTATACCTGCCCCCTACTCCGTGGGCAGGCTCGCGCCCGCGGCATGGCGGAGTCGCAGACGACTTTTATGTCGTCTGCGAACAACTCCGCCATGCCGTCGGCATCCCTCGCGACGGTATCGGGCACAGATGACCATGCCCTAACCGTCGCCGCCTCCTCCGCCAGATCTGGCTGGAGGCGTGAGAGCACCCACCGTTGGAACGGCGGGATGCCCCCACGGGGGCCCCTTCTAGCTGGGGCCCCAGGGGATGCCGGGGAGACCTCGTACCGGACGTATCTGTGGTCCGATAGGGTCTCCACGTCCACCACCACTCGCCAGTCCCGAACACGGGCTGCGAGCGGTGGGGTGGCAAAGGACACATCCACTATGGATGTGCCCTAACCTAACCTAACCTAACCTAACCTAACCTAACCTAACCTAACCTAACCTAACCTAACCTAACCTAACCTAACCTAACCTAACCTAACCTAACCTAACCTTTTTTTTTTTTTTTTTTTTTTTTTTTTTTTCCCTGGGAAATGCCCAACGCACTTGCCCTACGCCTTGAAAAAGGCGTAGGTTGTCCCGGGCTCGAACCGGGTAAAACCCAGGGTGCCACTCGCCAATAGTCGCCACACGAGAGAGGTTGCTATTCGCACCCGACTCTCCCGCGTGCCTATGGCTGTCCTTTCGGACTAGTCTTTGGAGAGGGTCCGCAGCCTGACACCTCCCGTCGACGGGCGAACGCTACGCCCGGACACTACGGCGGTAAGAGACGCCCATGGAGCAGCCTCCTCCGGCCAGGTCTCCTTCTGCGGTTCGGGGGCGCAAGTGGGTCTTGCTCGCGCGCCCTTTCCGCCGCCTCCTTATGGGACATTATGTCTTCACAAAAGGAGGCCATCGCCTGCCACGACGTCTCGCTGCGGAGCATCCTGCGGATGACCGCTTGAAGCGAGAGGTCGGGTCCAATCGCTGCAACGAGGACAGCGCGTTGTGCAGACCACGCCGGGCAGGTCCCGAGCGCGTGCTGCGCGGTGTCTTCGTCGTTTCCACACTCGTGACAAGACGTGCTAGACTCCCTTCCGGCAACTCGGTGAAGGTAGCTGCCGAAGCAGCCATGCCCCGACAGCACCTGAGTCAACCGGAAGGTGAGCACGCCGTGTTTTCTCTCTATCCAGCCCATGAAATTAGGGCGAATGCCGTCAATAGTCCATATGCCTGCGGTTGGGTTTTCCAATCTGTCCCTCCAGGCTCTAAGTATGGACTTGTGAGCTCGTTCCCTCCAACGCCGAACCATGTCGGGTGGGGGACGTAGGCCTTGTTCTCTTATAGTTGCGCTGCGCTTGTAGATGTTCGAGAGCGCAGCGGCATCCAAATCCCAGGGAGGGGTACACGCCAATGCACACGCCGCCTCGCCAGAGATGGTTCGGTAGCCACGTGCCGCTTTGATCGCCATTAGTCTTTGCGCTTTGCGCAGTAGGGCCGCGTTTTTGGGCGATAAAGTGTCGGCCCAGACTGGGGACCCGTACAGTGCCATCGAGCGGATGACCCCAGTGTAAAGCCTGCGGCAAGACACATTGGGGCCACCTATATTAGGTAAAATCCGGCTGAGCGCCGTAGCTGCTCCCATAAGCTTAGGGCAGAGGCACCGAAAGTGTTCATCAAAAGACCACTTGTAATCTAGCTCGATTCCCAGGTATCGCATATGCGATTTTATCTCAATGCGCACACCATTCACGACAATGTGCGCACCGCTGGGTGGTTTCCGGCGTGGGCCGTAGAAAAGGATGGCCTCGGTCTTTGCTAGGGCCACCTTGAGGCCTAACGATTCTATACGGCCGACGGTAAGCGTGGTGCCGACGGTGGTGAGGCGCGCAGCCTCAGAATAATCGTTGCCCCGGGCCAGAACCAGGGTGTCGTCTGCATAACAAACGACACTCATACCTGGTAGGAGCGCGCCTCGCAGCACCCAATTGTAACCGATGTTCCACAGGAGTGGGCCGAGCACCGACCCCTGTGGAACACCGCATGCCATAACTTTGTTAATTATGGAGCCTTCTCTATCCGGGCATAGGATTTTTCGGTCGCGGAGGTAGTGCGCGACGATTTTCCTGAGGTAGAGAGGCACTCGATGATATCTGAGGGCCTCTTCGATGCATGAGAAGGGTAAGGTGTTAAAAGCGTTGGCTATATCCAGAGAAACAGCCATAACAACCTTACCCCTCGATACGGCCTCCTCCGCAAAGGTCTTAACGCGGAGGATGGCATCAATAGTAGATCGGTTCTCCCTGAAACCGAACTGTGCGTCCGAAAGATTCGGGCCCGTGTCATTCAAGTGCTGGACGATGCGGGTAGATATGATGCGCTCGAGGAGCTTACCCGCCTCGTCCAGCAGAACAATCGGTCTGTATGAAGCCGGGTGATGCGCCGGTTTGCCTGGCTTCTGCAACAGAACCAGGCGGCCCGTCCTCCACACCTGGGGAAACACTCCCGAAGAGAGGCACAGGTTAAAGACACCCCTAAGGTGGTCCTCTAAAACAGCGAGGGACAGTGCCAGAACTTTTCCTGGGACGCCATCAGGTCCCGGAGCGGTGTTCTTCATCTTAAGCCGTCGAACGACACACTCCATTTCCCCATTTGTGACCGGGGGTGGGAGATTGCTGTCGTTGTTTTCGGCCTCAGTGGCTGGGACCATTAGAGGTGCCACGTGATTAGTCTGTTCCGGGAAGAGGCAGAATATCGTCGACCGTAGAAGTTGGGGGTCGAGAGTCTCAGCGACCGGAGGGCCCTGATTGCACAGCTTGTTCCGAACTGTGCGGTAGGGGCGACCCCACGGATCAGCGTCCAATTCTTCTAACCACCTCTCCCGGGCTGCCGCTTTTGCGTTTTTGATGGCCACGCGGAGGGTGTGTAAGGCTTCTTTGTAAGCGGAGTATAATTGTGACTCACGCTCTTCGGTCCAGCCCGCGCGTCGTCTGCGGAACCTCGTGTAGGTCCGGCGTCGTGCAATGCAAATCCGACGCATATCGGCAAGTTCGGATGACCACCAGTAGACCTCCCGCTTAGGTGGGCGGCGGGAGGTTCTGGGCATCGACGCGTCGCAAATACGGGACATAGTCTCGCCGAAATTACGTGCCGCATCGTCCGCTCCTGTCGTGTGATAGCTTGACTGCATAAACCAGTCCTCGATCAGGGCGGACTCCTCAACGAGATCTTGATTTAGTTTCGACAGCGTCCAGCGCGGAAAACACTGCACTGGAACGCCTGCACCCGGATTATCGGTGTTAACAGTGCCTGTAGAGGGGGCAATGTCAAAAGTTATGTAAAGGTGGTCCGAGAGCGTTTCCGTTTCTGTGCAGACCCGCCAATTGATCACGTGCGTGGCGAGAGCAGGGGTAGCAAACGTAACGTCTACTATAGACCCCCCCTGCTGTCGCACGCAGGTGTTGACGGACCCGCGATTAAGAACCACAAGGTTCGATGCCATCATCCATTCTTCCACCGAAGTACCACGAATATTGGTAGTCGGGGATCCCCATACAGAGGACTTTGCATTGAGGTCCCCCAGTACGATGACTTGGTGAGGTGCTGCGCGTAGGACCGCAGCACCAACAAGAGATAAGAAATTGTCAAAGTCGGCAAGCGAGCGATTTGGGGAGAAGTACACGCCAATGAGAACTATGTCTCCCCATTTCGCCGCGACAAATCCGTGGCCTCGCTCCAAGGTGGTCAGGGGCGGGGACCTAGACGACGTCGATCGGATGATGACGACCATAGTGTCCAAGTCGGGGGCATAGTTAATATTGCCAGGCGGAGAGAAATATGGCTCCGCTACGACCGAGACGTCGATGAGCCACTCTGACATGGTTTGCAGTAGCAGGTCCTGCGCACCGCCTGAGTGGTTCAGATTGCCTTGAAGGATGCGTTTTGGGTGTAAAGAGTCCATTACGCATCCGTTTGCATATCCTCTACAGGCGGTACTGCCTGCTCCTTCTGTGCTACTGCAGTTTTAGCGGCGGCCTGGGTCTTAGGGCTCACTTTCTTAGATCTCGAGGGCAAAGGCGCCTTACAACTTTTGCCCCTTATAATATGCCCAGCTGGGCGTTTCAATTCCGCGCATATGGCGCAATGCGGTTCAGCTGAGCATGTCGCTGCCTTATGTCCCGGTTTCCCGCAGCGGAAGCAAAGCTCGCTACGGTCTACTTCAGCCGGGCACCGTTGTTTAGTGTGACCAATATCCAAACAACGGTAGCACTTTAGTTGGCGTGGCTCTTGGGCGTGAACCCGCGCCGAGCTCCACCCGACCAAGAGGCGCCCGGTCTCCAACATTGTTTTCACGGACCCTACGGGGCATCTAACCCATACTGTGCCGAGTCCGTCACGGCCCTTGCGGATCTCGCTCACCGTGACGTTCGCCGTGGAGCAACCAGTCTTCGTCATCACAGCGATCTGGATTTCCTCCTTCTCTATAGAGTCATCCAGGCCCGAGATGCGCACCTCAGCGCACTTCGTAGGCGTGGTGACTCGGACGTCATCACCGAGGAAGCACGTTTTCAGTTTGTCCGCCACTAAGCCGGCCTTCTCCCTATTCTCAGAGGCCTCCTTGGAGACCGATATCTCCAGGATACGGGCTCCCGTGGCGGCCTCTTTTATTTTAAACCCTTCGGCTGAAAGGCCCAACTCTACCAAGTTGAGTCCGGTTCTCGCCTTTCTTATCACTTCGGCATACGATACACCGCGCTTCTCAGCCTCCGGGTCGATAGTAAGTACCACGGCAGCGGAACGCGGTTCTCGTAGCTTGGCCTTCTTTTGTTTGAGCTTCGCGGGGACAACCTTAACGCGGCCCTGCTGCTCTTTTGGGGCAGGCGTTGATGTTGGAGCCGGGCGAACACCCTTACTCTTTTTACTTCTTACGACCGTCACCCAGCCGTCGGCATCGGATTTGGTCGCAGATTGGGAGTTCTTCGGTTGGATCGTTTGACCAGCCTGTGTTGTCTTAGGTGCCTTCTTGGCAGCTTTTGGGCCATTGTTAGCAGATTGAGCTGGGCCTTTTTTAGGCTTGTTTGCCTGTGGGGCAGCTCGTGTCGTCGCCTGGGAGGGGGCGGTTGCCGCAACCGTTGCCTCTGCCGCTCGGGTCGTGTGTGCAAGCGGCGGGCGGAAACTCGGTTGTGGTGGTAGCCTATCCTCAAGAGCTTTGAATCGCTGATCCATCGCTTTACCCACTTGCTGGAGTATTACTCTGACCAGAGCCTCCTGGGTTATTTGGCCTTCATGAGCTATCTCTGGGGCGTCCGTATTGGCATTCCGTTCTTTACGGGTCGGCTTAGCGCGCTGTGGCATAGGTGTCAGGGGTGCTACAATAGTGTCTATTCCCATCTCCAATTCCATAGGATCGTCTATGTGTGGCGTTGCAACGCCCACAGGGGCCTTCCTCGTCGTTTTGAGCTCCTGAACAACAGCTTTAAGCTCGTTGAGCTCCTTGCGAAGTAACTCCACTTCCGTGGAGAGACGAGCATTTTCGGCTAGCACCTGAGCATTTTCGGCCGTCACGCGGGTGTTCTCCGCGATTAAGCGGTGATTTTCGTCAGAGGCTGATCGCGACTGAAGTGACTCAACGATCAGTCCAAGGGAGCGGGTGGCTATTTTCATATCGCGCACCATCGTGCCTTTTAAATTCTTAGATTTGCCAGCGGCAGTAGTGACGACATCCATATAAAGACGAGCGCTTTGCGCAAGTTTGTCTGCCGTCACATCGTCTATCCGATTTTCGTCCAGGGGAGTGACCGAACTGGGGTTACGCTTAGGTTTGGTAGAGTCAGCCTTTTTAAGCAGGCTGTGCACCTTCTCCTCAAGGTCAAACTCCTCCTTCATCCTGCAGGCCTTGGCATATTCGGCCTTTGAAGGAGCGATAAACTCTTCAGAGTCCGAAGAATGGGAACCTCGGACTCTGGGGCGTTTAGCCCTTGGCTTATGCCTATCAGTCTCACGCTCGCTACCGAGCGTCAGATCCGTGTCTGTGCCAGACTCAATTTCAGCTATTTCGCTCTCAGCGACCGATGCCGCTGAGGCCCACCTCGACAAACTCTTCTCCGAGCCGGAGCTCCCTAACTTCGGTAATATAATTTTTAAAGTTTTTTTATTTAGTAAATCCATACGATTCCCACGAGCATGGGGGAAAGGGTGGTCCATCTGAGCGGTGCCCCCTGCACCCAGATAACCCTAATACTCCCGGGGGGGCGGGCGGTACCCCGGAGTGGAAGCGCTAGTTGGTGGACTTACCCAGCCCACCACCTTAAGGCGCCCGTCACCACGCTTCAGAGTGACGGCTAATCGGTAGACCGAACGCTTTGGGGTTTTTTAACGAGGTATGCTCCTCTCAGGGCCAGCCAACAAAGGCAAGCCCCGCTGGTCCTGTGGGTGACATACAGGCTGCCAGCTCGCCCGACGGTAGGCCGAAGCCCATCCCCAATGAACACAGAAACATGGCCACGGGGCCGCCGCGCCGCGGACCTTGGAGGTCCGCCATCCCACGCCGCTCGAGGGCGGCCACTGAGCCAGCCAATGAAGGCGAGCTCCGTCGGAGCCGGCCAATTAAGGCAAGCGCCAGGGTGGCGCTTCAGGGTGGAGAAACACCCCGCGCTCCGCAGAACTTGAAGTTCCGCCAACCACGCCGAGAACGGCCGCTGGCCCTAAAAAGGGCCCTCACAAAAAGCGCGAACGCACCACGGGCTGAGACGCCCCCACCAAATCCGCACAGGCGGAGCCGCAAGCCTTGAAGGCCCGCCATCCCACGCCGCCCAGAAGCGGCCACTGGCCCCCATAGGAAAAAGGGGGGCCCACCGCGCCAGTCTGTTGGCCAACTCCGTGAGTGTGAACCGACTAAAGGTGACATTGCAAGCAATGACCCAAAAGTTCTGGAACACACCCAACACAGCTGCCCAGGGTGCACCGTCCTGGTCGCTTGTTCCACCACCGTCCGCACCGGATAAAAGCATCAAGTACGGCAAGTGGTGAGCACAAACGCCAGGCTCACGTGGAGGTCGACAGGCATCGCACCCCAACCTAACCTAACCTAACCTAACCTAACCTAACCTAACCTAACCTAACCTAACCTAACCTAACCTTTTTTTTTTTTTTTTTTTTTGTTTTCGCTGGGGAAATGCATTGAATTGCATACCACCGGGTGTGTAAGATCCCGGTGGTTATGTGGGGCTCTCCTACCCAGAAGGGGAAGGCCTACCCACTAAAACCCCAGCGATGGCCACCATCAGGCATTACAAGGGGCCCCAGGGTCGAGTGTCGCTACTGGGGACCCCCCAGCCTTCGCTCCCCTGTCGCTACTAGGGGAGCCCTCCTTAGTGACACCGGAGGGGGCAGAACCGTGTAAAAGTCGGTGCAGCCCGCTGCGGCGTCGGCCATTCCTCGACGACACCCCGCCAGCCATGTTGGGGGGTGTCATCCCTCCCGGGTCGCGTCCACAGGCACAAGCTTTGTCGTGCCCACCAGCGACCCGCGGCGGCGCATTGGGCCTACCTGGCCCGACGCCGCCTTCTTCGAGCGGGATCGGCCATCTCCCGATCCCGCTCGGCAGCCTCCTTCTGGAGCATGACGGCTTCACAGAAGGAGGCCACAGCCCTCCAACCTCCCTCATCCGCCAGCATTGCCGCAATCAATGCTGGCGGGGACAGATCATGCCCGATCTCGTCGACCAGGACTCGGCGTTCGGAGGCCCAAGCGGGGCAGTCCGCCAGCGTATGCTGGGCCGAGTCGAGGTCGAATGCGCAGTGGTGGCAACGTGTCGTTACCTCCCTCCCTATGCGACTCAGATACTCACCGAAACAACCATGTCCGGTGAGTATCTGAGTCAGGCGGTAGGTGACCTCCCCCTTCCCGCGGAGCCAAGCTTCGAAGTGCGGGAGAATCGCTCCGACGGCGCGCTGGCGCGCACAACCCATTAACTCTAGCTGTGCACGCCAGTCCCTCTCAGCCCGTCGGAGCATCTCCCGTCTGTGCATTCCGTGCGCTGGTTCTGGGGGGTTCCCCCCCTCTCCCCCCCCGCCGACACGCCGCGGCGTGTTGTACATCGCCGCGTACATGCCGGCAAGGATTTCGAAAGGGGGGGAGCGCCCCAGAACTGTCGCCGCCTCGTACGAGATAGTACGGTAGCCCCGCACGATCCGTATGGCCATTGTCCGCTGCATGCTCCGGAGTAGAGCTCTGCAGCGGGAGGACCTCGTGCAGTCTCGCGACCACACGGGGGCCCCGTACAAGGCCACGGACCGTACGACGCCAGCGTACAGGCGGCGAACACCATCCCCTGGTCCCCCCAAGTTGGGTAGCAGGCGGTGTAGAGAACCCGCCACCCCTCTAATTCGGGGGACCAACCGCACGAAGTGCTCTTCGAAGCTCCACCTGCTGTCCAAGGTGAGGCCAAGGTATTTGATATGAGGCCCCACCTGGACCTCCGCGTCACCTACCCGAATCCGGCAGCTGGGTGGTTCCCGGCATCTTGATAGGCCGTGGAACCATAGCGCCTCAGTCTTATTAGGCGCTATTTCTAGACCCAGCCGGCGGATTGCCCTCACGACACATGCCACCCCTAGCTCGGCAAGCCTGAGCGTCCGCCCAAAGTCGGCCCCAGTCGTCACGACGAGAGTGTCGTCGGCATAGCAGACGACACTCACGCCGCAAGGAAGGCTGGTGCGAAGGACCGCATCGTATGCGAGGTTCCACAGAAGGGGTCCCAGAACCGACCCCTGCGGAACCCCGCACTCGACCCCCCTCTCCGATTCCGTCCCGTTCCTGCCCCCGATCCGGATCTTCCTGTCGCGCAAATAGTCCCCGACCACAGCCCGCAGGTAGAGGGGCAACTCGTGGTACTCGAGTGCCCCCCTGATGGCCTGCCAGGGAAGGGTGCCGAAGGCGTTGACGATGTCAAGCGACACCGCCAGAGCCACCCCTCCCGCTCGGACTGCGGACTCCGACAGAGACCGAACACGCTGGACGGCGTCCAGCGTCGACCGCCCCCGCCGGAATCCAAATTGGCAGTCCGACAAGTCGGGACCTACGCGCGACAGGTGCTCGCCGATACGGGTGGAGATGATCCTCTCGAAGAGCTTCCCCACCTCGTTCAGCAAGCAGATCGGACGGAACGACGACGGAACATCTTCGGTCCTTCCCTCCTTCCTCAAGAGCACCAGCCTGGCCGACTTCCAGTCGACGGGGAGCACCCCCTCTCTGAGGCAGCTTGTAAAGAGCTGCCTCACTCTGTTCCCCAATGCCTTGAGCGCCAGCGCCAGCACCTTTCCCGGGACCCCGTCCGGGCCCGGTGCGGTGTTGCGCGCTGTGAGCCGCATCACGGCCCCGGCGAGCTGGCTCTCCGTCACCCCTAGGTCGTCCGACCACGGCGCGGGCGACGGGGCTTCCGAGGGACTGTCCTGGACCCTTGGGAAGAGCGTATCCACCACTCTTCCCACGAACTCGGGGTCCAGGGTTTCCGTCAGGGGAGGAACCCACGGTCTGAGCTTGCCCAGTACCATTTTGTACGGGCGCCCCCATGGATCCCTCTCCAGTCCCTCCAGGAGCTCGTTCCAGGACCTGGCCTTGGCGTCAGCGATGGCTATGCTGATCGCCTTGGCTGCGGCCCCGTAAGCGCGCCTGGCGCTCAGGACCTCTTCGACTGAGGCTTGCCGTCTCCTTCGAGCTCTGAGGTACTGGCGGCGCGCGGCTATGACAACTCTCCTGAGCCGCGCTATCTCCTCATTCCACCAGTACGCAGAGCTCCGTCGGGGCGGCCTGACTCGGGGCATTGACGCATCGCAAATCTTCGTCAATGTGTCCCGGAGCCAGGCCGCCTGCGCGTCACGATCGGGCATGACGTGTCCTTCCTCCGACCAGTCCGCGACGTGGGCTGCGGCGATGGCCATATCTCGGTCCAGCCGCTTGATGGACCAGCGTCGCAGACGGCTGTCCTCCTGGAGCGTTCGGGCAGGGTGGCGGAGAGACACATCGAATACGATGTGTCGGTGGTCGGACAACGTGACCACCTCCTCCGCGACCCTCCAACCCGACACCATGCGGTGCGCAGAGGGAGTCGCCCATGAAAGGTCCACGATCGACTCCCCCTGCCACCGCACGCAGGTGCTGACCGAACCCCGGTTTAAGATCCGAAGGTCCAGTCCCGCCGCCCACTCCAGGAGTGTCTCCCCTCTTACGTCGTCCCGGGTGTCGCCCCACTCTCGCGAGTGGGCGTTGAAGTCACCCAGGACAAAGACGGGACGGGGGGCGCAACCACGAACGCAGTTCGCCAGCCCGTCCAGGAATGCCTCGAACGCGGCGAGGCCGCAGTTCGGGGAGACGTAACAGCCAATGACGGCCGTGGAACCCCATTCCACGGCCACAAAGCCCGGCCCCCGAGCGAGGGGACCGCAGTGCGGCCTGTCACTGGCCCAATAGATGGCCACTGAGCCCTGGTCGTCCCCGAACCATCTTGGGTGGTTCGGGACAGAGTAGGGCTCGGCCACGACCGCTATTGCAACCCCAACCTCCGCAAGCGTCTGCGCAAGTAAATCCTGCGCAGCGCGGCAGTGGTTGAGGTTGCCCTGCAGAACCTTACCATGGACTGACATTAAGCGGTGTCCATGGTTTCCCCTCGCCCCCGGGCCGGGGCAGGGGGTTCGTTGCTGACCCCCGCCTTCTTCTTTTTAGGAGGGGAGCACTTCTTGCTCCCCATCCTATGATCCGCCGGTCTGCCCAGGTCCGAGCAGACCGGGCAGCGAGGAGCACTCGCGGTGCAGAGACGGGCAACGTGCCCCGACTCTCCGCACCTGTAACATCGAGTGCTCCGGTCGCAGTTAGAGTTAGGGCACCTTGCCCTAACGTGCCCCTTTTCGAGGCACTGGAAGCACTGCAGAGGCCGTGCTGCCAGCGCCTCGACCCTAGCCGAGGTCCACCCGATCAATAGCCGCCCAGACGCCAACTTTCTGATGGCGCTGAGCGGACACCTCACCCATGCCGTTCCCAGGCGGGTGCGGCTGCCTCGTATTTCCCCGACCTTAACGTCGCCGGGGGAACAGGCACCAGCCGTGGCAATGGCCGCAGCCACGTCCGCCTGGGTGATGGAATCATCCAGGTCCATCACCCGTAGGTCTCCCATCTTGCACGGGCGCGAGATGATGGCGCCCGTGCCAGCCAGGACCTCCCGCATGCGCTGTGCCAGGGCATCAGCCTTGGTGGCGCTCTCCGGGCCGGGCACCTCCAGCAACAGGGCCCCTGTCGCCGCCATTTTCTGGCGCACGCCTGTGGTGATACCTAGGTCCGCCAGTCTGATTTTGGACTTGGCGGACTCCATCACCGCGGCGTACGTCGCAGCGGCGTCCGGAGGCACGGTTACCACCACTGCAGCGCAGGCGGGCGGTTTGGGCACCTTCCGGGAGCCGGGGTCGACCACCCTTATTTTCGGGGGCGGAGCTGGGGCCACAGCCTTCTTTGGCGCGGCTCCGGTTTTTCGCCCCGACACTACGGCCCACGAGTCTCCTTTGGAGGCTTCCCGGGGAGGCGGCGCAGGAATTGGGTCCGCCAGCGGAATATTTGCCGCCGGCGGGGCCACTGCGCTCCGACCCTTCTTCCCCTTTCTCCTCCTCTTTTTCTTTCCCCCCTTACTCGCCGTAGCGGTTGACGTGGGGGGGACAGTCTCCGCCCTTGACTCGTGGGCCAGCGGAGGCCTCCTTCCCATCTCCGGGAAGAACTGCCTCATTATGTCGCCCTGAAACTTCGCAAATTCCCGCTCCAGGACGACAGAAACCTGGCCCCACTCCAAGGTCTTCTCAGGCCCCTCCCGAGTCTGCTCAGCTGGTGGTGGTGGTGCGGGCCCCTGAAATTGTTCGCCCACCGGCGCCTTCTTGGACTTTTTGGGCGCCGGTCTAGACGGGGGAGGCATGCTCTCCCGGGCAGGCCTTGGCACCTCTGATCCAGCCCGGTGGAAGCCCTTTTTCAGCTCCTCATTTTCCCTTTTGAGGGCCGACACCTCATTGGACAGCACCATGAGGCGCGAGCGGAGCTGCTCCATCTGAGAGGCAAAGCCACTATTTTCGCTATCTCGCCTCTCCGCCCGCTCGCACAGCTCACATATATCCCGCTGGATGGTGGGCAGGGCAGACTCGAGGGACTTGGCCACTTTCTGCGAGCCCTTCGACTTGTCCGCCGCCGAAATTACCTCCCCTAGGCAGGACAGGACCTCCGCACCAATGGCAGCGGTGGCCGCTGAACCCACATCGGTATTTAGAGAGGGGGCCATCTGCTCGACCTCTTCCTCTCCTGCCCTCTTTTTCTTTGTGCTTTCAAGGGGGTCCAGCGCGCCGCGCTTGAGCGGCCTCGGCAGCACCGCCACCGGAAAACCCAGCCGCAGGCCCCCTCTTGTCGGCAGCGATCCTGAGCGGGGTCTGGGTCTCTCCGGCGAGCTCGCGCCCGACCCTCCAGACTCCCCCCGTCCCAGCCGTTCCCGGCTGCGCGTCCAGGGACGGCCACTGCCCACATCTGCATCTGCGGCCGATACCTCCACCACTGCGGGATCTTCGCCTGTGTCGATTGGCACAGGCGGAACGTCCGCGTCACCCTCCCTATACGCCTCGGTAGCTGATTTCACACCAGACGACCCGGAAATCGTCTGGCGCCGCTGGCCAAGCGGATCACATAAGCCGCTCATCGCCAATTTCACACTCGGGGTATGAGCTTCCCCCGAGCGCCCGGTGTCAGCGGGATCGTAAGACAAACCTGTATTCTTTTTAGAGCCCTCCATTATTGTCATTTAAGGGATGACTCCCGTGGTGGCCCGCTTGGGACTGGACTCCCTCCAGCCATTCACCCCATCGGCGCGGGCCGCACCTTGGGGTTGGGGTAATTTTTATTGTGGTTTTCTTCCACTCGGGCCAATGCTCAGTGCACCAGCCCCCCGGCCCCACTCAATGTGGGGTAACGGGTTGCCCGACGTCAGACCCCACAGGGTCCACCGCCGCGCCGACGAGCCGAAGCTCCAACCGTTCCCGTAGAACCGGGCGGAGGGGTTCATAACCCGTAATCCGTCGCCTCTACCCTACACCTTTTCCTCGAGAGCGGCCGAACGGGGGGGTTCGCAACCCCTGGTCCGTCGCCCGCAAACGCAGAAACTCGCTCTCTTTCGACGCCTCTGTAAGCAGAGGGGAAGAGAGGAGACCGCCTTCTGAAAAATACTCGGGCACTAAAGCCCCATCCCTGTCAATGGGCATCGAAGCCCGGCAGCGGACCATCAAGGTGTGGTCTCCGCCGCCCCGACCACGTCAGACCATTAGCCCTCCGCTGAGCACTGATTTGGGGGAAGTCCAATCCAGTGGTCAGCGGCGGTTGCCCAGGGTGCGCCACGAGGAGGCTATCTGACCAGGCACCCCAACCTAACCTAACCTAACCTAACCTAACCTAACCTAACCTAACCTAACCTAACCTAACCTAACCTAACCTAACCTAACCTAACCTAACCTAACCTAACCTAACCTAACCTAACCTAACCTAACCTAACCCACTCACCTTGAGTACCCAGAGGTCACCGCGCGCGTCCAAGTGACCGAAATCAATAAAAAATTCAAAAAAGTGGTAAATCCAGTACGTATCACAAAGTGCCGTATATCAGCAGAAGCGGAAAAATCGGGGCTATCTGCCAGTGATATCAGTTCAAGTGTGTGATTTTTGTGCGATTTGATATTAACGGAAAAGTGTTTTTTCGCCACGTGGTGTGTTAAAATTAGGGCTAAAAACCCTTATAGCGGGTCACAGTGTTGTTCGATTTTCAAGTGCGAAGTGTCGTTTTGTGTGTGTTGGTGGGCGCTTTCTAACTGCGCGAAGTTCTCTCCAAAACCTACAACGACCACGTAGTTACAGGGCAAAAACCCTCGTAACCTAAAACACGTGGTCGGTGATCCAGAGGGCACAGGACTACGGAGCGAGTTTTGCGGGCAGGAGGGCGCCGGCACGAGCCATTTGACGCAAAGATCACGGAAATCGGACAACACCAGGCTGAGTAGCGATTTTTTGAAAACTTAAAGTTTTGCCCAATTTTTAATTTCAGAATCTTGTATAAAAGGGTAACACCGTGTGAATTAAAAATTGTAGAGAGGCACCGGGCCTACACATTCCCGAAATCAGATTTCAAAAATAATAAATAGAGAGGGAGTTACAAAATTTTGAAATTTAGGGTAAAACTACCCCTAGTCATTAAAAATAGCAGGAGAGATCCGGAGAGGCTGGAATTTTGTGTGCATGTGCATGTACTCTTCCTCTAATTTTAAGTTTTTGTTTGGTGTTATTAGGTTAAGTACTTTTTTAGCTATTTCAATTTTCATTTTGTGTTTCTGTGTATAGGGGGTAAGGGGTAGTTTTTCACCAACACCAGTAGTGCCGGGGGTCCTGGAGTGCACCTTGCACGACCTTTATCGGAAACCACAGGGCGCTGGGACGTATACTCGAGTAGGGCGGATTTGGGTACGGTTTGCCGGAAATTTTTGCCCCTGGGCGGTTTTTGTTTTCGGGGCATATCTCCTCGTAGTTTAAAGTTAGGAGCGTGGGGTTTTCACTAGAGGCAAGGGCGAAGCGCGGGGAACCCGACTGTAGCAGCGGATATCCTGTTTTCGCGTTTCTGTTTTTTGACTCTCACTGGGGACGGGATCGTGTTCCCCGGGTCCGGACCAGCTCGAAGAAGAAAACCCGAGGTCTCTGCGACGTCTGCAGCCGGAGTTATAAGCGATTCCCGCCGCTCTTTGACATTAGCGGCGGCCATCTTGGATTCTGAAATCGCTCATATCTCGGCTGCTACTTGTCGTATCGAGACGGGGACTTCGGCGTTGGGGTGCTGAGCTGTGGAACCCTGGTTTGAGTGGGGTGCGGAGGAGTTTGGAGGGGGTGTTTTTGGGGGGTGTAACTAACCCTCCCATAGGATAGGCAAAGCGAAGCCCTGTCAGGAGAGCCCTCGCTTGCCGAATTCGGACCACGGGAACCGGAGATATCGCAGGTTTTCTAGGGACTTTGACATTAGCGGCGGCCATCTTGGAAAACTTCAAGTGGCAGCTGTGTCCGATCCACTGGGCCTGCGAGGCTGCGGTTTTCGGCGAGAACGGTCCCCCGGGGTCTCCTAGCGAACCATTAGCTCGAACCAGGGGGTCACCGTGGACCCTCCCCCCCCAAACCGCACCGTCTCCGAGCTTCTCCGTACCCCCCGGACCTTGTAGAGTGGGCCGGCGGAACTTGGCTAACGTTTTTCCCGCCTTCATAGGACGCCTGAGACCGGAGATAGAGCTTGGGCAATTTTGGGGCAATTTTGCCGCCCAACTGCCACTGAGAACCGCCCAAGCCATAACTCGGTAATTATTGATCGTAGCGGGACGTGCGAGGTGTCGGGAGATAGGTCTCGGGAAGCGCTACAGGTGGGGCCAGATATCCGGAGCGCCGTGCCCCCCCCTTCCCCCCTAAACATCGAAACCGGGGCTATTGGTCCCAGCTGGGCGAGCGAGGTGTCCTGGGAGAGGCCTTGGGGAGCATTCTTAGAGGGACCAGGCGTCCAACGCGCCGCGCCCCCCCCTGCCCTCCTGGCTCCAATTTATTTAATTATATAATAATACGCCATTTAATTTGTTGTTTTTAAAAATTTTTGTCTGTTCCCAGTGTTTGTTCTAGGTTATTATACCCATTTTACTTATTCTTAATTTTAACATTTTGTATTTTACCATTTTGACATACTTATTTATTTATTTGACATTTGCAATTTATTTTATACATTTTTATTTTTAACTTTTAATTCCACAACTTAGCAGTACCCATTGATCTGTAGTTACGGTCTTGTTTATTAACAAGCGCTATTAAAATGCCCAAGACAGTATCAATAAAGAGTGCACCAGAGACGGGAGTAAAGACCACAACGGCTCCATACACAAAGATGAGCCTGCGCAAGAGGACAATCATCAGCGAGGCGGAGCAGGCCTGTCTGACGCCTCGGACAGAGCTGAGGCAGCTGGGTGGACGATTCCCCTCCGCGAAATCCGACGGGGCGGTGGGGGACTCCGAGGACCTACCGGGGGGAACCCGCGGGGCGGGAACCAAGAACCGGGAGAACAAGGGTACCAGTCCACAGACTCTCGAGAGTGGGAGTGTTCCAACCTCACAGGAACCAGGTACCGGGGCCTTGGGACCCCCGAGCGCGTCGTCGACGGTCATCGACGGGGACATGCCGGACCCACGCGCCGATCTTGCTGAGGCGGATGGTGGTGACCATGGAAGAGAGGGGTACATGGCAGCCGCGCCCCCCTCCACTACAGACACTAGGCTAGAGGGCGGGAGTGCGGGGCCTGTGTCGGACCTGGACAGGGACCTCGACGACTTGGGGATACCTGGACCCTCGATCCCGACGCCGGATGTCTGGAGCTGGCTGGACTCGAGCGTTGCCGGGGAGGAGAGGGAGCGCGCGACGCGGCGAGAAAGCCTGTTCCCGGCCCGGGGCAGGAGAACCGGAGTGGCCATGGATGAGGTCACGGTTCGCGCCAACGAGCTCCTCCATTTCGGCCTCGAGGCGCTGGAGAAGGCCGGCAATATGAAGAGGGAGAGGAGAGAGGAGGCTCAGGAGGCCCTTCAGGAGCTTTACGTGGTGGCCCTGTCTTTGGCCGACTCGAGGTCGCGCCACCGACACTCACTACAAGAGGAGAAGACTAGAGCAGCCAAGGAACTCATCAGGGTGGAGCGAGCTCACACTAAACAGCTGACCCAAATCACCTCCTCCTTCCAGAAGGAGAGAGAGGAGCTGCGAACAAGGCTTGAAGAAAATCTAAAGGCCACAGAGAGGGTCAGCGGTTGGTTGTCTTACGAACTCCAGGGACCCATCACGATGCTCGAGCCCATTTCCCTCCAAGTGAAGGGCATTAGGACGGAGCTTGCTGCACTGGGCAGGGCCGAACACGGTAAGAAGAACCGTACACCGGTGGTAGGGGACTCCACAGAGGACAGCGGGAGGATAGCGACCGAACTGGCGACGAAGATAGAAGCGGTGGGAGCGGAGCTGAGAGAAATGAGGGACCTACTTCGAACAATTACCCTGGACGTGGAAAGGTGGAGACACGAATCGTCTGGGCCCCCGTTCCGTACTGAGGAACGTACCTCACCCCCTCCTACCGCTGTACCGGCTCTACCGCCCCCCCTGACGTCTGCACACGGCCTAACCGCCGCGAGGGCTCCGACCGAGGATTTCGGGGAGCTACTGGAGGGGTTTAGGGAGCTCCTGAACCGGGAAAAGTCGGTCCCCCCTCCCGTAACCAGGGAACAGAACCGTGAGGACCTCAGACAGGCGATTGAGCCCCTCTCCTGTCAGGTAAGGACCCTCCGCAAAGAACTGGAGGACCTTACAGAGGAGAGGCAAGCTCTACAGCCTGTCCAAGCGAGGAACCAGGGGCTGGGAACAGAAATATTACGGGAGGATCTTAGAGGGGTACTCGAGGAAACGGTGGTCGCCCCGCTGGCAAAGATCATAGCGCCCATAAAGACGAGTTTGGAGAAAATGAAAGCTGGTCTGGCCGTCGGGGGCGAACCGATGCCCCCCCCCCTGGAGACTTTACCGGGAATGGGGATCCGGAGCCAATCCTATGCGGACAAACTTAAGTCTCCCAGCTATCCGGTTCTGGTGGAGTCGCGAGACCCTAAAGCGACGAGCGACGACGTCCTGAAGGCCTTAAAAAAGAGCATCGACGTGGTGGGCCTGGGGGTGGGAGTCAGTGGAGTGCGTCGCATCAGCAAGCAGAGGGTGGCAGTCGCATGTGACTCTGAGGCGAACCAGAGGGTCTTTAGGCAGGCGGTCGTGGATGCCTCGACTGACCTCAGTGCAGAGGCAAAGCAGCCACGAGACCCTCTGATCCGCCTCATAGGGGTCGCCGGCGATCTCGACAACACCAGACTTGCTGAGGCGGTGCTACGACAGAACGCCCATCTGATAGGCACCACCGAGGGCAAAGAAAATAATGTTAAGGTGCTGAGACGGACAAGGGGTAGGACCTCCGAGCTGACTAACGTCATTTTGGAGGTTGATCCGCACACTTGGGCTGCACTCTGCAATAGGAAAATTAGGCTAGGGTACCAGAGTGTGATCGCGGTTGACCAGTCCCCGGTTCTGCAATGTTACCGATGCCTTGGCTTCTCCCACCTTGCTAGGGACTGTAAGGCAGAAGTCGCGTGCGGACATTGTGCCGAGGACCACGACACTAGACGCTGCCCGAATAAGCAAGGTCCAGCCAGGTGCGTTAACTGCAGTCGGGACGAGGTGCAGGCCTGCGATCACACGGCGTACAACCGCGAATGTCCGCAATGGCAACGTTGGGACCGTATAGCGCGTCGATCAATAAGGTACTGCTAAGGTCTCATTACAGGTCACCCAGGCGAACCTCGGCAGGGGCTTTGCGGCAACCAAGGAGTGTCTGGAGGAGGCGACTAGGTCGGGGTCTACGGCGCTCCTGCTGCAGGAGCCCTATGTCGGGGCGGCGGGGCGTGTGTCGGCCGGTGGCGGCCTTAGGGTCTACCAGAGCTGCACTGCAAACCAAATTTCTCCCGCGAAATCGGCTGTGCTTGTCACCGACCCTACATTGCTAGTTATAGTAGATCCTAAACATAATAACAATAATATAGTGTGTATAACTGTCCTTATAAACAGCTTTAAACTGGCATTAATTAGTATTTATTTCGAACCAAATCAAGATCTTACCGCCCATTTGTCATCCCTAACCGGCATATTGGACTCCATCGAAGCAGACGGCATCATCGTGGGAGGAGACGTGAATGCATCTAGCCCCTGGTGGGGATGTTCGGCGGAGGACAGTAGGGGAGCGGCAATCGCGGATATGCTGGCTCAACACGACCTAACGGTGCTTAACGAAGGGAGTACCCCCACTTTCCATGTGTACAGGGGTAACAAGTTGTACGAGGGGATCAATGACATCACAGCGGGATCCCCCTCGATGCTGTCGCGGGTTACCGAATGGAGGGTGGAAACGGACACGGCGGGACTGTCTGACCACAGACGCATAAATATGAAGGTAGCCACATCCAAAGAAGGGAACCGGAATGAGCAGCAGGTCGTCGGATCTACCTGGAGGTTCAACACGCAGAGAGCTAAATGGGACAAATTTGCCGAAGAACTGAGCAAGAGGTTGGCCGAGGGGGGAATTGACGAGGCGGCAATGACAGGCATCAACAACATCTGCCAACTAGAGACTCGCGTGGTTGAGTACCAGGAGGCGGTCATTGCAGCAGCGGCCAAAACAATTCCGGCATCCTCAACCCGGCGTCCTTCACCCAGGAACCCATGGTGGAACAACGGCCTCGACATGCTCAAGAAGCAGGCTAAAATAAAGGCCAGGAGAATTAAGCGTGCAAACCCAGCAAGAAGAGCACAGGTTATCGAGGAGTACCTACTAGCGAGGAACGCCTACAAGGAAGGTATACAACTCGCTATAACAGAGAGTTGGAAGAGTTTCTGCACCCGACAGGAAGGGGAGGACTTATGGAAGTGCACATACCGCATCATCAAAAAGGCCGCTAAACAGAAGCCGGGAGACGATGTCCTGCTTAAGAACCCTGCCGACGGAGGAACCCTATCCCCCCTGGCCTCGACTGAACTTCTCGCGGGAGTTTTCTACCCTGAAGATTCCACGTCAGGCGAAACCAACGACCACGCTAACATCAGACGCAGGGTAGAAGAGAGGCTCGCCGCCATTGGAAGACCGGGGGACTCTAGTTTCTACTCCGAGCCGGATTTCACGCAGGTAGAGCTGGGCGCCGTCCTTAGAGGAATGAGCCCGAAGAAATCGCCTGGGATCGATGGCATAACCTCCGACATATGCGCAGCGGCAAATGCGGCCAACCCAGTACTGCTAGCCCTCTATAACAAATGCTGGAGCATGGGCTACTTCCCTGAGATCTGGAAGAGGGCGCTTATCAAGATCATCCCCAAGCCCGGAAAAACTGACTACACTGTCCCCAAAGCATATAGACCCATCGGATTGCTGCCGGTCTTGGGGAAGATCTACGAGAAGCTCATTATAGCAAGGCTCACCTGGAGACTGACCCGCACAAAGAAGCTGAGTCCGCTGCAATACGGGTTTCTCCCACAGAAGAGCACAGAGGATGCCCTCTTCGACCTAACCGCAAAAATCAGGGAGGGGGTGGAGAGCAAGAAAATAGTGGCGGTTGTGTCCCTGGACATTGAGGGGGCCTTTGATAACGCATGGTGGCCGGCCATACTGGATGAGCTGCTGGGAATGGATGTAGACCCCCAAACAATGAGAGTGCTCTCCAGTTACCTAACAGGAAGAACGGTCACCGTGCGTTACCTGGGGCAGAGTGTGTGCAGAAACACAAATAAGGGATGTGTGCAGGGTTCAATCGGGGGACCAATACTGTGGAACGTTCAGCTAGATAGTCTGCTCAGGCAGACCCAATTAGGGGAAGCTAGAGTCCAGGCCTTCGCAGACGATATCGTCATTGTGGCAGCAGCTGACACAACAGAACGACTTGAGGAGGTGGTTAACGAAGCTCTACGACTGGTGGCCGCTTGGGGAAATCAAAGAAAGATGCGCTTTGCCCCAGCCAAGACCCAGGCCATGTGTATAACCAGGAGGCTCAAATATGACCTGCCCCGCTTCGAGCTCCTGGGGACTCGGTTGCAGCTCGCGGAGGCGGTCAAGATTCTCGGCCTCACTATTGACAGGCACCTCAGCTACCGGCAGCACTTGGAGGATGTGAGCACAAAGGCCATCAACATCTTCAAGGCCACCAGCAGGGCGGCGAGGGCACAGTGGGGGCTCAGCGGCGACATCGTCAGATCATTATATGTCGCGGTGGTTGAGCCCACAATCCTATACGCGGCCAGCTCATGGGCGCAAATTGCTGAGAGACGGTATGCACGCACCAAACTGGATAGGCTCACCAGGATCTTCTCTATACTCATCTCCAAAGCGCATTCGACGACTTCACTTACATCGGCGGCTCTTCTAGCGGGAGTAATCCCTCTGGACCTAAGAGCGACAGAACAACTAGAACTATACAAGATCAAGAGAGGGATGCCGCTGGGGGAGCTGCCGGGAAGAACACTGCAGAGGAGGAAACACCCGTCCGAGCTGCCGCACCCCGCCCAGAGAACACACCTACAATTTTCGTTGCTGACCACCCAGGAGGAAGTACGAGAGGTCACCCAAACAAGCATCAGCCTCTTCACGGACGGCAGTAAGATAGAGGGCAAGGTGGGGGCGGCGGTGTCTAGCTGGAGAGATGGGGTAGAGACTGAAACCGCGAAAATAAAACTGGAAGGATACTGCTCCGTCTTTCAGGCAGAAATGTTGGCCATACTGAGAGCCCTGCGGATGGCTGGAACTTCCCGGTCTGAAGGTGTCTTCAACGTGATCTCCGACTCCAGATCGGCACTCGAGTGCCTCAGGGACCCTGCGTCCCTTAACCCCATAGCGGCGGACATCAGGGAACACATCAGCAAACTTGGCACGGAGGGAAAGATCATAATGTTGTACTGGGTGAAGGCACACATAGGTATCGTTGAGAATGAGAGGGCCGATGAACTGGCGAAAGAGGCAGCACTCAAGATAAAAACCAAGCCAAGCTACGACCGTTTCCCTCTGTCTTTCGCCAGACGCTCCATCAGGGACCGAACAATTGATGCATGGCAAGAACGTTACCAATCAGCGACTACTGGCTCCACAACCAAACTCTTCTTCAACGACGTCCGAAGAGCGCACCGCATCATTGCCGGCTGGGGGATGACAAATGTGCGCGCACAACTTTTAACAGGACATGGAGGCTTTAGGGAATATTTGTACAGGTTCAAGCTGTCACCCGTCCAATTTTGTGTTTGCGATAGCACTACCATCGAAACGGTACCCCACATCATAGTGGATTGCCCAAGATTCCAAACTACCAGAATGGATTGCGAACACAGAATTGGACGGACGATCAGCTTGGAATCTATAGTCGATCTTATCGGAGACAAGCACACCCGGGCACATTTTCTAGCCTTCGCCGAGAGCGCAGTGCGTAAGGCGGCGAAGGCAAATGGCGCCAAAAACATTTAATTTTAATCTGCTTTGACATATTTTTCTATTTGTAATTTATTCAATTTGACATGTAAACATTTATTAGCTATTGCTTCATATCGATTTTGTTTTTTATTTTTTGATTCTACTGACATTTTATTTCTGATTTTTAATTTTATTTTTACTGACATTGTGTATTTTTGATTAAAAAATTCTAATTTATTGTATTGCTTTTATGTGTGTTGTGCTATCCTATTTGTAATTTTAATTTAATCAGCTATTGCTCCATTTTTGCTTTTTGCTTTTTATTTTTATTTTTTATCTTATTTTATTTTTAAATGACATCTATTATTCTGAATTATAATTTTTAAAAATCTATATACGGCTGTTGCCACATTGTAATTAATTCAATTTTATTCTGTAGTGCTATTTTCGCCATGTTAATTCTTTTGTTTTGTTTGTATGTATACAACTATTACTGGAGAAACTACATGGCTAGTTTTTAACCACCCCATTGTAAGCGTCCCTCGACCGGGCAAACCATGAGGACGCGCTGCTTTGCCTGGTCGGGAGCCGCCAAATAGTTATAAAACAAACCCATGTCTCAGTAAATTAAGAGAATTGTAACCTATTTTCAAAAGAAAGAAAAGGAAAGAAAATAAAAACAGAAAAGAAAGAAAATAAAGCAAATAATCATTGAGAAAGAATATAAAGATAAAGATGGGAAATAACAGAGTAAATACAAAAAGAATTAATGTTGATGACCAACAAAGTCATCAGTTTCTAAAAGAACTTTAAAAAAAAAAAAAAAAAAAAAAAAAAAAAAAAAAAAAAAAACCTAACCTAACCTAACCTAACCTAACCTAACCTAACCTAACCTAACCTAACCTAACCTAACCTAACCTAACCTTTTTTTTTTTTTTTTTTTTTTGTTTTCGCTGGGGAAATGCATTGAATTGCATACCACCGGGTGTGTAAGATCCCGGTGGTTATGTGGGGCTCTCCTACCCAGAAGGGGAAGGCCTACCCACTAAAACCCCAGCGATGGCCACCATCAGGCATTACAAGGGGCCCCAGGGTCGAGTGTCGCTACTGGGGACCCCCCAGCCTTCGCTCCCCTGTCGCTACTAGGGGAGCCCTCCTTAGTGACACCGGAGCGGGCAGCACCGTGTAAAAGGCGGTGCAGCCCGCTGCGGCGTCGGCCATTCCTCGACGACACCCCCCCAGCCATGTTGGGGGGTGTCATCCCTCCCGGGTCGCGTCCATAGGCACAAAGTCGTGCCCACCAGCGACCCGCGGCGGCGCATTGGGCCTACCTGGCCCGACGCCGCCTTCTTCGAGCGGGATCGGCCATCTCCCGATCCCGCTCGGCAGCCTCCTTCTGGAGCATGACGGCTTCACAGAAGGAGGCCACAGCCCTCCAACCTCCCTCATCCGCCAGCATTGCCGCAATCAATGCTGGCGGGGACAGATCATGCCCGATCTCGTCGACCAGGACTCGGCGTTCGGAGGCCCAAGCGGGGCAGTCCGCCAGCGTATGCTGGGCCGAGTCGAGGTCGAATGCGCAGTGGTGGCAACGTGTCGTTACCTCCCTCCCTATGCGACTCAGATACTCACCGAAACAACCATGTCCGGTGAGTATCTGAGTCAGGCGGTAGGTGACCTCCCCCTTCCCGCGGAGCCAAGCTTCGAAGTGCGGGAGAATCGCTCCGACGGCGCGCTGGCGCGCACAACCCATTAACTCTAGCTGTGCACGCCAGTCCCTCTCAGCCCGTCGGAGCATCTCCCGTCTGTGCATTCCGTGCGCTGGTTCTGGGGGGTTCCCCCCCTCTCCCCCCCCGCCGACACGCCGCGGCGCGTTGTACATCGCCGCGTACATGCCGGCAAGGATTTCGAAAGGGGGGGAGCGCCCCAGAACTGTCGCCGCCTCGTACGAGATAGTACGGTAGCCCCGCACGATCCGTATGGCCATTGTCCGCTGCATGCTCCGGAGTAGAGCTCTGCAGCGGGAGGACCTCGTGCAGTCTCGCGACCACACGGGGGCCCCGTACAAGGCCACGGACCGTACGACGCCAGCGTACAGGCGGCGAACACCATCCCCTGGTCCCCCCAAGTTGGGTAGCAGGCGGTGTAGAGAACCCGCCACCCCTCTAATTCGGGGGACCAACCGCACGAAGTGCTCTTCGAAGCTCCACCTGCTGTCCAAGGTGAGGCCAAGGTATTTGATATGAGGCCCCACCTGGACCTCCGCGTCACCTACCCGAATCCGGCAGCTGGGTGGTTCCCGGCATCTTGATAGGCCGTGGAACCATAGCGCCTCAGTCTTATTAGGCGCTATTTCTAGACCCAGCCGGCGGATTGACCTCACGACACATGCCACCCCTAGCTCGGCAAGCCTGAGCGTCCGCCCAAAGTCGGCCCCAGTCGTCACGACGAGAGTGTCGTCGGCATAGCAGACGACACTCACGCCGCGAGGAAGGCTGGTGCGAAGGACCGCATCGTATGCGAGGTTCCACAGAAGGGGTCCCAGAACCGACCCCTGCGGAACCCCGCACTCGACCTCCCTCTCCGATTCCGTCCCGTTCCTGCCCCCGATCCGGATCTTCCTGTCGCGCAAATAGTCCCCGACCACAGCCCGCAGGTAGAGGGGCAACTCGTGGTACTCGAGTGCCCCCCTGATGGCCTGCCAGGGAAGGGTGCCGAAGGCGTTGACGATGTCAAGCGACACCGCCAGAGCCACCCCTCCCGCTCGGACTGCGGACTCCGACAGAGACCGAACACGCTGGACGGCGTCCAGCGTCGACCGCCCCCGCCGGAATCCAAATTGGCAGTCCGACAAGTCGGGACCTACGCGCGACAGGTGCTCGCCGATACGGGTGGAGATGATCCTCTCGAAGAGCTTCCCCACCTCGTTCAGCAAGCAGATCGGACGGAACGACGACGGAACATCTTCGGTCCTTCCCTCCTTCCTCAAGAGCACCAGCCTGGCCGACTTCCAGTCGACGGGGAACACCCCCTCTCTGAGGCAGCTTGTAAAGAGCTGCCTCACTCTGTTCCCCAATGCCTTGAGCGCCAGCGCCAGCACCTTTCCCGGGACCCCGTCCGGGCCCGGTGCGGTGTTGCGCGCTGTGAGCCGCATCACGGCCCCGGCGAGCTCGCTCTCCGTCACCCCTAGGTCGTCCGACCACGGCGCGGGCGACGGGGCTTCCGAGGGACTGTCCTGGACCCTTGGGAAGAGCGTATCCACCACTCTTCCCACGAACTCGGGGTCCAGGGTTTCCGTCAGGGGAGGAACCCACGGTCTGAGCTTGCCCAGTACCATTTTGTACGGGCGCCCCCATGGATCCCTCTCCAGTCCCTCCAGGAGCTCGTTCCAGGACCTGGCCTTGGCGTCAGCGATGGCTATGCTGATCGCCTTGGCTGCGGCCCCGTAAGCGCGCCTGGCGCTCAGGACCTCTTCGACTGAGGCTTGCCGTCTCCTTCGAGCTCTGAGGTACTGGCGGCGCGCGGCTATGACAACTCTCCTGAGCCGCGCTATCTCCTCATTCCACCAGTACGCAGAGCTCCGTCGGGGCGGCCTGACTCGGGGCATTGACGCATCGCAAATCTTCGTCAATGTGTCCCGGAGCCAGGCCGCCTGCGCGTCATGATCGGGCATGACGTGTCCTTCCTCCGACCAGTCCGCGACGTGGGCTGCGGCGATGGCCATATCTCGGTCCAGCCGCTTGATGGACCAGCGTCGCGGACGGCTGTCCTCCTGGAGCGTTCGGGCAGGGTGGCGGAGAGACACCTCGAATACGATGTGTCGGTGGTCGGACAACGTGACCACCTCCTCCGCGACCCTCCAACCCGACACCATGCGGTGCGCAGAGGGAGTCGCCCATGAAAGGTCCACGATCGACTCCCCCTGCCACCGCACGCAGGTGCTGACTGAACCCCGGTTTAAGATCCGAAGGTCCAGTCCCGCCGCCCACTCCAGGAGTGTCTCCCCTCTTACGTCGTCCCGGGTGTCGCCCCACTCTCGCGAGTGGGCGTTGAAGTCACCCAGGACAAAGACGGGACGGGGGGCGCAACCACGAACGCAGTTCGCCAGCCCGTCCAGGAATGCCTCGAACGCGGCGAGGCCGCAGTTCGGGGAGACGTAACAGCCAATGACGGCCGTGGAACCCCATTCCACGGCCACAAAGCCCGGCCCCCGAGCGAGGGGACCGCAGTGCGGCCTGTCACTGGCCCAATAGATGGCCACTGAGCCCTGGTCGTCCCCGAACCATCTTGGGTGGTTCGGGACAGAGTAGGGCTCGGCCACGACCGCTATTGCAACCCCAACCTCCGCAAGCGTCTGCGCAAGTAAATCCTGCGCAGCGCGGCAGTGGTTGAGGTTGCCCTGCAGAACCTTACCATGGACTGACATTAAGCGGTGTCCATGGTTTCCCCTCGCCCCCGGGCCGGGGCAGGGGGTTCGTTGCTGACCCCCGCCTTCTTCTTTTTAGGAGGGGAGCACTTCTTGCTCCCCATCCTATGATCCGCCGGTCTGCCCAGGTCCGAGCAGACCGGGCAGCGAGGAGCACTCGCGGTGCAGAGACGGGCAACGTGCCCCGACTCTCCGCACCTGTAACATCGAGTGCTCCGGTCGCAGTTAGAGTTAGGGCACCTTGCCCTAACGTGCCCCTTTTCGAGGCACTGGAAGCACTGCAGAGGCCGTGCTGCCAGCGCCTCGACCCTAGCCGAGGTCCACCCGATCAATAGCCGCCCAGACGCCAACTTTCTGATGGCGCTGAGCGGACACCTCACCCATGCCGTTCCCAGGCGGGTGCGGCTGCCTCGTATTTCCCCGACCTTAACGTCGCCGGGGGAACAGGCACCAGCCGTGGCAATGGCCGCAGCCACATCCGCCTGGGTGATGGAATCATCCAGGTCCATCACCCGTAGGTCTCCCATCTTGCACGGGCGCGAGATGATGGCGCCCGTGCCAGCCAGGACCTCCCGCATGCGCTGTGCCAGGGCATCAGCCTTGGTGGCGCTCTCCGGGCCGGGCACCTCCAGCAACAGGGCCCCTGTCGCCGCCATTTTCTGGCGCACGCCTGTGGTGATACCTAGGTCCGCCAGTCTGATTTTGGACTTGGCGGACTCCATCACCGCGGCGTACGTCGCAGCGGCGTCCGGAGGCACGGTTACCACCACTGCAGCGCAGGCGGGCGGTTTGGGCACCTTCCGGGGGCCGGGGTCGACCACCCTTATTTTCGGGGGCGGAGCTGGGGCCGCAGCCTTCTTTGGCGCGGCTCCGGTTTTTCGCCCCGACACTACGGCCCACGAGTCTCCTTTGGAGGCTTCCCGGGGAGGCGGCGCAGGAATTGGGTCCGCCAGCGGAATATTTGCCGCCGGCGGGGCCACCGCGCTCCGACCCTTCTTCCCCTTTCTCCTCCTCTTTTTCTTTCCCCCCTTACTCGCCGTAGCGGTTGACGTGGGGGGGACAGTCTCCGCCCTTGACTCGTGGGCCAGCGGAGGCCTCCTTCCCATCTCCGGGAAGAACTGCCTCATTATGTCGCCCTGAAATTTCGTAAATTCCCGCTCCAGGACGACAGAAACCTGGCCCCACTCCAAGGTCTTCTCAGGCCCCTCCCGAGTCTGCTCAGCTGGTGGTGGTGGTGCGGGCCCCTGAAATTGTTCGCCCACCGGCGCCTTCTTGGACTTTTTGGGCGCCGGTCTAGACGGGGGAGGCATGCTCTCCCGGGCAGGCCTTGGCACCTCTAATCCAGCCCGGTGGAAGCCCTTTTTAAGCTCCTCATTTTCCCTTTTGAGGGCCGACACCTCATTGGACAGCACCATGAGTCGCGAGCGGAGCTGCTCCATCTGAGAGGCAAAGCTACTGTTTTCGTTATCTCGCCTCTCCGCCCGCTCGCACAGCTCCCCTATATCCCGCTGGATGGTGGGCAGGGCAGACTCGAGGGACTTGGCCACTTTCTGCGAGCCCTTCGACTTGTCCGCCGCCGACATTACCTCCCCTAGGCAGGACAGGACCTCCGCACCAATGGCAGCGGTGGCCGCTGAACCCACATCGGTATTTAGAGAGGGGGCCATCTGCTCGACCTCTTCCTCTCCCGCCCTCTTTTTCTTTCTGCTTTCAAGGGGGTCCAGCGCGCCGCGCTTGAGCGGCCTCGGCAGCACCGCCACCGGAAAACCCAGCCGCAGGCCCCCTCTTGTCGGCAGCGATCCTGAGCGGGGTCTGGGTCTCTCCGGCGAGCTCGCGCCCGACCCTCCAGACTCCCCCCGTCCCATCCGTTCCCGGCTGCGCGTCCAGGGACGGCCACTGCCCACATCAGCATCTGCGGCCGATACCTCCACCACTGCGGGATCTTCGCCTGTGTCGATTGGCACAGGCGGAACGTCCGCGTCACCCTCCCTATACGCCTCGGTAGCTGATTTCACACCAGACGACCCGGAAATCGTCTGGCGCCGCTGGCCAAGCGGATCACATAAGCCGCTCATCGCTAATTTCACACTCGGGGTATGAGCTTCCCCCGAGCGCCCGGTGTCAGCGGGATCGTAAGACAAACCTGTATCCTTTTTAGAGCCCTCCATTATTGTCATTTAAGGGATGACTCCCGTGGTGGCCCGCTTGGGACTGGACTCCCTCCAGCCATTCACCCCATCGGCGCGGGCCGCACCTTGGGGTTGGGGTAATTTTTATTGTGGTTTTCTTCCACTCGGGCCGATGCTCAGTGCGCCAGCCCCCCGGCCCCACTCAATGTGGGGTAACGGGTTGCCCGACGTCAGACCCCACAGGGTCCATCGCCGCGCCGACGAGCCGAAGCTCCAACCATTCCCGTAGAACCGAGCGGAGGGGTTCATAACCCGTAATCCGTCGCCTCTACCCTACACCTTTTCCTCTAGAGCGGCCGAACGGGGGGGTTCGCAACCCCTGGTCCGTCGCCCGCAAACGCAGAAACTCGCTCTCTTTCGACGCCTCTGTAAGCAGAGGGGAAGAGAGGAGACCGCCTTCTGAAAATACTCGGGCACTAAAGCCCCATCCCTGTCAATGGGCATCGAAGCCCGGCAGCGGACCATCAAGGTGTGGTCTCCGCCGCCCCGACCACGTCAGACCATTAGCCCTCCGCTGAGCACTGATTTGGGGGAAGTCCAATCCAGTGGTCAGCGGCGGTTGCCCAGGGTGCGCCACGAGGAGGCTATCTGACCAGGCACCCCAACCTAACCTAACCTAACCTAACCTAACCTAACCTAACCTAACCTTTTTTTTTTTTTTTTTTTTTTTTTTTTTTTTTTTTCCCTGGGAAATGCCCAACGCACTTGCCCTACGCCTTGAAAAAGGCGTAGGTTGTCCCGGGCTCGAACCGGGTAAAACCCAGGGTGCCACTCGCCAATAGTCGCCACACGAGAGAGGTTGCTATTCGCACCCGACTCTCCCGCGTGCCTATGGCTGTCCGTTCGGACTAGTCTTTGGAGAGGGTCCGCAGCCTGACACCTCCCGTCGACGGGCGAACGCTACGCCCGGACACTACGGCGGTAAGAGACGCCCATGGAGCAGCCTCCTCCGGCCAGGTCTCCTTCTGCGGTTCGGGGGCGCAAGTGGGTCTTGCTCGCGCGCCCTTTCCGCCGCCTCCTTATGGGACATTATGTCTTCACAAAAGGAGGCCATCGCCTGCCACGACGTCTCGCTGCGGAGCATCCTGCGGATGACCGCTTGAAGCGAGAGGTCGGGTCCAATCGCTGCAACGAGGACAGCGCGTTGTGCAGACCACGCCGGGCAGGTCCCGAGCGCGTGCTGCGCGGTGTCTTCGTCGTTTCCACACTCGTGACAAGACGTGCTAGACTCCCTTCCGGCAACTCGGTGAAGGTAGCTGCCGAAGCAGCCATGCCCCGACAGCACCTGAGTCAACCGGAAGGTGAGCACGCCGTGTTTTCTCTCTATCCAGCCCGTGAAATTAGGGCGAATGCCGTCAATAGTCCATATGCCTGCGGTTGGGTTTTCCAATCTGTCCCTCCAGGCTCTAAGTATGGAATTGTGAGCTCGTTCCCTCCAACGCCGAACCATGTCGGGTGGGGGACGTAGGCCTTGTTCTCTTATAGTTGCGCTGCGCTTGTAGATGTTCGAGAGCGCAGCGGCATCCAAATCCCAGGGAGGGGTACACGCCAATGCACACGCCGCCTCGCCAGAGATGGTTCGGTAGCCACGTGCCGCTTTGATCGCCATTAGTCTTTGCGCTTTGCGCAGTAGGGCCGCGTTTTTGGGCGATAAAGTGTCGGCCCAGACTGGGGACCCGTACAGTGCCATCGAGCGGATGACCCCAGTGTAAAGCCTGCGGCAAGACACATTGGGGCCACCTATATTAGGTAAAATCCGGCTGAGCGCCGTAGCTGCTCCCATAAGCTTAGGGCAGAGGCGCCGAAAGTGTTCATCAAAAGACCACTTGTAATCTAGCTCGATTCCCAGGTATCGCATATGCGATTTTATCTCAATGCGCACACCATTCACGACAATGTGCGCACCGCTGGGTGTTTTCCGGCGTGGGCCGTAGAAAAGGATGGCCTCGGTCTTTGCTAGGGCCACCTTGAGGCCTAACGATTCTATACGGCCGACGGTAAGCGTGGTGCCGACGGTGGTGAGGCGCGCAGCCTCAGAATAATCGTTGCCCCGGGCCAGAACCAGGGTGTCGTCTGCATAACAAACGACACTCATACCTGGTAGGAGCGCGCCTCGCAGCACCCAATTGTAACCGATGTTCCACAGGAGTGGGCCGAGCACCGACCCCTGTGGAACACCGCATGCCATAACTTTGTTAATTATGGAGCCTTCTCTATCCGGGCATAGGATTTTTCGGTCGCGGAGGTAGTGCGCGACGATTTTCCTGAGGTAGAGAGGCACTCGATGATATCGGAGGGCCTCTTCGATACATGAGAAGGGTAAGGTGTTAAAAGCGTTGGCTATATCCAGAGAAACAGCCATAACAACCTTACCCCTCGATACGGCCTCCTCCGCAAAGGTCTTAACGCGGAGGATGGCATCAATAGTAGATCGGTTCTCCCTGAAACCGAACTGTGCGTCCGAAAGATTCGGGCCCGTGTCATTCAAGTGCTGGACGATGCGGGTAGATATGATGCGCTCGAGGAGCTTACCCGCCTCGTCCAGCAGAACAATCGGTCTGTATGAAGCCGGGTGATGCGCCGGTTTGCCTGGCTTCTGCAACAGAACCAGACGGCCCGTCCTCCACACCTGGGGAAACACTCCCGAAGAGAGGCACAGGTTAAAGACACCCCTAAGGTGGTCCTCAATAACAGCAAGGGACAGTGCCAGAACTTTTCCTGGGACGCCATCAGGTCCCGGAGCAGTGTTCTTCTTCCTAAGCGGTCGAACGACACACTCCATTTCCCCATTTGTGACCGGGGGTGGGAGATTGCTGTCGTTGTTTTCGGCCTCAGTGGCTGGGACCATTAGAGGTGCCGGGGTCGTCTGTTCCGGGAAGAGGCAGGATATCGTCGACCGTAGAAGTTGGGGGTCGAGAGTCTCAGCGACCGGAGGGCCCTGATTGCACAGCTTGTTCCGAACTGTGCGGTAGGGGCGACCCCACGGATCAGCGTCCAATTCTTCTAACCACCTCTCCCGGGCTGCCGCTTTCGCGTTTTTGATGGCCACGCGGAGGGTGTGTAAGGCTTCTTTGTAAGCGGAGTATAAATGTGACTCACGCTCTTCGGTCCAGCCCGCGCGTCGTCTGCGGAACCTCGTGTAGGTCCGGCGTCGTGTAATGCAGATCCGACGCATATCGGCAAGTTCGGATGACCACCAGTAGACCTCCCGCTTAGGTGGGCGGCGGGAGGTTCTGGGCATCGACGCGTCGCAAATACGGGACATAGTCTCGCCGAAATTACGTGCCGCATCATCCGCTCCTGTCGTGTGATAGCTTGACTGCATAAACCAGTCCTCGATCAGGGCGGACTCCTCAACGAGATCTTGATTTAGTTTCGACAGCGTCCAGCGCGGAAAACACTGCACTGGAACGCCTGCACCCGGATTATCGCTGTTAACAGTGCCTGTAGAGGGGGCAATGTCAAGAGTTATGTAAAGGTGGTCCGAGAGCGTTTCCGTTTCTGTGCGGACCCGCCAATTGATCACGTGCGTGGCGAGAGCAGGGGTAGCAAACGTAACGTCTACTATAGACCCCCCCTGCTGTCGCACGCAGGTGTTGACGGACCCGCGGTTAAGAACCACAAGGTTCGATGCCATCATCCATTCTTCCACCGAAGTACCACGAATATTGGTAGTGGGGGATCCCCATGCAGAGGACTTTGCATTGAGGTCCCCCAGTACGATGACTTGGTGAGGTGCTGCGCGTAGGACCGCAGCACCAACAAGAGATAAAAAATTGTCAAAGTCGGCAAGCGAGCGATTTGGGGAGAAGTACACGCCAATGAGAACTATGTCTCCCCATTTCGCCGCGACAAATCCATGGCCCCGCTCCAAGGTGGTCAGGGGCGGGGACCTTGACGACGTCGATCGGATGATGACGACCATAGTGTCCAAATCGGGGGCATAGTTAATATTGCCAGGCGGAGAGAAATATGGCTCCGCTACGACCGAGACGTCGATGAGCCACTCTGACATGGTTTGCAGTAGCAGGTCCTGCGCACCGCCTGAGTGGTTCAGATTGCCTTGAAGGACGCGTTTTGGGTGTAAAGAGTCCATTACGCATCCGTTTGCATATCCTCTACAGGCGGTACTGCCTGCTCCTTCTGTGCTACTGCAGTTTTAGCGGCGGCCTGGGTCTTAGGGCTCACTTTCTTAGATCTTGAGGGCAAAGGCGCCTTACAACTTTTGCCCCTTATAATATGCCCAGCTGGGCGTTTCAATTCCGCGCATATGGCGCAGTGCGGTTCAGCTGAGCATGTCGCTGCCTTATGTCCCGGTTTCCCGCAGCGGAAGCAAAGCTCGCTACGGTCTACTTCAGCCGGGCACCGTTGTTTAGTGTGACCAATATCCAAACAACGGTAGCACTTTAGTTGGCGTGGCTCTTGGGCGTGAACCCGCGCCGAGCTCCACCCGACCAAGAGGCGCCCGGTCTCCAACATTGTTTTCACGGACCCTACGGGGCATCTAACCCATACTGTGCCGAGTCCGTCACGGCCCTTACGGATCTCGCTCACCGTGACGTTCGCCGTGGAGCAACCAGTCTTCGTCATCACAGCGATCTGGATTTCCTCCTTCTCTATAGAGTCATCCAGGCCCGAGATGCGCACCTCAGCGCACTTCGTAGGCGTGGTGACTCGGACGTCATCACCGAGGAAGCACGTTTTCAGTTTGTCCGCCACTAAGCCGGCCTTCTCCCTATTCTCAGAGGCCTCCTTGGAGACCGATATCTCCAGGATACGGGCTCCCGTGGCGGCCTCTTTTATTTTAAACCCTTCGGCTGAAAGGCCCAACTCTACCAAGTTGAGTCCGGTTCTCGCCTTTCTTATCACTTCGGCATACGATACACCGCGCTTCTCAGCCTCCGGGTCGATAGTAAGTACCACGGCAGCGGAACGCGGTTCTCGTAGCTTGGCCTTCTTTTGTTTGAGCTTCGCGGGGACAACCTTAACGCGGCCCTGCTGCTCTTTTGGGGCAGGCGTTGATGTTGGAGCCGGGCGAACACCCTTACTCTTTTTACTCCTTACGACCGTCACCCAGCCGTCGGCATCGGATTTGGTCGCAGATTGGGAGTTCTTCGGTTGGATCGTCTGACCAGCCTGTGCTGTCTTAGGTGCCTTCTTGGCAGCTTTTGGGCCATTGTTAGCAGATTGAGCTGGGCCTTTTTTAGGCTTGTTTGCCTGTGGGGCAGCTCGTGTCGTCGCCTGGGAGGGGGCGGTTGCCGCAGCCGTTGCCTCTGCCGCTCGGGTCGTGTGTGCAAGCGGCGGGCGGAAACTCGGTTGTGGTGGTAGCCTATCCTCAAGAGCTTTGAATCGCTGATCCATCGCTTTACCCACTTGCTGGAGTATTACTCTGACCAGAGCCTCCTGGGTTATTTGGCCTTCATGAGCTATCTCTGGGGCGTCCGTATTGGCATTCCGTTCTTTACGGGTCGGCTTAGCGCGCTGTGGCATAGGTGTCAGGGGTGCTACAATAGTGTCTATTCCCATCTCCAATTCCATAGGATCGTCTATGTGTGGCGTTGCAACGCCCACAGGGGCCTTCCTCGTCGTTTTGAGCTCCTGAACAACAGCTTTAAGCTCGTTGAGCTCCTTGCGAAGTAACTCCACTTCCGTGGAGAGACGAGCATTTTCGGCTAGCACCTGAGCATTTTCGGCCGTCACGCGGGTGTTCTCCGCGATTAAGCGGTGATTTTCGTCAGAGGCTGATCGCGACTGAAGTGACTCAACGATCAGTCCAAGGGAGCGGGTGGCTATTTTCATATCGCGCACCATCGTGCCTTTTAAATTCTTAGATTTGCCAGCGGCAGTAGTGACGACATCCATATAAAGACGAGCGCTTTGCGCAAGTTTGTCTGCCGTCACATCGTCTATCCGATTTTCGTCCAGGGGAGTGACCGAACTGGGGTTACGCTTAGGTTTGGTAGAGTCAGCCTTTTTAAGCAGGCTGTGCACCTTCTCCTCAAGGTCAAACTCCTCCTTCATCCTGCAGGTGTCACGGTCTAAACCGTCTTCCAATATACTTACGTTGATTTTTAATAAAAAAAATCCATACAAAACAAAGCATCACATAACTATCAACTATAATAATTAAATATTCTAGACTAATATTAACTTTTACTTGTTTTTAAAACAAATATAAACACAGCAATTGTTAACTTGTTTTGATCTGTTTACTAATGACAGTTCTCATGTCGGCTGACGCCGATACCCGCTTCTAAATTCTATTATTTATAACAAATATTCTGATACCCTCCATTTTAAAAATATCTCGAACTTTGTATACAAGCCTTTTGGCCCATCTAATTTGTGCCATAAATTAATTAAATAACTAATATATTTTAACTTGTATTTTCTGTCCATGTAATATAATTATAAACATTGGAAATTATTTTTGTTTACATGTTTTACTGCAGCAACCATAGATACAGGTACTCTGTATAAACTATCCTTTGGTTATGGTTGCATTATTCACTAAACGGAACTCCCACTACAAATTTTGGGAAGTTTCCAGAAGATTTGGAGTATATAAACTGTAGCTCGGAGAAACTGGGCCTCTTCTTCCATTTTCTCCAGCTACAGTTAATTATTCAGTTGATATCTGTATCTAGTACTTACGCGATCCCCGAACTAGGGGATCCTATCTACGGGCAGCCGCCTACCCTGCTGCTCCGCTGCTGTGCTTCGTGCCACCCTACCGGCCGAAGCTGAACCCACGCCGACCACGCTGGTAGTCGACGTGCCTGGTTCCTGCCGCTTCCTGCGCTAACCGCTGAAGCTAAGTCTCTCTTTCTAAAGTGCGAGAACCCCAGTGCGAAACCCCACTCACGCCCTGAGTTAATAAATAGTGTTAAATTTAACCTATCTTTTATTTCTCTCTTTTCTGCACATCTGGCCGTGCTTCCCACGGTCAGAGCGTGTCAGTGGCGCCCAACTCGCTCAGGGTTCTTCGCTCTGTGGTTCTCATTTTTTTTCTCTTTTTTATTTTAATTTTTGTTTTAGGTGGGTACCTATGTTTTTTTATTTTTGGTATAATTAAAACTTAATTTAATTATATTTTATAATTAATTTTCCTTAGGTGATAGCCCTAAGCTATTACTATTCTTTTTACTAAAAAAAGTTCAATTTTTGCCAGTTGTTAATTTTTTAATAGCTACCCACTTAATTTTTTTTTTTTCTCTAACGCTGCAATTGAATTGTTTCGCACACACTCGCCTTAGTCCCTTTTGTAAACTATAGTGTTGTACTTTACTATGGCGGAAAATACAAGTATTAATTTTCTTTCATTACACAAATCCGAGCTCGAATATGAGGTTGCTTTGCGCGGTCAAACTCCGGCTGACACTGTGTTCGAATTAAGAAAGCAGATAGTGAAATTGAGTAAGGAGTTTCCAACTGAAACAATTTCACTTTCACATTTGCCTCCTTCTGAGGATTTAGACGGAGTTGTGGCCTGTTTAGATAAATCTTTTAAAAATATAAAATCTTTAAATAACAAATTCGATAAAAATTTATTTTTGAGAACGGAAGTCTTACTCAACCATATTTATCACCGGTTAAATAGGATCGAGGTGGACGAGTATGATTTGGATGCGGTTCTTTCCGACTGCAAACAAAATTTTGAGTCGCAAATGACCGAGCTTAGAACATTGTCACCATCTAGTAAGACTACCTTATCTGTTGATGATTTGCAAAGGGCAATCATTGGTCTAACTGTTGATAAAAACCGTACTCCGGATTTATCAAAACTAAAATTTAATGGCAAGTCGTGTGTGCGTGCGTTCGTTCAAAAAGTGGACGAATTTGTTGAGGCAAGAGGCATTGATCATGATAAGTTGCTGTCTTTCGGCTATGAAATTTTCACGGACGATGCTCTTCATTGGTTCCGGTGCATTAAGCCCAAGGTGGATAGTTGGTCTCAGGTCGTTGATGCTTTAAAATCGGATTTTAGTCCACATGATTTTGACTACCAATTTTTGTCAGAAATTAGGTGTCGTTTTCAAGGCGAAGGCGAAAATATTAGTATTTACCTATCTATAATGGATGGCATGTTCTCTCGTCTTACTAAGCCCTTGCCTGAGGTTGAAAAATTGGAGATCATTACACATAACATCCGACCTTGTTATGCTAACGCATTAGCTTCTGTTTGGCCAATATTAAATATTGACACGCTTAAGGCTGTATGCCAAAATTTCGAAAAGGTACAATGCCAGTTTAAAAAATTTAATGAGCCTTCTGCTCCTAGTTCTTCAACTCTAGCTCCTGAATTCGCTTATAAGGGCAAATCCAGCGCTTCTGTTAGTGTTGAAAAACCTGCTTATAAATCTTATAACGGTACTATAAAACCGAAGGTTTTTGTTACTGCTGTAGCTTCAGCAACTCTATACTGCCCGAGGTGTCGTACTAACTCGCATAGTCTAGAGGCTTGTCCACAACCAAGAACAATAATATGTTTTAAGTGTGGGGAAAAGGGTGTACGTACTCCGGATTGCACTAAATGCAACCCAAAAAAACTAGTTTGTCAGGATTGGAGAAATAGCGACTCTGATCGCTCAAAATTTAATAATCTCTGCAGTGAGACCGAGTGGAATCAGTGGTTATCCTTTGTTTCGGACGTCTTTTCTAACCACTCGGTGTCTCCAATCCTGGAATCTCAAAATGTATTTTCACGTCCTTATATAAACGTGTATGTTAATAATAAGAAACTCGTTGGTCTGTTGGATACTGGTTCAGACGTATCTTTATTGGGCAATAGTTCTAATGAATATTTCAAAAATTATAAAATTTATTCTTGTAATCCGTTACAGCTTTCTGCAGCTGGCGGTCAAAGATTTTACTCTACTAAATACCTTATTTTACCTTTAACTTGTAATACCAAAACCTATAATATAAAACTTTATATTGTACCAGAAATACAAAACAATCTAATCTTAGGTATGGATTTCTGGAGGACTTTTGGGTTGTTTCCTAGCGAACTCGATAGCCTAGTAGTCAATGCATCTCAGGAGACTAATATTACTAGCATAGCTCTTGACGAACCTAAACATGTTTTTTCATACGATCAACTAGATGAGATGCTTAAAGAGGACGTGGTCGAACCATGCGAAAGCCCCTGGTCTAATCCTATTCTTACACCTAAGAAAAATGGTGAATATAGGTTTTGTTTGGACAGCAGGAAACTAAACTCTGTCCCTCGTAATTGTGGTCCTTATAATCTTCGTCGCAAAAACTTTGACTTCAACGTTAATGATATTGTCTGGCGAAAAACTTACTATCAAAGCGACAAAGATAAGCAATTTTCTAAAAAACTTGCTCCTAAATATATTAAATGTCGTATTAAATCTAAACTATCGCCCTTGGTCTATGAATTGGTTGATATGAAAGGTAAAAATCTAGGATCTTGGCATATCAAAGATTTTAAACTAAATAAATACTCTTAACTAATGTAAAATATTAAAATTACTAACATAAAAACAATCTTAAAAAATTATTGTATTTATAGTCTAAAACTATAAATATAATAATTTCAAAAACTATAACTAACATTTAAAATACAACAAAACATACATTCTGATGTATTGTTTCTTTTTGAATAATTTAAAACAAAATATAATTATTGTTAAAATAAGGAAACAGTTCCTTATCTTATAAAGCTGTCTTGTTTTTTTGTTCACAAATGCATTTGGTTCTAACCAAATGAAAATTTTGTTGAATTCTTTTGCTGGTCGTGATTTCATTGCTTTGTTTTTTTACAAAACCTTTGGTGACTAAAAATAAAATTGCTAAACAATTTTTCAAAAAATCCCTTCCATTTTTTCCATTTTTAACTGGAGAATGCTGTACCTAAACTGCGCTCTTATTCTTTTATAGAATACTTTGAAGTATCTCTTGATTTTACTTTCACAGCTGTGACCTTATTGTTTTTCGGTTGCTAAACAACTGGATTACTCCCTTTTGCCTCGCATCTGTAGTCCTAGGTACTACCAAGACTCTAAATCTTGTATTGTCGATACCTCTCGTCAATGTTGCAGGGTACTCTTTTGCAGTTGTGTTGTATCTTGAGTGTCTGAATGTTCTATATAACTATTACTCTGAAGTTTTAGTTTCTTTTTGAGAGTGTAGACTTCTTTAGGGGATTTTTGTCAAGCAAAATCCTACACTAAAGGGGGGGATATGTCACGGTCTAAACCGTCTTCCAATATACTTACGTTGATTTTTAATAAAAAAAATCCATACAAAACAAAGCATCACATAACTATCAACTATAATAATTAAATATTCTAGACTAATATTAACTTTTACTTGTTTTTAAAACAAATATAAACACAGCAATTGTTAACTTGTTTTGATCTGTTTACTAATGACAGTTCTCATGTCGGCTGACGCCGATACCCGCTTCTAAATTCTATTATTTATAACAAATATTCTGATACCCTCCATTTTAAAAATATCTCGAACTTTGTATACAAGCCTTTTGGCCCATCTAATTTGTGCCATAAATTAATTAAATAACTAATATATTTTAACTTGTATTTTCTGTCCATGTAATATAATTATAAACATTGGAAATTATTTTTGTTTACATGTTTTACTGCAGCAACCATAGATACAGGTACTCTGTATAAACTATCCTTTGGTTATGGTTGCATTATTCACTAAACGGAACTCCCACTACAAATTTTGGGAAGTTTCCAGAAGATTTGGAGTATATAAACTGTAGCTCGGAGAAACTGGGCCTCTTCTTCCATTTTCTCCAGCTACAGTTAATTATTCAGTTGATATCTGTATCTAGTACTTACGCGATCCCCGAACTAGGGGATCCTATCTACGGGCAGCCGCCTACCCTGCTGCTCCGCTGCTGTGCTTCGTGCCACCCTACCGGCCGAAGCTGAACCCACGCCGACCACGCTGGTAGTCGACGTGCCTGGTTCCTGCCGCTTCCTGCGCTAACCGCTGAAGCTAAGTCTCTCTTTCTAAAGTGCGAGAACCCCAGTGCGAAACCCCACTCACGCCCTGAGTTAATAAATAGTGTTAAATTTAACCTATCTTTTATTTCTCTCTTTTCTGCACATCTGGCCGTGCTTCCCACGGTCAGAGCGTGTCACAGGCCTTGGCATATTCGGCCTTTGAAGGAGCGATAAACTCTTCAGAGTCCGAAGAATGGGAACCTCGGACTCTGGGGCGTTTAGCCCTTGGCTTATGCCTATCAGTCTCACGCTCGCTACCGAGCGTCAGATCCGTGTCTGTGCCAGACTCAATTTCAGCTATTTCGCTCTCAGCGACCGATGCCGCTGAGGCCCACCTCGACAAACTCTTCTCCGAGCCGGAGCTCCCTAACTTCGGTAATATAATTTTTAAAGTTTTTTTATTTAGTAAATCCATACGATTCCCACGAGCATGGGGGAAAGGGTGGTCCATCTGAGCGGTGCCCCCTGCACCCAGATAACCCTAATACTCCCGGGGGGGCGGGCGGTACCCCGGAGTGGAAGCGCTAGTTGGTGGACTTACCCAGCCCACCACCTTAAGGCGCCCGTCACCACGCTTCAGAGTGACGGCTAATCGGTAGACCGAACGCTTTGGGGTTTTTTAACGAGGTATGCTCCTCTCAGGGCCAGCCAACAAAGGCAAGCCCCGCTGGTCCTGTGGGTGACATACAGGCTGCCAGCTCGCCCGACGGTAGGCCGAAGCCCATCCCCAATGAACACAAAAACATGGCCACGGGGCCGCCGCGCCGCGGACCTTGGAGGTCCGCCATCCCACGCCGCTCGAGGGCGGCCACTGAGCCAGCCAATGAAGGCGAGCTCCGTCGGAGCCGGCCAATTAAGGCAAGCGCCAGGGTGGCGCTTCAGGGTGGAGAAACACCCCGCGCTCCGCAGAACTTGAAGTTCCGCCAACCACGCCGAGAACGGCCGCTGGCCCTAAAAAGGGCCCTCACAAAAAGTGCGAATGCACCACGGGCTGAGATGCCCCCACCAAATCCGCACAGGCGGAGCCGCAAGCCTTGAAGGCCCGCCATCCCACGCCGCCCAGAAGCGGCCACTGGCCCCCATAGAAAAAGGGGGGCCCACCGCGCCAGTCTGTTGGCCAACTGCGTGTGTGTGAACCGACCAAAGGTGCCATTGCGAGCAATGACCCAAAGGTTCATGAACACACCCAACACAGCTGCCCAGGGTGCACCGTCCTGGTCGCTTGTTCCACCACCGTCCGCACCGGATGCAAGCATCAAGTACGGCAAGTGGTGAGCACAAACGCCAGGCTCGCGTGGAGGTCGACAGGCATCGCACCCCAACCTTTTTTTTTTTTTTTTATCGTCAGAAAATGCGTTACGCATACCATGGAGACAGCGTGGGGTCGCTCCATGGTTATGTGGGACTCTCCCCCTGTGTGCAAGCCAGGTCGCTAATCGACCTGGACGGGGGCCTACCCACTAAAAACTGACGTTTGCCACTCGCCAATAAACGATGCGCGAGAGAGGTTGCTGTTCGCACCCAACTCTCTCGCGTGCCTATGGCTGTCCGTTTGGACCAGTCTATGGAGAGGTGTTCGCAGCTTGATACCTCCCGTCGACGGGCGAATTTATGGGTGACAAAATCCCACTTCGTCACCCTACGCCCGGACACTACGGCGGCTGGAGTAGCTCATGGAGCCGCCTCCTGCGGCCAGGCCTCCTTCTGCGGTTCGGGGGCGCAAGTGGGTCTTGCTCGCGCGCCCTTTCCGCTGCCTCCTTTTGGGACATCACGTCCTCGCAAAAAGAGGCCATCGCCTGCCACGACGTCTCGCTGCGGAGCATCTCGCAGATGACCGCTGGTAGCGAGAGGTCGGGCCCGATTTCTGCGACGAGGACAGCGCGCTGTGCAGACCACGCCGGGCAAGCCCCGAGCGTGTGCTGCGCGGTGTCGACGTCGTTGCCGCACTCGTGGCAGGACGTGCTAGACTCCCTTCCGGCAACTCGGTGAAGGTAGCTGCCGAAGCAACCATGCCCCGACAGCACCTGAGTCAGCCGGAAGGTGAGCACGCCGTGCGTTCTTGTGATCCAGCCCGAGAAATTGGGGCGGATACCATCAATGGTCCACACGCCTGCAGTTGGGCTGTCAAGCCGTTGCCGCCAGGCTCTCAATGTGGACGCTTGGGCTCTCTCCCTCCAACGCCGGACCATATCTGGCGGGGGTCGATGGCCTTCAATACGAATTGCAGCGCTGCGCCTGTAAATGGTCGACAGTGCTTTTGCATCTAGGTCCCATGGTGGGGTACCTGCCATGGCGGATGCAGCCTCACCAGACACGGTCCGGTAGCCACGCACTACTTTAATAGCCATCACTCGTTGAGCGCGGCGCAATACTGCCGAGTTTTTTGGTGACAGCGTATCTGCCCATACCGGTGACCCATACAAGGCCATGGATCTTACGACCCCAGTGTACAGTCGGCGACATGACACACTGGGGCCCCCGAGATTAGGCAGGAGTCGGCTGAGCGCCGCCGCAGCCCCGATGATTTTCGGGTAAAGGCGGTTAAAGTGCTCGCCGAATGACCACTTGCTATCCAGCTCCAAACCGAGATACCTCATGTGAGCTTTAACGTCTATGCGCACGTTGTTAATTAAAATGTGCGCTCCGCTTGGGGGTCTCTGACGATGGCCGTAGAATAGCATGGCCTCCGTTTTGGCCAACGCGACTTTTAGTCCCAACGACTCAATGCGGCCTACAGTAAGCGTCGTGCCAACAGTGGCAAGGCGCGCCGCCTCCGAGTAGTTATTCCCACGAGCCATGACCAGGGTGTCGTCCGCGTAACAGACGACCCTTAGACCCGTAGGGAGTGCGCCTCGGAGCACCCAATTGTACCCGATGTTCCACAGGAGTGGGCCCAGCACCGACCCCTGTGGAACACCGCGTGCCATGGTTCTCCTAATAAGGTTGCTGTCTCTGTCCAGGCACAAGATGGTCCGGTCGCGAAGGTAATGCGCGACTATTTTTCTCAAGTACAGAGGGACGCAATGGTATCTTAGGGCCTCGTCTATACAAGAGAAGGGTAGGGTGTTGAAGGCATTGGCTATGTCTAGCGACACAGCCATAACGACCCTACCCCTCGACACGGCCTCCTCTGCGAAGGTCTTCACGCAGAGAATGGCGTCAATGGTCGACCTGTTCTCTCTGAAGCCATATTGGCATTCGGAGAGGTTCGGCCCCGTTTCGTTCAAATGCTGAACGATGCGGGTGGATATAATACGCTCCAAGAGCTTCCCCGCCTCGTCCAGCAGGACAATTGGTCGATAGGATGTCGGGTGATTCGATGGTTTGCCCGGTTTGGGCAAGAGTACCAATCGACCAGACTTCCAGACTGAGGGGAATCGCCCCGATGAAAGGCAGAGATTAAAAATTCCCCTAAGACGTTCCTCTAGTATAGCGAGAGCAAGCGCCAGAACCTTTCCGGGTACACCATTTGGGCCCGGGGCGGTGTTTCTCTCGCGAAGCCTTCTGGTGACGAGGTCCATCTCTCCATTGGTAACTGGTGGAGGGAGATTACAATAGTAGGGTATTATTGGGCATTCTGGCACACTTTTTTAGCACTCCATTGATCTCACTATCGTTCGATCAATTTCGTAAAAAAGTGTGCCAGGATGCCCAATAACAGTAGTGAAAATCACGAAGTGGTCTTAAGTTTTGCAGTTTTGCATCACATTGTTCTGTGTAGGTGATTTACTAAAAGGCTGATTTAAAATGCGAAGTGAATTAGACACTCCAATATTAAATTGAAAGCGTTTTTTGATTTAGCTGCTAAACCCCCCTTCATGATTATTGGCTGTTGGATAATTATCCTCTCTATAACTGCCGTGGTATGAATATAAAACCAGATATTTATAAATACATTCATTCTCTCTACCTACATCGATCTGTATGGATACTACCTACGATGAAATTTATTAAACAACCACTATCTTTGCAATTTCAAAAAATTTGCCCAGATGAGGTAGTATCTGTTCATCGACATGGAAAATTGCTACCTAATATGATTAGATGTCTTGTTTGTGGGCCGTCAAACTGTGGGAAAACAAACTTACTTATTGGCCTTCTACTACATGAAAATGGACTGCGGTTTAAAAATGTGTATTTATACTCTAAGACGCTATATCAATCCAAATATGTATACCTAGAAAAGGTTTTGAATTTAGTGCCAGAGGTATCATTCGCAAAATATCGAGATAATGACTTGATCGTGAGTCCACACGAGGCTAAACCACATTCAGTAATAATTTTCGATGATGTAGCATGTGAAAATCAATCCAACATGCGAGATTATTTTGCAATGGGTAGGCATAAATTTATTGACTGTTTTTACTTAAATCAAACTTACACTAAAGTTCCTAAACAGTTGGTAAGAGATAACGCCAACCTAATAATATTATTCAAACAAGACGATATCAACTTACGTCATGTATACGATGAACATGTTAGTACTGATATGTCGTGGCCAGAGTTTAAAGAATTGTCTTCGAAAATTTGGAAGATTCCGTATAATTATTTAGTAATTAATAAGGATTGTCCGAAAAATAAAGGTGGATACAGGATGAATTTTGATACTTTTGTTAAATTTGATTAATAAATAAAATGAGATTCATACCAGTTCAGATTCATTTCGCCTAAAAAACTATTAGACATAACACGTGAACTTCTACAGTTTATTAAATGGAACAGAAAATAAAAAATCAAGTGGTTGAAGCTTCAGAAGCTGTCAAAAAGAAAGTCAAAGAAATGCGTTTAATGGAAAGTGAAAATGAAAAAATGTTAGATACAGTTTTTAAACCCGTTACGACTTCACTCAATCAAATTATACAACATAAAAAACATTTACAGACATCAAAGCATTCTATGAATGATTCAGTGAGAGATTCCTTTCTCATGAAAGATGAGAATCTTTCTCTAGACTCCGAGGACTTTGAGAAAACCTTTAAGAATAAAAATAGCATTTGCAGTTCTCAAGATTCTGATGAAATGGATCAAAACTTAGATGGAAATGCTATTGACGAGTCTGATCCTAACAACACAAGTAATCTTTCGTTCAGAACAATAGACTCAATACCTAGTTTAGATGGAACTTCTTGGTCAATGTCTTCTGAAATATTTAGGGATGTTCCATTTGGTGTTAGAAGAGAACGAGGTAAATTAATGATGGGTACATCTCGTGTAGAAATGAATGATAAAAAAATATCAATAGCAGGTCATGAGTACAGAAAAACTCCTGGTTTGTGTGAGCTTTTATTTAAGAAAGTACCCAATTTAGAGCTGATAACGGAAAGCGATGGACAAGTGTATAAAGCAATACTGATAGAAACTAACGCTCACCGTCGAGATTATGATCCAAAGAAGCCAATCAAATCTAATAAAGGCAGAAAATATTTAAATATTATAAGACCACTATTTAAGTTACGTAAACCTTCAACATCTTCTGTTTCATCGAGTGTAAGTAATGTTAACTATGTTAGTGAGGGTGAAGGACTACGTGTGAAGAAAAATTATAGAAAAGATACTGATTATATTTACTGGGATGATCCTAACGAGCTTGTGGAGAGACTGAAATTACTAATTGCCTCTAAACATGCTGGAAATACTGGGCTAGATAATGAAATTATATCCATAATTGAGGAATTACGTGAAAGTGGTATTATAAATTAGATATTATAATTTTATTTTTCTATTATCACTCCACCATTTGCTCGGACTACTTCTCTGGACGAAAATGAATATTGATAAATTCGGACATTCTGTTCATAAAAGATTACGTTTCTCGGAAATATTAGATTTAACAGATAACTCTTTAGTAAAATCAGAAAGTGGTCATTATGATGCTAAGTCATCGCGATTAACTGGAATCAAAGAACCATTGGTACCTGATGATGCGGTAAACAAAAAGTATGTAGATGAAAAAGTTTTTGGTTTATGTACAAAAAAAGAAATTTCCATTTTTATGGTAACAATAAAAGAGGAAATCGCATCAAGCTTAAAGCAGTTAGAGAAAACATTTTGTACAAAAGACTACGTCGAAAAGTTAATTGCTAAGCGAAATAATGATCAAGCAGCAAGTAGTAAACGAAATCCATAGATCAGCACGTAAAAATTTCGACAGAAGATCTGTTATTTTAAAAGGAATAGATGATTTATGGCAAGCTGATTTAATTGATTTCCAGACCATAAAGAAGTATAATAAAGGTTTTGCTTATATTTTAGTCGTCATTGATTGTTTCACTAAATACGCTTGGGCAATTCCTTTAAAAACAAAGACAAAAAGAGCTGTCGTTGACGCGTTTTCGGCTATTTTGACGCAAAGTGGTCGTTGCCCTCGTAACTTACAAACTGACATGGGAACAGAATTTTACAACGATTCCTTTAAATCACTTGTGCAGTCACTGAAAATAAATCACTATTCATCATATTCAACTAAAAAGGCTTCAATTGTTGAAAGACTAATTCGAACATTAAAGAATAAAATTCATATGCTTTTTAGCTATAAAGGTAGTTATAAATGGATAGGGAAAACTTTGATCGACGTTTTGAATACCTACAATAATAATGTACACCGGATTACTAAATTTAAACCAGCGGATGTGAATTCTGAAAACGAAATAATTGTTAGGAATAATATCAAAAACAGTCAAACCAGACCAAATAAAAAGCAAAAGATTAATTTTAAAATAGGTGACTGTGTACGCATAAGTAAATATAAAAGTAGTTTTGATAAAGGGTATACCCCCAACTGGTCTACAGAGATATTTATAATTAAAAAGGTTAATAAAACTACTCCAGTTACATTTCACATTCAAGATCAGAGAAAGCAACAAATATTAGGCTCTTTTTATCAAGAGGAATTGCAGAAAACGAAATATCCTAATGTTTATTTAATTGAAAGGGTAATAAAAAAAATGGGACGCAAACTCCTTGTCAAGTGGTTGGGTCTTTCAGATACCGAAAATAGTTGGATTAATAGCAATTCAGTTGTACAATAATATAAGTGCAGCTTTATACATATCATTATCATTATATAAAAAGAAATGCTAGGAGGAGGACTTATAAACAATTTGATTAATAACTTACCTGTAGAACTTCACTTACCGGGATACAACTATTGTGGACCAGGAACAAAATTAAAAAAAAGATTGGCAAGAGGCGATAAAGGAATTAATCAGTTGGACGAAGCTTGTAAGCACCACGACATTGCATATACAAATTATACGGATTTACCTAACCGACACAAAGCAGACCTGCAACTGTTGGACATGGCTAAAAAACGCTTGCATTCAAAAGATGTGGGAAAAGGAGAAAAATTAGCTTCGTGGTTGGTTAGCAAAGTTATGAAAGCTAAAGTAAAAACAGGCTCTGGAGTTAAAAAGTTTAAATCAATGGTTTCGAAAATAAATTCAAAAATAAACAAAATGAAACCAAAAAGTCATACATCGTTAATCAATTATGCTTATAAAGCTGCTAAAAAAGTTATTCCAAAATGTGGAAATTTCCGACTTCCACGTGTCATACCGATTCCCAAAACTGGTGGGATATTACCTTTGATACCTATTTTCGCGGGTTTGTCTGCTCTTGGTGCTTTAGCTGGAGGTGCAGCTGGCGTAGCTAAAACAGTAAATGAGTATAAATCAGCTCAAAAGAACTTGAATGAGCTGGAGCGTCACAACAAAACAATGGAAGCAATTGCTATAGGAAAAGGTCTTTACATCAAACCGTATAAAAAAGGCAGCGGTCTATTTATAAACATTAAAAAAAACTAGTCCGTAGGCTACCCCGACGTGCTCTAACAAATATTGATATCATTAACCATTCTCATGATATACCATATTTCCGAGGAGTCTATATGAGAGATATGATGCCTCATAAAGCAAAACCGATCGAGTGTGGTATTGTTAACTTAGATAGTTATATGAACAATGGTAGTCATTGGGTAGCCTATGTAAAACTTAATAACTACTGTGAATATTTTGATAGTTTCGGTGATTTGAAGCCTCCTAAAGAAATAGTGGAGTATTTAGGTTCGAATAATATTTATTATAATTATGCTCGGTATCAGAATTTTAACAGTGTTAATTGTGGTCATTTGTGTATATTTTTTTTAAGGAATTTTTGGAATAAATATAGTATATAAACATTCATCCCTTGTTTCATTTCGTCATTTCCACGATGTCTTTTACTTTATCCATAACTGGTAAAAGTTCAATATTAACCACAAATTATTTACCAACTTTGGAACTGGATGGTGATTATGAGTGTTCTTTATTACATTTCTCCACCTTCAATTCTATACCAAATATTACAAAAAATAACAACAAATTTTATTATGGTAATGGTGAGGTTGTAGAAATTCCTGAAGGAACTTACGAGCTTCACGATATATATGACTTTATTAAGGCTAATATAAAAGGTTGTATGTTCAAATTATTTTGTAATAACAACACTCTTAAAACCACAATATACTGCACAAAGGATATTCATTTTGAAATGCAAAATTCTCTTGGAGATTTATTGGGCTATGGTAAAGTTCTTCTGAAAAGTAATAAATTACATGAGTCTCCCTTTCCTGTAAACATTTTATCAACAACAGTGGTACGCATCGAATGTGATATTGTTAGCGGTTCATATATCAACGGAAAATCAAGTCACATAATACATGAATTTGTTCCAAATGTGCCACCAGGTTATAGAATAATAGAAATACCAAAGAACACAATATACTTTCCAGTCAATAGACACTCTATTAATAGTATTAACATAAGGATTTTGGATAGCCTCAATAACCTTATCGATCTTCGTGGTGAAGAAGTACAATTGTATTTGCATATAAGAAAATATGATCGATTACAATAAAAACAGTATTCCACACATTCAAAAGATTAGTGGTTATCGTGCGATCCGAAAGAGAACACTTGCTTGTGGTAAAAGACAGAAATTATCTGAAGAGAATAAACAATTTTTGAAATTGATTGGGCTGTTGAAATGAATATCTTAAATATTACGAATACCCCTGTTTATGACAACTCGATAGAATGTATTGAAACTCATTCATACAAGCCTTACATAACAAGCTTCAACAGAAACGATGAAATAAGAATTCCAATAAACCAACAAGACTTATACATACTTCCAAGTGCAAGCACTTTGTATTTGGAAGGGATCGTCAATGTTTTCAAAAATGATAACAAGGATAGAGCGCCGTCATTTCATTTTACCAATAACTCACTTATGTATCTGTTCCAAGATATACGCTATGAATTGAACGGTGTTGAAATAGATAAAGTAAAGAATGCGGGCATTACTACTACTATGAAATCTTTATTATCTATGAATGACATCGAATCGAAGATATCTCAAGCATGGGGATGGGATATACAAGGCGTTAAAAATGATATTGGCGGTCATTTTTCTGCATCAATTCCACTTAGTCACATACTTGGATTTGCTGAAGACTATAAAAAAGTAATAGTAAATTGCAAACATGAGCTTGTTTTATTGCGAAGTAATACAGACCTTAACGCTTTAAAACTTAACACCGGTGAAACTGTGCGAAGTATTGAAATACATAAAATAATTTGGCGCATGCCTCATATTAAAGTATCAGACAGAGAAAAGGTTAAGTTACTTAAACTTCTTGAAAAAGATAGACCTATACAATTAGCGTTCAGAAATTGGGATATCTATGAATACCCATTACTTCCGAAGACTACGAAACATACTTGGTCTATAAAAACTTCAACACAAATTGAGAAGCCTCGATATGTGATTCTTGGACTACAAACTAACAGAAAAAATGACGTGTCTAAGGATATGTCCAGATTTGACCATTGCAACTTGCGTGACGTTAAAGTTTATTTAAATTCTACCTATTATCCGTACGAAAGCTATAATACAGATTTCGCAAAGCATTCTTTTGCTTTAATATACGAGCAGTTCGTAAATTTTCAACAGTCTTACTATGGTCGTAGATCTAGTTGTTTGTTAAGTGCTCAAGAATATAAAGACATTGCGCCATTATTCGTAATAGATTGTTCGAGACAAAACGATAACATAAAAACTGGACCCGTAATTAATATTCGCCTGGAGCTGGAGAGTCATAAAGAAATACCAGATCAGACGTCAGCATACTGTTTAATATTGAACGATTGTATCGTAGAATACAAACCTTTGAGTAATATTGTTCGCAAAATATCATGAGTTCAACTATTTTTGTTGACGTTCAAGGTTTTAAAGACTACCGTGGTAATTTCATAATAAAGGAGCTAGCGTTATCTACGAAGGAATTTACTCAAGTCTTTTTGATAAAGCCCCCATATCCGTATTCAAAGTTAACACCAGAAGAAAAAAGAAGAGTTAGGTGGATTGAAAGAAATAGAAATATTTATTGGAGCGAAGGAAATATTGACTACAGGGAATTCAAAAGATTAATTATTCCGATTTTACAAAATAAAACTATAGTAATGAAGGGGGTAGAAAAGCAGAAATGGATAAAAGACTTGTGTGATAACTGTATCTTGATAGACATCGAAGCTAAAGGCAGTCCTAATTTTGCAACGTTGTATGAAAATTATTGTAAATGTGCTTCTAGTTTTAATTGTTTAAACCATAATAATGTCTGTGCTCTCAGAAATGTTATATGTATTAAAAAGTGGTGCATTGAAAATAATATGTCAATTACAGATTTTTAAATAAATAAAGTATATTAAGTAAGTCTTTTATTTCTAACGATACCTCATAATGTGGGATAAAATCAAACAACAGTTTGCCTCAAAGTGTAGTATAATGAAATAAGAATAGGACACAGATATTTACAATTATCAAATGAGAATAAAGAATATTAAACATTTAAGACAAACTATTTACATCAGTACGCTCTTTTATTTACAATGTATCTCCGAAGGATTATATGTAACTAGAGAAGTTACACACAATTCCTACGCGAGAAATTTAATTTATGAAATTATAGATTATGATTATAGCCTTAGAAATTATAGCTATAACCACACAATGATTTGGAGATCTTATTAATCAAACCCTCCGTTTGGTCTAGTATAGGGTCCATATTCTCAGTGACCACGTATTGTGCAGACACCATTGAGTCCTCTAACATTTCATTAGATCTCTCCATATCTATTATTTCAATTTTGATTAAGCGCCGTCCTCGCGTAGGCGCACTCTTTACTATAAACGAGTGGCAATCTCTCAGGAAGGAGCTTCTTTTTTGTTTCCTCCTCCGAGTGATCCTCTTCATCGCCTTTAAAACTTTGCGTTGCAAAGGCGAATCAGGTCTGTCTTCACTCGAAGGCCTCCTCACGAACTCCTCCGTGAACCCTTCCAGAGGATCTTGAGCGTCTTGCCACATCGCTCGCTGTTCATTCGCAACAGAATTGTCATCGGGAATATAGGTGATTTGCGAAGAAGTGTTCTGAAATTAATTAGAATTATCGTGAGATACATTACTTATTACTTACAAACCCCCCATCTTCACTGTGGTAGGTAGACATATTTATTACTCACCATGATAACTGACGTTCACTTAGTTTCGTGTTTTCACAAGAATTAATTGTTGATGCAAATAAGCGATTATATATATACCAGTCATATTTTGCTGTAGGTGTGTGTATGTGTTTGCGTTTGTATTGACCTACATCTGTAATTTTGTCTGACATAGCAGAAAGACGAGTTAAATTACTAGGACTTCGGACTCATCAATAACATGTCGCGACTTGCTATTTTTGCATTACTCACAGTTCTAGGCATCACATTTCTTTTTGTCTGACATAGCAGAAAGACGAGTTAAATTACTAGGACTTCGGACTCATCAATAACATGTCGCGACTTGCTATTTTTGCATTACTCACAGTTCTAGGCATCACATTTCTTTTTGTCTGACATAGCAGAAAGACGAGTTAAATTACTAGGACTTCGGACTCATCAATAACATGTCGCGACTTGCTATTTTTGCATTACTCACAGTTCTAGGCATCACATTTCTTTTTGTCTGACATAGCAGAAAGACGAGTTAAATTACTAGGACTTCGGACTCATCAATAACATGTCGCGACTTGCTATTTTTGCATTACTCACAGTTCTAGGCATCACATTTCTGTTTATACAATTACAATTTGATGAGTGAGTTTACAATTTTATTAGGTTCAATGATAACTATAGAACAGTTAGGAAGATGTATTTAAAATAAAAATGCAGTTGTTAATGTATAAACGTTTATATTTATGTAATATTAAAATAATTCTGGGTACCGTTATTACATTCTAATCTTATTAAACTTATCTTAAATACAAATTACAAATTGACATTTGCGTAGAAAACATTACAATACAAAACATTACCTAAATTGAGAAATATGGAAACACAAACACTACAAAAACTATAGTACAATAGGTGGTCTTATTTCTAACACATTACATTATTTACTTATAACTCTATGTCTATTTTAATCCAGAAATCCGAAAAACGTAGATAAATGTCAACTTACTGGGTTTTCAGTAATAAAAACATTCATAACTTACAAGTGAAAATTGTGAGGTTTACAGTGAAAACAACATTCATAACTTCTAAGAAAATATAAATGGATGAATACTAAGATAAAGTATCCCTGTGACCCCATGATAAAGTTGAAATTTTATTTTTTAGTATGATACGTTTGTCGTCATTACCTGACAGGGCAATTTTGTTCTGTTCCTGTGTAAATATATCGTGTTTAAGGGACTTAAAAATTATATTCTTCTTTCGTAGAAAAGCATTTGTTTTTAATATGTTAGAGTAATCTTTAAAGTAAACTTTTTTTATTACTTGTTTCTGTATGCCTTTTGCTTTCTTTAATTCATCTTGCAGTGTTTTAATACAATATAATTTCGACCTTAAACCTACAAACTCTGAAATTAAATTTCCACCTAGTTCATCTTTAAACAAACCTGGTACTTTTTTGTTCTGATCTGGAATACCGTAAGAGTTATTTTCAGGATAATTACTAGTATCAAAATACTGAAGAAAATGTGATTTTAAATCTTTGTAAAAATCTTTGCTTTCTATAGAATAAAGAAAACTGTCTGTATCTGTATAGCAAAGCTTTATCTTTTCAGCATAAAAAGGTTTCATTACCGAGTAATGAAAATCAAACATATGGCTTTTCGATGTTTCCAAAACAGAAAAGCCTATGTATATAGGTTTGTCCAAAATAATTGATTCCGGTTTCATTTGAACTGCTACAAAATTTTCTGTAAAAATAGTAGCACTATGAAAGTTTGGTCGAGCTATCAGTTGCTCAGCTGATAAACTTTTCTTCGTTTTGTTTTCCTCATCACTCCACTTATTGACCAATTTTACAGTGACTCTCTTCTCAGTGTCCTCCAAGGTTTTTCCAAATATACTATTGTTTAGTAATTTGAAAAAATCTTGTTCAAAGGTAGAACTCGCTTGTTTTCGTAACTCTGTGTTCATGTCAATGTATTGCTTTAAATAAGGACTCTGATTGAATTGAATTACTCTATGTATTTTTTTTAACAATAACCCATGTTTCAAACATGTTTTTAGATGAACAAAATGGATAACATAAAAATATTTTTCGTATAAATTTGGAATTAATTTTGAAGTTTTTGAACCTGGCGGAGTAAATTTTTGAGCACAGAATGGAAAATCGTTATGATCATCATGCAAATACTCAGGATATTCCAAGTCAACTTCTAGTATATATCCAATGTCCCCGTCAGTTGGTACATTTCGAAAGTCAATTCTATCAATTTCTTGTTTATTCAATAATTTAAAATTTGAATGGGGCAAAGAGGCACACATCGCATAACCATACAGGTTATTACAATCAATGTAAACTAAGAAATTGTCTTTCTCTATTGGATTATAAGTTTGTAAATACTTATTATTGGCCTTTGAATATCTTGTAGAACATAAACATATACCACCACGTATACCTTTTTGAATCATTCTTAATATTTCCAAATTACTTATTAATTCTAATTTCACGTTTGTTTTTAAAAGCATAGCATCGAAACTTAGGCTAGGGGCTGTTACATAAAAGGCTGGATCTAATTTATAATTTGTCTTACATGTTTCTCGAAAACTTTCGAAGACATCCGCTAATAAGAGTACGTCCGACTTTAGATATAAATCAGTGTATTCTCCTAGATTTAATAATTTAAAAGATTTCCAAACTCTTTTTGCATGTTCATAATCTGTTTCGGATATATTACTATTAAATAATTTGTTGAAAAAACAGTCGTGTGGTGGTAGTTCTTGGTCTTCAAACGAACTCCAACTAGTCATATAATCGTAAGGATATACACCTTTACGTCGTAACAAGTCAAAATGCTTCTGAGATGGGAAAAATCGATGGAGGTGTTTGAAATCACTATCATTCAAGCTAGCAACCAGTTTCTCTAAGCTTGTCCCCAAAAATTTAAAAGAATCAACAAAACGAACAGGTACGATATCCTTGTCATTAATTTGAAAAAGTTTAGTAAACGATATATAATTTTCTTTAGTCTTTGCTATCACTTGTATTCTACCTGGTAACTCACCTAATTGTCGTATAAAAAGATGACTATCATAACCTGCCAAATTATGAAAGAATATAGGAATAAATTTTGGCAAACGGAACTTGATATTGCAATATGAATGAGCTGCACCGCGGTAACGTCCTGTAAGATGACAGTGATCTCTGACTTTATCGTCAAATAATATTTGATCGCAAAGAAAACATTTTGATGAGTTAGTAAAATGAACTTTGTCTTGATCTGTTAAAGACTTTGGTAGTGGCGACTGTAAAATATTATAAATAATAACTACATCCGCTAATAAATGTTCTAAGAACTTTTCTACACAGGAGGGACCGCGATAAGAAACGTACTTGTTGCGTGAGCTATCATAGGAACATACAATGTAGTATCCAAATGCAGCAGGCACATGTTTTTGCAACGACGATGTGCAGTCTCCATAGTTTGACTCAGATGGTATTAACAATGATTCGAAATCTGCGTAAATAACAAAAGGTATATTTTGCATTCGTTCGAAATGTTCAAATTGTAGTAGATTTCCCTTTTTTGGTAAAATTGTTGCTACACCACTACAAAGATGAGATTCTAATTTATCATTGTCATCAAAAAATAGCATACAATCTTCGCACAAATATATTTTAGAATGGTGTTTAGTCAATTGTTTGCGAAGTAATTTAGATAAATCTTTGATTAGACAGTAATGAGTACGTTTTCCATTCTCAAGAAAAAGCATGTTAACGTGGTGTTTTTTTCGAAATTCACTTTTGTATAGTGGTCCGACAACTTGACTGTTATTTTTGAGACCATAAATGTTAACACTAATACGAGGATTATTTTTTTCAAAAATTTTAATATCTGAAAACCCCACCGGAAACGAAATATCTCTAACATTGAGTACACTTTCAAAATGTGGATAGGCTGAAGTTCGCTGCGCATTATTTTTTACAGGAAAAAGTGAAGCCACGACACACCATAAAAAACAATAATCGTCAAAATTTTGAATATTGACGCATGCTTTTTTGTGTTTTATTGTCTTAGGTAAATCTATATAACTTGAGGCTCTCATAGGGTTGTATTTATTTATGTTTACTTCCAGGTATAGACTTTTCAAATAAGCCCAACCGCTATCTCTTTCTTCAAATTCTTCGACTTTTTTACACAACAAACTAGTTATATTTGAAAATAAATCAAGAAAGTCATAATTTTGGTGCAAAATAATGTTTTCGGTGGCAAAAGATTTAACGGCAACTGACTCATTTTTATGCAAAAAAAATTGACAAAACAACTCGAAATTCACTTTCAGATTAGTATGACTTTGAATTCGTGATGATAGTAACAGACTTACTCGTCCGCGCAAATGAGACAAAAATTCAACGGGTGTGTACACACGAACCGGTTGTTCAGGTACCTCGCTATTGCGAGCAACACCATCGCATCGAATTCGATATGACGCTATACGACTGCGGAAAGCGCTATGAACTTTTTCAATGCCTTCACTTTCAACAACCGAACTATTGTCTTTGTGTAAAATACTTTTTAAGTGAGCAGAGAAAGCCCTATTTTTAATGGATATGTTACACACTGAACAGAATATAGTCTTCGACATAATGAATTTGTTTTCACTGTGTTAGCCGATGAAGTGACTAATGTAGGTAAATACACCGTATATAAACTAATGGTAAACTAAGAAGTTAAGTATATGAAAAAAAGTAAAACGAATATTAATTGACCAAAATATAATTTACTGTGGAAGGAACATTAACTAGTTAGGTACCCAGCTTAATATAATCAATTACTTACATTTTCTTTTTGTGATTATAAAATGTTCCCTCCTCAGTAAATTTTGTTTTAGCAATTTTAACGAATTGCTTCAATGCAAGGAATTCCTCAGACTCCGAGTCACCCTGCAATCGTAACCAAACGATTGCCTTGTCGCACTTCTCCAAACCAGCAAGGTCGCGTACCTCTTCCGTGCTGTAGAGTCGTAACTCCGCCACCAACCCACCGTTGAGCTGCGCCGTGCGACGAGTCACGCCGCCAGGTACTCGACGCGTCAAGACGCTCTCGACTTTACTTGGGTTGCGGACTGGAACCTCTTCGTCCGACTCTGTGTCGAACAACCACTCGGAAGCTTCGGTCGAAGAGGAGGATGCCACCTGTTGCTTGGAAGGCACCGACTTCGTCTTACTTTTCTTCTTGGAGCTAGAGGAATTGAAAACATAATTTATAATTATTGTAGTTTAACATCTACATTTCGTAGACGTAAAATAGCGAACTAATAAGTAATAGAAAATTAAAGTCACCTTACGACTTCTTCGTCAGTGTCAAAGAAAAGGCTTGACTGGTTCTTAGCAGCGCGCTTGGTATACTTGGCTTCAGACCTGAAATGTGAAGAATACCAATACTGTATTAAGATAAGATTTTATGTGTGGAAAATAATTTCCTGGCAAACACAACATATTATAACAAACATTCAGCGAAGCAAGTTAAATTTAAACAAAGTGGAAAGACGATAAAAACTTACGAACATTGTTTGGGTCGATTTGTTTTTCCGATGTAGATTTGAATCTCGCTGGTTCTTCAGGTAGTAGTGGGTAGGTACTACGTTAGCACTATTATCGGTGAGTAGTGACTTAGAAAGCACCTTGGAGCACTGGTGAGGTGACTACCATTTTACCGCTTTTTATTACAAGTAAACTGCAAAACTAGCAATAATTGAACAGGAGTGACCAACCTTTCTTATTATTTATAATTATCCATTCTATATAAAACCGATTAGTATTATTAAAAACACTACTGTAAGTAATTTTGTGTTCATGTAAATAGACATGGAACGAGTATTTTTATTCACCATAATAGAAGTATGCATTTATATTATGTGCATCCGTTATATTTGCTGACAAAAGATGCCAATTAGCACTTATAATATTACAATATGTCATCAATTTTGTTTTGTTAAATTAATTATTAAAAATGACACCGAATGTGCTAATCTAATGCCTGTGAGCGTGTGAACGTGTGTCTAATTGCTGACTCTAAGCATCACATGCAACATAAAGACTATTTCATAAGAATGAAAATTATTTAATACTAGTTTTAGCCCGTGACTTCGTATGCGTAGGATTAGTATAATTATAGCTTTTATGTTATTCTGATGTATGAGCTATGAGGTTATAATACATTCAGTAGTTTTTGCGTGAACGAGTAACAAACATACAAACTTTCTCGTTTATAAACGTTTATCAGCGATTCATAATAATCACAACAGCCTTGGGACACATGGTCTCTTCTTGTCAACAAAGGAGGTTTTTTAGATCATAGTCCGCCACGCTGCTTGCCCAATGCGGATTGGTGGATGGAGTATATGGTGATCAATACTCTTTGTTGATCAGAGTATTTGAAAGTTACAAACAATAAATAGGTTTGCTGTATTACCAAGATTACGGTATTAACAATGTATGTATAACATAACAATCAGGATGATTACCTATACATAAACTATGAGTTTATTTTCATAACAATTTATCTTGGAAGCCTATTAAATAACAATATCTTTATTCACATATTAAATCATAGTTATTATAACGTGAGTACGAAGCCTTATTATTTAAACTGAACTCGTAATCGGAGACCTGATCAATTTTATTAAATTTAATATAATTCATTTCATATTTGTTATTGCTGATAAGTGAATTTTCATGGGAATGCTTTGAAAACTGATTGGCTAAATAATATATAAAAGCCGTGATTATTTATCAGTAATTCAGAGCATGTCTTGACAGTGATCGAAAAACACAAGTGTTTTCCTCTGGCTCGAGGGTTCACGTTTGACGACGTTAGAGTGTATTTTGACACAGTTATTTAGCCGGGGATAAAGTCCTGGAAGCCAGGAAGCCCCAAGTTGTTAAGTTCTGTGATCATTATTGCGCTGCTATACCTAGTTAAATGCCTCCATAGCCTGAGATAGAAAACCTTGAAAATGTGTTTAGTAAATTGCAATCAAACATGCTAATGTATACCGCTTTCGGTCAAACCACACAAGTGTTTTCCTTTGGGTTGAGGATTCACGTTTGACAAGGTTAGAGTGTATATTGACACAGATACTTGGCCGGGGATAAAGTCCTGGAAGCTAGGGAGCCCCAAGTTGTTAAGTTCTGTGATCATTATTGCACTGCTATACCTAGTTAAATGCCTCAATAGCCCGAGGTTGAAGACCTTGAAAACGTGTTTAGTAGACCGAAATCAGGTATGCTAACTTATGAAGTTTGCGATCGAACCACACAAGTGTTTTCCTCTGCATTGGGGGCTTAAGTTTGACGAGGTTAGAGTGTATATTGACACAGATACTTAGCCGGGGATAAAGTCCTGATAGCCAGGGAGCCCCAAGATGTTAAGTTCTGTGATCATTATTGCACTGCTATACCGAGTTAAATGCCTCCATAGCCTGAGATAGAAAATCTTGAAAATGTGTTTAGTAAATTGCAATCAATCATGTTAATGTATACCGCTTTCGGTCAAACTACACAAGTGTTTTCCTTTGGGTTGAGGATTCACATTTATCGAGGTTAGAGTGTATATTGACACAGATAAATACTTAGCCGGGGATAAAGTCCTGGAAGCCAGGGAGCCCCAAGTTGTTAAGTTCTGTGATCATTATTGCACTGCTATACCTAGTTAAATGCCTCAATAGCCCGAGGTTGAAGACCTTGAAAACGTGTTTAGTAGACTGAAATCAGGTATGCTAACTTATGAAGTTTGCGATCGAACCACACAAGTGTTTTCCTCTGCACTGGGGGCTTAAGTTTGACGAGGTTAGAGTGTATATTGACACAGATACTTAGCCGGGATAAAGTCCTGATAGCCAGGGAGCCCCGAGATGTTAAGTTCTGTGATCATTATTGCACTGCTATACCGAGTTAAATGTCTCCATAGCCTGAGATAGAAAATCTTGAAAATGTGTTTAGTAAATTGCAATCAATCATGTTAATGTATACCGCATTCGGTCAAACTACACAAGTGTTTTCCTTTGGGTTGAGGATTCACATTTATCGAGGTTAGAGTGTATATTGACACAGATAGATACTTAGCCGGGGATAAAGTCCTGGAAGCCAGGGAGCCCCAAGTTGTTAAGTTCTGTGATCATTATTGCACTGCTATACCTAGTTAAATGCCTCAATAGCCCGAGGTTGAAGACCTTGAAAACGTGTTTAGTAGACTGAAATCAGGTATGCTGACTTATGAAGTTTGCGATCGAACCACACAAGTGTTTTCCTCTGCATTGGGGGCTTAAGTTTGACGAGGTTAGAGTGTATATTGACACAGAAAGGTACTTAGCCGGGGATAAAGTCCTGAAAGCCAGGGAGCCTCAAGATGTTAAGTTCTGTGATCATTATTGCACTGCTATACCGAGTTAAATGCCTCCATAGCTTAGGATAGAAAATCTTGAAAATGTGTTTAGTAAATTGCAATCAAACATGTTAATGTACACCGCTTTCGGTCAAACCACACAAGTATTTTCCTTTGGGTTGAGGATTCACATTTATCGAGGTTAGAGTGTATATTGACACAGAAAGGTACTTAGCCGGGGATAAAGTCCTGAAAGCCAGGGAGCCTCAAGATGTTAAGTTCTGTGATCATTATTGCACTGCTATACCGAGTTAAATGCCTCCATAGCTTAGGATAGAAAATCTTGAAAATGTGTTTAGTAAATTGCAATCAAACATGTAAATGTACACCGCTTTCGGTCAAACCACACAAGTATTTTCCTTTGGGTTGAGGATTCACATTTATCGAGGTTAGAGTGTATATTGACACAGATAGGTACTTAGCCGGGGATAAAGTCCTGGAAGCCAGGGAGCCCCAAGTTGTTAAGTTCTGTGATCATTATTGCACTGCTATACCTAGTTAAATGCCTAATAGCCGGAGGTTGAAGACCATGAAAACGTGTTCAGTAGACTGAAATCAAGTATGCTAACTTAATGATGATCGAAACACACAATATTGTTGTCCTTCGATATAACAATTATGATTTATAGTTGATACCTAATGTTATAAAATACGACAAGCCACTTCGCAAAAATTAAAACTTCTTCATGATTTTCACTACTATTATTGGACATCCTGGCACACTTTTTTACGACATTGATCGATGATTTATAACTTTCAATTTAATATTTCATTGGAGTGTCTAATTCACTTCGCATTTTAAATCAGCCTTTTAGTAAATCACCTACACAGAACAATGTGATGCAAAACTGCAAAACTTAAGACCACTTCGTGATTTTCACTACTGTTATTGGGCATCCTGGCACACTTTTTTACGAAATTGATCGAACGATAGTGAGATCAATGGAGTGCTAAAAAAGTGTGCCAGAATGCCCAATAATACCCTACTTACAATCGCTCTGCTCGGTTGTTGAGGGAGGTACCATTAACGGTGCGACATGTTCCGTCTGCTCTGGAAAGAGAGCGGTTATCACCGAATCGAGAAGTTGGGGGCTGAGAGTTTCGGTGACCGGGGGACCCTGACTACACAGTTTATTTCGTACCGTGCGATACGGGCGACCCCACGGGTCAGCATGCAGCTCCTCCAACCATCTTTCTCGTGCTGCCGATTTCGCGTCATTAATGGCGACGCGAAAGGTGTGAAGCGCTTCCTTGTACGAGGTGTTAAGCTGAGACTCGCGATCCTCTGTCCAGCCTGGACGTCGTCTGCGGAACCTTATGAGGGCCCTGCGTCGAGAGATGCAGATGCGACGCATGACAGCGAGCTCCGATGACCACCAGAAGACCTGGCGCTTAGGTGGGCGGCGCGAGGTTCTGGGCATCGAAGAGTCACAAATGCGTGACATGGACTCCTCAAATTTCTTGGCCGCATCGTCCACCCCTGTCGTAAGAGAGTGTGACTGGGTAAACCAGTCCTCGACTAGGGCGGACTCCTCAACAAGGTCGCGGCTTAGCTTAGTCAGCGTCCAGCGTGGAAAATGTGACACTGGAACGCTAGCGTTCAAATTGCCGTTATTAATGACAGTGCCTGTAGAGGGGGCTATATTGAAAGTCACGTAAAGGTGGTCCGAGAGAGTTTCTGCTTCCGTGCGGACCCTCCAATTGATTACGTGCGTGGCGAGAGCGGGGGTAGTAAACGTGACGTCTACTATAGACCCTCCCCGCTGTCGCACGCAGGTGTTGACTGACCCGCGGTTAAGAACCACAAGGTTCGATACCACCATCCATTCTTCCACCGAAACACCACGTACGTCAGTGGTGGGGGAACCCCATGCAGATGACTTTGCATTGAGGTCCCCCAACACAATGGTTTGGTGGGGCGCCGCACGCTGGACTGCAGCGCCAACTAGGGACAGAAAATTGTCGAATTCAGAGAGGGGGCGATTTGGGGAGAAGTACACACCAATAAGAACTATGTCTCCCCATTTCGCCGAGACAAATCCATGGCCCCGCTCCAAGATGGTCAGGGGCGGGGACCTAGACGACGTCGATCTGACGATAACGACCAAATTGTCCAAATCAGGGGCATAGTTAGTGTTGCCAGGCGGAGAGAAGTATGGTTCCGCTACTACCGAGACGTCGATGAGCCACTCTGACATGGTTTGCAGAAGCAGGTCCTGCGCACCACCAGAGTGGTTCAGATTGCCTTGGAGGACGCGTTTTGGGTGTAAAATGTCCATTACGCGTCCGTTTGCATTTCTTCTGCAGGCGGTGCTGCCTGCTCAGTCTGTACTACTGCAGTTTTAACGGCCTGGGTCTTGGGGCTCGCTTTTTTCGATCTGGAGGGCAAAGGCGCCTTGCAGCTTTTGCCTCTTATGATATGTCCAGCCGGGCGCTTCAGTTCTGCACATATGGCACAGTGTGGCTCGGCAGTGCAGGATACCGCCTTGTGGCCCGGTTTGCCGCAACGGAAACACAGCTCGCTGCGATCTACTTCGGCTGGACACCGTTGTTTGGTATGTCCAATGTCCAGACAACGGTAACACTTTAACTGGCGTAGCTCTTGTGCATGAACGCGCGCCGAGCTCCACCCGACCAAGAGGCGCCCGGTCTCCAACATCGTCTTAACAGACCCTACGGGGCATCTCACCCACACTGTGCCGAGTCCGTCACGTCCCTTGCGGATCTCGCTCACAGTGATGTTTGCCGTGGAGCAACCGGTCTTCGACATTATTGCAATTTCGACCTCCCCTTTCTCCACGGAGTCATCAAGGCCCGTGATGCGCACCTCAGCGCACTTTGTGGGCGTTGTGACGCGGACGTCATCACCGACGAAGCAACTTTTCAATTTGTCGGCCACTAAGCCGGCCTTTTCTCTATTCTCAGAGGCCTCCTTGGAGACTGAGATCTCCAGGATGCGGGCTCCAGTGGCGGCCTCTTTGATCTTGAAACCTTCAGCAGAGAGGCCCAGCTCCTCCAAATTGAGTCCAGACCTCGCCTTTCTGATAACGTCCGCATATGAGACGCCGCGCTTTTCAGCTTCGGGGTCGATCGTGAGCACCACCGCGGCTGTGCGCGGCTCTCGCAATTTGGCGGTTTTCTTAGCCTTAGACTTGGCGGGCACCACCGTAACTCTACCCTGTTGACGCTGGGAAGGAGGGTTGTTCACGTTTGATTTAACGCCTTTTGCCTTCTTATTACGTGCCACTGTGACCCATTCGCCAGAGTCTGTGGCAGGTTTGGTAGCCTTTGTTGGCTCCATCGGTGCCGGTTTCTCGGCATTATTAGGTGTGGAGGCCTTTTTAGACACTTTTTGTTTTGCTGCCGCGGGTGCAGGTGTTGTTACTTTGGCATGTGCCTTGGTTTGGGCGACTGGCGCCTTAGCCGCGGCAGCTTGCCTCGTCTCGTGCGCAAGTTTAGGGCGTTGACGTGACGGTGGAGCCGGGGGCAGCCTCGCTTCGAGGGATTCGAAGCGGGCGTCTATTTTCCTGCCCACCTGCTGCAGAATAGCTCTGATGAGAGCCTCTTGGGATATCTCACCCTCCCGCAAAGGCTCAGGAGCATTGGTCTTGGCGGGCCGCGCTTGACGGACATCAGTCCGCTTCGTCGACAGCGGAACCGGTGGCAGCGTATCCAGCTCCATTTCTGTGTCCACAGTGCAGGACCCCTCGACTGTGTTCGGCACTAGAGCACTCACAGGAGCACGTGCCGTAGATTTGAGCTCGTGTACGACGAGTTTGAGCTCGTCCAACTCCTTTCGGAGTGCTTCAACCTCTGCCGAGAGGCGGGTGTTCTCCGTTGTAACACGGGTGTTCTCTGCGTTCACGCGGGAAAGTTCCGCGGCCAGTCTTTTGTTTTCATCTGACGCGGAACGCGTCTGAAGAGACTCTACGATAAGACCCAAGGAGCGAGTGGCAAGCTTCATGTCGCGCACCACGGTACCCTTCAAATTCTTGGACTTGCCAGCTGCTGTTGTGACAACGTCCATATAAAGCTTGGCACTTTGCGCAAGTTTATCTGCCGTCAAATCATCGATACGACCTTCCTCTAACTGAGGGATCGTGCGTGGCCTTGCCCCGTCCGCCTTCTTAAGGATTCTGTTGACCTCTTCCTCCAAGTCAACCTCCTCTGAGAGCTTGCAGCCCTTGTGATACTCGCCAGTTGTTGGCGGTCGCCCTTGCTTTTTCTTAGTTGGATCCTTCGGCACATTTTCTACGCTGGAATCTGAGGAATTGGATCCCTTTCTATGCCTTGGGCGTTTGGCCCTGGGTTTACAGATTGTGTCAGGCCCACTGCTGTAGGCCGAACCCATCTCAACTTCTGACGACCCACAGGAGTCATCAGCTTTCCCTGTCTTTACGCTCTCAGTGACCGATGTCACTGAGGCCCACCTTTCCAAACTTCTCTCCGAGCCGGAGCTCCTTAACTTCGGTAGTACAATTTTTAAAGTTTTTTTATTTATCAAATCCATACACGTCCCACGAGTATGGGGGAAAGGGTGGTCCATCTGAGCGGTGCCCCCTGCACCCAGATAACCCTAATACTCCCGGGGGGGCGGGCGGTACCCCGGAGTGGAAGCGCTAGTTGGTGGACTTACCCAGCCCACCACCTTAAGGCGCCCGTCACCACGCTTCAGAGTGACGGCTAATCGGTAGACCGAACGCTTTGGGGTTTTTTAACGAGGTATGCTCCTCTCAGGGCCAGCCAACAAAGGCAAGCCCCGCTGGTCCTGTGGGTGACATACAGGCTGCCAGCTCGCCCGACGGTAGGCCGAAGCCCATCCCCAATGACCACAAAATATGGCCACGGGGCCGCCGCGCCGCGAACCTTGAAGGTCCGCCATCCCACGCCGCCAGAAGACGGCCACTGAGTCAGCCAATGAAGGCGAACTCCGTCGGAGCCAGCCAGTTAAGGCAAGCGCCAGGATGGCGCTTCAGGGTGGGGAAACACCCCGCGCTCCGCAGAACTTGAAGTTCCGCCAACCACGCCGAGAACGGCCGCTGGCCCTAAAAAGGGCCCCCACAAAAGCGCGAATGCGCCACGGGCTGAGACGCCCCCACCAAATCCGCACAGGCGGAGCCGCAAGCCTTGAAGGCCCGCCATCCCACGCCGCCCAGAAGCGGCCACTGGCCCCCATAGAAAAAAAAGGGGGGCCCACCGCGCCAGTCTGTTGGCCAACTGCGTGTGTGTGAACCGACCAAAGGTGCCATTGCGAGCAATGACCCAAAGGTTCATGAACACACCCAACACAGCTGCCCAGGGTGCACCGTCCTGGTCGCTTGTTCCACCACCGTCCGCACCGGATGCAAGAGCATCAAGTACGGCAAGTGGTGAGCACAAACGCCAGGCTCGCGTGGAGGTCGACAGGCATCGCACCCCATCGCACCCCAACCTAACCTAACCTAATGTTAGGTCAAATGTCTTTATTATTGAATTCTTAGCTTGTTTTATTTAATTCACGTGTCGAATAATTGTTTATTCTTATTTAATGTATTGTTAAGTTTGAATATAATAGGCTTGCTAGATAGAAATAATCGTAATTGTTTTCATGTCTACATCTGCTTTTAGTTGCTAAGTTGACTAGTTTTTACGAAAGCCAATCCGAGGCGTCGACCAATCACAGCCAGGTACGATGTGGTGGGGTGATCAGGCGCATTCGGAGCGGCTGGCAGTCGAGCCAGAGCTCGGAGCGAGTGAAGAAGTGTAAAATAGTGTAAACGAATAGTGTGAAAGTGCTGTTAAATTATTAATTAATTGTGAAGTGTATGGAAAGATACATCGTGCTTCATTTATCCTGACCTAGTCCTATAGGTCAGAAGTGGGATTACCGTGAAAATTCTACATTTTCTTACGTCCACGGCTCGGAAAAACGTAAGTAGACATATTTTTTTTTTCTTTTTTAAATGTTTATTTTCCCCTGAGAGAAACGTTAAATAGTCATGTCATAGCATACCCACGTTGGTTTTTCTTCCCTTTGTCTTTAAATTTCACGATTGAGATACTAGTTATTTATTGAAAATAATTTTCAATCGGTATGAATACGTAAAAAAATCTTTAACTTTAATGCACTGATAAATGAAGATCAAATATTTTTGTTTTCTTTTCCTCCCTTTACTTGGTGAGGTAATGCCTGTGGATTTAACAAATTTCTTATTGTAATAAGCATATGTTGTGAGACTTTAATGTGGAACCTTAATTATAGATAACATTAAATACTATAATGAAAGTTAAACGAAGAGTTGAAAGTTAATTTTAAAGTAACATTAGTTTTATTAGATTTATTTTTCTGGGGGAGTTAGGGTGTAAGGTGTGGTAAAGGCAGAGCAAAACTTAAGCTAATTCTGTATAGAGCCAGGACTTGAGTGTTTTTTTAGGGTTCCGTACCTCGATAGGAAAAAAACGGAACCCTCATAGGATCACTTTGTTGTCCGTCTGTCTGTCAAGACCCTTTATCTCGGGAACGAGCGGAGGTATCGAGTTAAAATTAAAACCATATACTCATATCTATGGTCCCTTGAAGCTGTGAAAAAATTAAACTTCTAAGTTAACGTAAAAAAAAAAATATATGAAAAACATATATTTCTACACTCGCAAGGTATTAGGTTCGCAACGTCGCTCAGAGATGGCGCTGAACCTAACACGACAATTCTACATTTTTGTACAATGTGATACTAATTTCATGCTTTTTGCAATCACCACTTGCAAATCGGGATTAAATTTGAGATTTAAGAAAAAAAAACAAAATTTTTTTAATATGTTGTAACTACAAATTTCTACGGAACCCTCGGTGGGCGAGTCCAACTCGCATTTGTCCGGATTTTTCTGTGGTTCAACTTTTATTATAAATTCAAAAAAATTACTTACATAAACGCTTATATCTCGGAAAATGTGCATCGGAGCAGAAAAATAACAAATTTTCTGACCCCCTTATACACCACGGAGACAATTGAGAGACACACGACGAACTTAAAAAAAAAAACAGTTTTTGTCTATGTGCGTACATACATACTTACAAAAATTTGTGATCGTTAGGTTGAGTGCTAATTTTTATTATTTTATGACCGAGAGGGGTAGAGTATTTGTGAGAGCCAGATGACTATTAGCGTACTATGGTGACTAGGTTGAGGGTTCATTTAGGATTTTCTTATAATGATAGAATTATTTTAAAATGTAATCATTTAAATGAAGATATAGTTTTTCTAGTGTGATTCAAGTTGAAACACGATAAATTAGATATATCAAGATGATGAAGATAGCTAGCTAGCTAGTTTAAATCGGACATTTTATTTGAATTAAAATACTACTAATATTATAAACCCGAAAGTTTGAATAGATGAATGAACTTCAGTGAAATTTTACAATAATATAGCTTATAAATCAGAATAACCTAGAGGCTATGATTTGTACTGATATTGCGCAGATGAAGTCGCGGGCAGAATTTTTGTTTATTACATTTAGAAATTGTGGTGATCAAAGACTAGTGATCAGATCATAGACTACACTACACTTACATTATAGGAATATAATTGGCATATTCTAAGCTTGTTACTGTAAGTTTCAGATTAACGGAAGAGAAAGATTATGCCCCAGGTGGGGGGCCCAATGAGAGTGAAGCCCTAGGTGGAGGGCTAAGGAAAAGGAATGGTCCAGGTAAAGGACGGAAAAGGAATGGTCCAGGTAAAGGACGGAAAAGGAATGGTCCAGGTAAAGGACGGAAAAGGAATGGTCCAGGTAAAGGACGGAAAAGGAATGGTCCAGGTAAAGGACGGAAAAGGAATGGTCCAGGTAAAGGACGTAAAAGGAGGAAAACCCTAGGTGGAGGGTTAAGGTTACGGTTCGTAGGGGAACCTGAGGAAAGTGATCAAGGTCAAAAGGAGGAAAACCCTAGGTGGAGGGTTAAGGTTAGGGTTCGTAGGGGAACCTGAGGAAAGTGATCAAGGTAATAAAACTGAGGAGGATAGACGTGTAGAGTACTCAAGGCGCGACAGTACGCAGTCCGATAGGTACAAAGGACGTGGTAATGGAAAAAGGTCTTCGCGGTCAAAGTTACGGGAATTGCGCTCGACATCACCTGAAACTGATGAAGGGCCAGTTGTCCTAGTCTTAGTAATATATATTATGTGGGTCATTGTCGGGTTTCGTGCAGGTAACCGGGACTATAAATGACAAACTTATAAAAAAATAAAAATCCTTAAACATGACTTTTCGTATTGTCCATGCCTGTTAAAAAAAGTAAACTTTTTCCTGTTACTGTCGGCTGCGATGTTTAATAAGTGATTTATGATTTATTACAGGTTTTGTGGGTTAGTTAGGTTTAGTTAGGGTGCAAAAAAAAAAAAAAAAAATACAACTCTGTTATCATAACGTTGTAATGTTTATTATGAAATTAAACAATTCAATTCCAAATATTTTGGCATTAATGTTAATTGCAGTCTTTTATCTTATTATCTCACTTAGAATCACAACATTTTTGTTAAGTTTAACAATCATTAATTTAAACTCCAAACAACTCTGTTACTTCTTGAATTTTGAGAGAAAGGAAATTCTACCGAAGTGCTCTAAATATTTATATATTAACTGCTAAATATGAGATATGACCGTAGAAATATCTAACAAATTAACCTATTGTTTTATTACAATATTATATTTACTAGATTTTCATAAAAATCTTTAGTATGTCATTTAATCTTTGGGACAGAAAAATAACAGAGTTGTAACACAGTAACATAGTTGTTATTTTTTATATCTTACTTGACTAAATTGCACTCGTCTGAGCCTGAAATCTTAATAACATAAATATTAACTTCAATATTATAACATATAAAACTTAATGACTTTTTATAATGTTTAATTTTAAGACAATTTATAATTAACTCTATAAAACAAAAATCAAATATTCTTGAAAGAGTCACTGGAAAGTAAAAGTTGCTTATTTCTGAAGTATATATGTAAAATGTAAAGCAGTATCAAAATGGTAGTATGGTAGTATTCATTTACCTTTACAAACTTTTTTTAGGTTCTGGAACAATAGCAAGTAAATTATCAAAAGGCACATAAGATAAATCACACTCAACTAATTTTCGATTGACTTAAAAAACATTATTTTTAACTTCACCATCTTCTTCTACTTCAGATAAGACCTTATCCAGATATATGTAGTTCTGTTTTAAGCTGGATTTTAACCAAGACACAAACACCTTGTTTTATTACGTGAATATTTTCCTTCTCAATCAAAGCATCTTCATTTTGCTTTGATGTACTGGGATGTTCTGTCAAATAATTGCTTGAAGGTATCTCTTTTAATGACATTAGAGGGGCATCTTCATCGTAGTCTGAGCTGTACACAATGCTGTAAAACCCTTTTGCTCGCTTTTTACAAAGGTTGCTAATATCGGACAGAAAATTGTTGACACAAGTGGAAGGAGTTGATTGTTCTACTGCAGTTTTTAATGGAACTTAGTGCTTGGAATCCATGCAAGAGTAAAACCTTCGCTGACAGAAACAACTTAAATTTCTATACTTTAGAACACCAGTGAAAACTTGATGGACTTTCTAATGAAACACGGTGAATAGTTCAATCAGACTGACATTTTATTTTTTTTAATTATTTTGTTAGCATAGACTAATACCACCACTTAACAAAATAATAAAAGAATACAAAAATATATATTAGGAATGCAACATTACAATACCCATCTTGTTCATAAATTCATAATGTTTAACCTTACTTAAACTTTTTGTTAGCATATCTGCTGGCATTTCAGTGGTATTTAAATATTCTAAATTAATTAATTTATTTGCAACAGCTTCCCTAATAAAATGAAATTTTACATCAATATGCTTGCTACGTCTATGATGAACACAATTTTCAGAAAGTTTTATAGCACTTTGGCTATCATTATACAACATAATAGGTTTATTACCTCTACTTATTAGTTCATTTAACAGGTTTTTCAAGAATATAGCCTCCTTACTTGCCTCACAAGCAGCCATGTATTCAGCTTCGGTACTTGATAAAGCAACAGTTTGTTGCTTCCTACTTTCATGAGATACTAAACAACCTGAATAGATAAAACAATATCCAGTATATGACTTGCGATCTAAGTTATCTGATGCCCAATCGGCATCAGCATATCCAACAATGTCTAAATTATTTTTCTTATACATTAAACCATAACACTTGGTAAAATATAAATATTTTAACACTCTCTTGGCATGCTTCCAATGTGTTTCAGAATTACAGTTATTAAATTTGCTTAGGTAGCTAACACAATATGATATATCAGGTCTGGTTAGAACAGAGAGATACATTAAACTGCCTATAAGCTGTTGATAAGGAAACTTAAAATTGATATTTTCTCCTTTTTGAAGCTTTAAATTAGTCTCCATAGGTGTTTCTACCTTTTTACAATTCTCTAAGCCAAATTTACATACTAACTTATCTATAAATTTCTCTTGACTAACACAAATTTTATTTTTCTGTATTTTTACATCCATACCTAGACACTGTCTCAATTGACCCAAGTCTTTTAATTTGAAGTTTTTACTTAACTCATTTTTTAAATATTTTACATCATTAGTACAATTAGAAAATATGAAAAAATCATCAACAAATAATGCTACAAATGTTTTATAAGTTCCAGATGATTTTACAAATAAACAATGCTCATACATTGACTTTTTATAACCTAATTCTTGTAAAACATCGTCAACACGCTTATACCAAGCCCGTGCTGACTGTTTAAGTCCATAAATGGCCTTTTTCAACTTCAAGACTTTATTGGCATTAATTTCATAACAGTCAAAATTTTGAGGTAATTGCATGAAAACAGTTTCTTCTAGATAACCATTCAAAAAGGCCGTATTTACATCTAAATGGGTTATATTAAGATCTAAGTTTACACTAATAGCAAATAACAGTTTTAAAGTTGAGTATTTTAGCACTGGGGAAAAAGTGTCTTTATAGTCAATACCTTCCCTTTGGGTAAAGCCTTTGGCAACTAACCTAGCCCTATATCTCACTGTGTTATCACTGTTTAACTTCTTTTTATATACCCACTTACACTGCACAACTTTGCCGTCACTTGGTTTGTTAACTAGTTCCCACGCCTCGTTCTGATGGAACGATTGAAGTTCTTCTTCCATGGCTTTGTGCCATTCTTCTCGTTCTGGTCCTCTCATCACATCCTCATATGTAAGACTATCTTCATGCATGTCCTCATTGCTCTGACATATATTACTGAACCCATACCTTTCTGGTATCCTTCTAGTTCTCTTTTCCATGTTCAAAATGGTCGACTGCAGATTTTCTGACTCGTCATGATTTGACTTACTGTCACAGAATTCATCTGAGTTGGAGGTACTTAAGGTATCGTCTGGTACATATGTAATATCATCATCATAATATGTCACATCTGTGCTTTCTGTAGGGTCACAAGTAAAGTCTTTACTTGACGGAGTATCTTCTCCTACTTCTTCACTCGGAACAGTTTCGTTTTCTTCCACCACTGCTTGTATCATATCTGAGTCCTTTATTTTCTCCATGATAACAACATCTCTGCTGGTGATAATACGTTTGGTCTTCAGATTGTAAAGCCTGTAACCCTTAGTGTTCTCTGGGTAACCAATCAGGATATGTTCTTCAGCCTTTCTGTCCCATTTGGTCCTCTTTGCTTTTGGAACATGGACCATCACTGGACTGCCGAATATCCGAAGATGGCAGAGATCTGGTTTTTTACCACTCCATAGCTCATAAGGTGTTTTTTGTAATCCTGAGGCCAATGTTCTGTTTCTCAAGTAGACAGCAGTATTCACTGCTTCAGCCCAAAACTTCTTATGTAAATTAGCCTCAAACAGAAGACACCGAGCTCTCTCCACCACTGTTCTGTTTAGTCTTTCACACAGGCCATTCTGTTCCGGTGTATGGGGGTTCGTCATTTGATGTACAATACCACTTTTCTTCAAAAAATTATCAAACTCTAACGAACAAAACTCTCCACCATTGTCTGTTCTCAATACCTTTAGTTTTCTGCCAGTTTGTGTTTCAACCAGAGCAACAAACTCTTTGAAATACTTAAAAACCTGATTCTTGGCCTTAAGGAAATATACAAATGCCATTCTAGTACAGTCATCCACAAAAAGCAGAAAGTACTTGGCTAGTCCAATAGATATTTGTTCCATCGGCCCACAGACATCAGCATGGACAAGTTCTAGCACATTTTCACACCTTGAGCCTTTGTGTGAAAATGGCAATCTCGACTGCTTCCCTTCACAACATGTGATGCAGTTGGACATATCGAAGTCGGCCTTATCTGGGTATGAAATTCCTTCCACAGCACCGTTCTTCATAGCATTCAGAGTTTTACTGTTAATGTGCCCCAGCCTTCGGTGCCATATTTCACTAGTCACATTTGTTGCTGAGCACGCAAACAAATGTTCTGACTTAATATTCAATTTATACACTCCATTTACTAAATTTGCTATTCCTACCAGCACATTCTGCCTATTGCGTATATAGCAAACTTCTGCTTCAAAGTTGACTTTGTTGCCACTTCGAATTAGCTGACTTACTGAGAGCAAATTAGTTGATAGGTTAGGCACATACAAAACATCTTTAACAGGAATATCAAACTCCGAATTGTCCACTATGGTCGTAATCATCGTGTTTCCTGAGCATAAGACTGGGACTTTGTTTTGATTTGCAACTACTATGTCTTTTACTTTGTGGCTGAGCGACACATTTTTCAAACAACTCTTATCTGTAATCATGTGCGAGCTTGCACCTGAATCGACGTACCAATCGGAATTTTTGAATGTTCCATTCAAAAATATTGCACTAAATGCGTTAGTTTCACTTTTATGCTGTGTATTATTAGGGCACTTATTCATGAAATGACCGAGTTGTTTACATTTATAACAGCGGATTGTTTTGACATTGACAGAACTCGAAGATGGCGGCGGCGGCATTTTCAATTTTTGCTTATAAGCAGTGCTGCCAACTTTCTTGCTGTTTCGGTGCTGCAAACCTTTCGATAAAAATGCACTATTTGTTCCAGTGCTGCCAACTTCCGAACTCATGTCTAGTAATTTTGACTTTATGACATCCGTGCTTATGACCAGCCCAGAATGTTCTATGGCCATTATCATAGGAGCAAATTTGTCTGTTAGCCCTGCCAACAATAATGACCCGATCCACTCATCAGTGATCTGGAAACCGGTACCTTTAAGTTTCTGTGCGGTATCAACCATTTGCGTTACATATGCTCCCATTGATTCGCAGTCTTCAAGTCGAATAGATATTAGCTGACGAAGTAGACTGATGCGACGCGTGAAGCCAGAATCATCATACAGGGCCTTCAAACGCTTCCATACACCTTGCACTGTTTCCTCATTTTTGATGTGAACGTAAATTGATGAGTCAATCGTCATGATAAGTTTAGCTTTTGCCTTTTTCTCATCCAAACTTGTACAATCAGACGATTCTAACTTATGAATATCCACACCATCCAGCATCAAAAAATGTTCAGCTGCAAACGCCCACTCGTCATAATTCTCACGACCTTTTAATTTAGGTACATTTACTATGTAACTTCCCGCCATTTAGAGAACGCACACCGAACACGTGGTAGCAAATTGTCAAGCACAACAGAGTTATTATTGCGGCGATTTACTCTGTTTTTATTAAAGTATATGGTATACCGTTCACTGATTGTTCACTAAAAGTAATTTAACAGATGCAAACTTTAATTTAGCGCGAGTTATAGCCCTGGGCCCATAACCTAATGAAACACGGTGAATAGTTCAATCAGACTGACATTTTATTTTTTTTAATTATTTTGTTAGCATAGACTAATACTTTCATGGTACCAAATGGCATGATATGCCCCGGGATCTGTTTTGAACTCTGTTTAATATCCTCATTGGTTATCAGATATATCTCACTTTACTCATGTCTTTCAAAGCAAGATAGAAATTTGTGGCATCAGATATGTTACTTCCACGTGCAACAAGTTGATCAGCAGTACGTTTTAAAAAAACCGCCAATCCCATCTGCTGCACCCTTACCATGTCTCGCTTCAAAAAAAACTATGTATTGTTGTTTCGAACGATATTTTCGTTAACAATTTAAGTCCAAAATTAAAGAGAAAAGACTTTTCTGTTACGTTATTAACAACTATGTTACACGAGCGGATAACAGAGTTGTGTAGTAACAGAGTAGTAAATTTTACATTCTAAAAAGATATAAGTCATAAAGGTTTGCGTAACCTACACTTTTTCTTTCATATTTATAATAGTTACCTCTTCAACAGCATACGGAATGCAAAATAATGAAAAGTACGTTGATTTACTTACATAAATAGGTAGGTAACAAAGTGGACGCACAATAAAAACACGCAGCCTGGTCAACACCTCGCGGTCCACTGACTCTTCGTATATCCCTCCCTCCGATCTAGTGATCATTCACAATTAATGCAGACATCCCGTCCAAGCTAGTAAAAAGTCAAAAGCAGTGCCATCTCTATTTTACGTCGCGATTTATGCAGTAACATAATATTCCAGGCAGTTTCACACAACACGTGGGACCAAGTTTTTTTAAAAAAAAAAAATTATTAATTGCATTTTGATACAAACTGCTTTTAAGAAATATTTTATAACTATTTATAAGACTCTTTTAATTGTAATAATTTATTTAAAGTAGGTTGGTATAGCAGAAAATGAAGTTATTGGATCTTTATTAGAACGGATTGCTACCAGGGACATATAGAGATTGTAAGAAAACCCATTCTGTTACCAGAAATGACCACAATGTTACTTTAAAGGAAATGAAAAAATATCAAAACTAAGTCTTTATTTTAGGTATCAATGTATATTAATGCGATGTATTTTGTTTTTAATGTAAAACTTGTTAGCGGTTATGTGATTATTACTAATAAAAATAAAAAAATACGCAGTTGAGGGACTAGTTTACCTGCGCAAAATTTGACAATGACCCATGTATGTTATAAGCATGTCAATAATACGAAATAATTTGTGGTTTTAAATTATATGTAAATATTGATGGTTGATTTCAATTGTACTATTTCTCTTTTATTACATTTTTTTAATTATTATTTTACAATTAAATAGTATATCAATTTAAAAAAGCGATGGGACTCGCTTTATATAGGATGGCCGAGTTGTTAGGTCAAATGTCTTTATTATTGAATTCTTAGCTTGTTTTATTTAATTCACGTGTCGAATAATTGTTTATTCTTATTTAATGTATTGTTAAGTTTGAATATAATAGGCTTGCTAGATAGAAATAATCGTAATTGTTTTCATGTCTACATCTGCTTTTAGTTGCTAAGTTGACTAGTTTTTACGAAAGCCAATCCGAGGCGTCGACCAATCACAGCCAGGTACGATGTGGTGGGGTGATCAGGCGCATTCGGAGCGGCTGGCAGTCGAGCCAGAGCTCGGAGCGAGTGAAGAAGTGTAAAATAGTGTAAACGAATAGTGTGAAAGTGCTGTTAAATTATTAATAAATTGTGAAGTGTATGGAAAGATACATCGTGCTTCATTTATCCTGACCTAGTCCTATACTAACCTAACCTTTTTTTTTTTTTTTTTTTTATTAACGTTGGGAAATGCGTTACGCATACCACAGGGGGGCAGTTTGGGATTTACCCTGTGGTTATGTGGGACTCTCCCCTCCAGAGTGCAATCCAGATCGCTAGTCGACCTGGACTGGGGGGCCTACCCACTAAAACCCAACGACGCCCTTCAGATGTGCCTGGGAGCGAGCATATCAACCGCCCCATCCTCCTCGGATGAATCGGCAGCAGATATGTCACCTCCGGACGGGAACGTGGGAACTCTTGCGAACACATCCACGAACCCGTGGGCACTAGCTCGCTGAACGCAAGCCCCTCTCACCTCCCTAAAAAGGGGAGGCCGCTGACCACCCTGGGTATCAGGGGGTGTAACGACTGACGGTGACCTGTGCAGTGCAGGTCCTGGGCTCCCTACACCCGGGCCCCACTGGCCACCGTCAGGAAACCTTTTTTTTTTTTTTTTTTTTTTTTTTGTTTTCGCTGGGGAAATGCATTGAATTGCATACCACCGGGTGTGTAAGATCCCGGTGGTTATGTGGGGCTCTCCTACCCAGAAGGGGAAGGCCTACCCACTAAAACCCCAGCGATGGCCACCATCAGGCATTACAAGGGGCCCCAGGGTCGAGTGTCGCTACTGGGGACCCCCCAGCCTTCGCTCCCCTGTTGATTTACTAGGGGAGCCCTCCTTAGTGACACCGGAGGGGGCAGCACCGTGTAAAAGGCGGTGCAGCCCGCTGCGGCGTCGGCCATTCCTCGACGACACCCCCCCAGCCATGTTGGGGGGTGTCATCCCTCCCGGGTCGCGTCCATAGGCACAAGCTTTGTCGTGCCCACCGGCGACCCGCGGCGGCGCATTGGGCCTACCTGGCCCGACGCCGCCTTCTTCGAGCGGGATCGGCCATCTCCCGATCCCGCTCGGCAGCCTCCTTCTGGAGCATGACGGCTTCACAGAAGGAGGCCACAGCCCTCCAACCTCCCTCATCCGCCAGCATTGCCGCAATCAATGCTGGCGGGGACAGATCATGCCCGATCTCGTCGACCAGGACTCGGCGTTCGGAGGCCCAAGCGGGGCAGTCCGCCAGCGTATGCTGGGCCGAGTCGAGGTCGAATGCGCAGTGGTGGCAACGTGTCGTTACCTCCCTCCCTATGCGACTCAGATACTCACCGAAACAACCATGTCCGGTGAGTATCTGAGTCAGGCGGTAGGTGACCTCCCCCTTCCCGCGGAGCCAAGCTTCGAAGTGCGGGAGAATCGCTCCGACGGCGCGCTGGCGCGCACAACCCATTAACTCTAGCTGTGCACGCCAGTCCCTCTCAGCCCGTCGGAGCATCTCCCGTCTGTGCATTCCGTGCGCTGGTTCTGGGGGGTTCCCCCCCTCTCCCCCCCCGCCGACACGCCGCGGCGCGTTGTACATCGCCGCGTACATGCCGGCAAGAATTTCGAAAGGGGGGGAGCGCCCCAGAACTGTCGCCGCCTCGTACGAGATAGTACGGTAGCCCCGCACGATCCGTATGGCCATTGTCCGCTGCATGCTCCGGAGTAGAGCTCTGCAGCGGGAGGACCTCGTGCAGTCTCGCGACCACACGGGGGCCCCGTACAAGGCCACGGACCGTACGACGCCAGCGTACAGGCGGCGAACACCATCCCCTGGTCCCCCCAAGTTGGGTAGCAGGCGGTGTAGAGAACCCGCCACCCCTCTAATTCGGGGGACCAACCGCACGAAGTGCTCTTCGAAGCTCCACCTGCTGTCCAAGGTGAGGCCAAGGTATTTGATATGAGGCCCCACCTGGACCTCCGCGTCACCTACCCGAATCCGGCAGCTGGGTGGTTCCCGGCATCTTGATAGGCCGTGGAACCATAGCGCCTCAGTCTTATTAGGCGCTATTTCTAGACCCAGCCGGCGGATTGCCCTCACGACACATGCCACCCTTAGCTCGGCAAGCCTGAGCGTCCGCCCAAAGTCGGCCCCAGTCGTCACGACGAGAGTGTCGTCGGCATAGCAGACGACACTCACGCCGCAAGGAAGGCTGGTGCGAAGGACCGCATCGTATGCGAGGTTCCACAGAAGGGGTCCCAGAACCGACCCCTGCGGAACCCCGCACTCGACCCCCCTCTCCGATTCCGTCCCGTTCCTGCCCCCGATCCGGATCTTCCTGTCGCGCAAATAGTCCCCGACCACAGCCCGCAGGTAGAGGGGCAACTCGTGGTACTCGAGTGCCCCCCTGATGGCCTGCCAGGGAAGGGTGCCGAAGGCGTTGACGATGTCAAGCGACACCGCCAGAGCCACCCCTCCCGCTCGGACTGCGGACTCCGACAGAGACCGAACACGCTGGACGGCGTCCAGCGTCGACCGCCCCCGCCGGAATCCAAATTGGCAGTCCGACAAGTCGGGACCTACGCGCGACAGGTGCTCGCCGATACGGGTGGAGATGATCCTCTCGAAGAGCTTCCCCACCTCGTTCAGCAAGCAGATCGGACGGAACGACGACGGAACATCTTCGGTCCTTCCCTCCTTCCTCAAGAGCACCAGCCTGGCCGACTTCCAGTCGACGGGGAACACCCCCTCTCTGAGGCAGCTTGTAAAGAGCTGCCTCACTCTGTTCCCCAATGCCTTGAGCGCCAGCGCCAGCACCTTTCCCGGGACCCCGTCCGGGCCCGGTGCGGTGTTGCGCGCTGTGAGCCGCATCACGGCCCCGGCGAGCTCGCTCTCCGTCACCCCTAGGTCGTCCGACCACGGTGCGGGCGACGGGGCTTCCGAGGGACTGTCCTGGACCCTTGGGAAGAGCGTATCCACCACTCTTCCCACGAACTCGGGGTCCAGGGTTTCCGTCAGGGGAGGAACCCACGGTCTGAGCTTGCCCAGTACCATTTTGTACGGGCGCCCCCATGGATCCCTCTCCAGTCCCTCCAGGAGCTCGTTCCAGGACCTGGCCTTGGCGTCAGCGATGGCTATGCTGATCGCCTTGGCTGCGGCCCCGTAAGCGCGCCTGGCGCTCAGGACCTCTTCGACTGAGGCTTGCCGTCTCCTTCGAGCTCTGAGGTACTGGCGGCGCGCGGCTATGACAACTCTCCTGAGCCGCGCTATCTCCTCATTCCACCAGTACGCAGAGCTCCGTCGGGGCGGCCTGACTCGGGGCATTGACGCATCGCAAATCTTCGTCAATGTGTCCCGGAGCCAGGCCGCCTGCGCGTCATGATCGGGCATGACGTGTCCTTCCTCCGACCAGTCCGCGACGTGGGCTGCGGCGATGGCCATATCTCGGTCCAGCCGCTTGATGGACCAGCGTACCGTCAGGAAACCTAACCTAACCTTTTTTTTTTTTTTTTTTTTTTTCCCTGGGAAATGCCCAACGCACGTGCCCTACGCCTTGAAAAAGGCGTAGGTTGTCCCGGGCTCGAACCGGGTAAAACCCAGGGTGCCACTCGCCAATAGTCGCCACGCGAGAGAGGTTGCTATTCGCACCCGACTCTCCCGCGTGCCTATGGCTGTCCGTTCGGACTAGTCTGTGGAGAGGGTCCGCAGCCTGACACCTCCCGTCGACGGGCGAACACTACGCCCGGACACTACGGCGGTAGGAGACGCCCATGGAGCAACCTCCTCCGGCCAGGTCTCCTTCGGCGAATCGGGTCCGCTTGAGCATTAGTCTCCCGCGCCCGTTCCGCAGCCTCCTTGCGAGACATAACGTCCTCGGCGAAGGTGGCGACCGCATTCCATGACGTTTCGCTTGCAACCATCTTGTCTATGACGGTTGCAAGCGAGAGGTCATGACCAACCTCGGCGATGAGCGCGCTTCTTTGCGCTGCCCACGCCGGGCAAACTTCTAAGGTGTGTTGGGCATTGTCCATCACACAACCACACTCGTGACATCTGGGATCAGCTTCTCTTCCGGCCACTCGATGAAGGAAGCTGCCGAAGCATCCATGCCCCGACAGCACCTGAGTCAACCGGAAGGTAAGCGATCCATGTCGTCGATCCATCCAACACGAGATATTCGGCCGGATGCCGTTCACTGTCCAATGGCCTGCGGCGGGATTGTCCATCCGCCGCCGCCATGCCCTCAAAATCGATAAATGCGCTCTGTCCCGCCAACGCCGAACCATATCCGGCGGGGGACGTACGCCCTCAGCGCGGACCTCAGCGCTGCGCCTGTAGATGGTAGCCAGGGCTTTGGCATCGAGGTCCCACGGTGGTGTTCCGGCTAATGCGCAGGCGGCATCGGTGGAGATGGTGCGATAGCCGCGCGCAACTCTAATGGCCATCACACGCTGAGCCCTGCGAAGGAGGGCGGCGTTGTGAGGCGACAGTGAGTCCGCCCAAATGGGAGACCCGTAAAGGGCCATTGATCTGACGACCCCAGTGTACAGTCTGCGACATGATGCACTGGGGCCACCCAGATTGGGTAAAAGTCGTGAAAGAGCCGCCGCCGCCCCGATGATTTTGGGGATCAAACGACGGAAGTGCTCGTTAAAGGACCACTTCGAGTCCAATTCCAGTCCAAGGTAGCGCATGTGCGCTTTTACGTCTACTCGAACACCATTTACTCGCAAATGAGCATCGCTCGGCGGTCTTCTCCGAGGCCCGTGGAATAATATGGCCTCAGTCTTCTCAAGAGCCACTGTCAATCCAAGACGCTGAATGCGCCCGATGATGACCGTCACACCGACTGTCGCGAGTCGGGCTGCGGCAAAGTAGTCGTCTCCTTCAGCCAACAACAGTGTGTCGTCGGCGTAACAGACGACATCTAGGCCGTTTAGAAGAGCGCCTCTTAAAACCCAGTTATAGCCGATGTTCCACAGGAGGGGACCAAGCACCGACCCCTGTGGAACACCGCACACCATCTCTCTACGTATAGTTCGGCCGTCACGATCGGAGCAGATGATGGGTCGACCGCGGAGATAGCTCGAGATGAGTCTACGCAGATAGAGAGGAACGCCATGAAAACTTAACGCCTCTTCTATGCAACTATATGGGAGGGAGTTGAAGGCATTTGAGATGTCTAAAGAGACTGCCATGACAACTCTACCTCTAGACACTGCCTCCTCCGCAAAGTTCTTAACACGGAGGACGGCATCTATGGTAGACCTATTCGCCCTAAAGCCATATTGGCATTCTGCTAGGTTAGGACCCGTCGTGTTGAGATGTTTCACGATACGGGTCGCAACAATCCTTTCGAGGAGCTTGCCTGCCTCGTCTAGCAGGACAATAGGTCGGTAGGCAGATGGTAGGCCGGCCGGCTTGCCCGGCTTCTGTAATAGTACGAGGCGCCCTCTTTTCCATACTGTTGGAAAAATGCCCGAAACGAAGCTCAGGTTAAAAATGTTTTTAAGCCTTTCTTCAAGTACGACTAAGGATAGAGCCAGAACCCTGCCGGGAACGCCGTCGGGGCCGGGGGCAGTGTTTTTTGCCTTAAGTCGTCTGACCGCAGAATCCATCTCCTCGACAGTAACAGGCGGAGGAGGATATTCGCCGGTTGCGTCTATTGTGCGCGAAGCCATGATTGGCGCAACTTGTTCTGCTCTTTCGGGAAAGAGAGTCGATACCACTGACTGAAGTTGTTGGGGATTAAGGGTCTCCGTGATCGGGGGACCCTGACCGCCCATCTTATTACGGACCGTACGGTAGGGGCGTCCCCACGGATCCGCATCCAACTCCTCCAGCCATCTCTCTCTGGCAGCTGCTTTGGCCTCCCGAATAGCAACCCGAAAAGTGTGAAGGGATTCCTTCATTTCAGTATGAAGTCGACTTTCCTGAGCTTCATTCCAACCAGGACGCCGTCTCCTATATCTAGTGTAGGCGCGGCGTCGTGCTATACAAATTCGTCGCATATCTGCGAGCTCCTGTGTCCACCAACACACTTGGCGCTTAGGTGGTCGGCGCAGAGTACGGGGCATGGCAGCGTCGCAGATACGGGTCATTGACTCGCTAAATTGTTGAGCAACCTCATCCACTCCAGACAGGACCGTGTCGGGCTGGGTGAACCAGTCTTCGATCAGGGCGGACTCCTCAACAAGGTCTTTTTTCAATTTTGATATGGTCCATCTGGGAAAAAGTTGAGAGGGACCAATCGTAGCAGGGATGTTGTTCCTGTTGCTATTACTCGGGGAAGACACTTCAAACGTAATGTATCTGTGGTCTGACAGTGTTTCTGCATTGTCGTGGACTTTCCAGTTGTTCACGAGTGTGGCGAGAGCAGGGGTTGCGAACGTAACGTCCACAATAGACCCCCCCTGCTGTCGCACACAAGTGTTGGTGGTTCCACGATTGAGGACTATCAAATTACATGTAATAGCCCATTCTTCCACACTAGTGCCACGCGCATCCGTTGTGGGGCAACCCCATGCTGAAGACTTGGCATTGAGGTCCCCCAAAACAATGACGTGGTCGGGCGCAGCACGTTGGACGGCTGCGGCGACGGCGTTCATAAAGTTGTCGAAATCCGACAGGCTGCGATTTGGGGAGAAGTATGTTCCAATAAGCACTAGTTCTCCCCATTTCACAGAGACAAATCCATGGCCCCGCTCCAAGATGTTCAGGGGCGGGGAACCCGACAGCGGAGACCTTATTATTAAAGCCATGCTGTCCATGTCAGTGGCATAATTCGTGTTGCCGGGCGGTGAAAAATAAGGCTCTGCCATTACTGCAATATCAATGGACCACTCCGCCATAGTTTGCAGGAGAAGATCCTGCGCACCGGCACAGTGGTTCAGATTCCCTTGGAGAATATGTATAGGGCGTACTAGGGCCATTACGGGTCGGTGGACATGGCCTCGATTTGCGGCTCAGCGCGCTCTACAGGGGTAGTCGCCTGGGTCTTAGGCGCGGGCTTTCTGTTCCTCTGGGGAAGCGGAGCCTTACAACTCTTTCCCCTTATAACATGGTTCGCTGGGCGCTTAGAGCCAGCGCACAGCGCACAATGCGGATCGTCAGTGCAAGAGGCGGCTTTGTGTCCGGGTTTGCCGCAGCGGAAACAAAGATCGCTGCGGTCAATCTCAGCCGGACAGCGTTGCTTTGTGTGCCCCACATCAAAACACCGGTAGCATTTTAGGGGGCGGAGCTCTTGCGCTTGTACACGTGCGGAACTCCAACCAACGAGTAAACGCCCGGTCTCCAATAACAACTTGACGGCGCCGACTGGACACTTGGCCCAGATGGAACCTAAGCCGTCAGCTCCTCGGCGAATCTCGCTGAGAGTTATGTCGGCCCGGCAGCAGCTAGCTTTCGCTATAATAGCACTGTACACGTCCTCTTTGTCGACGGAGTCGTCGAGGCCCATAATACGGACTTCAGCACACTTAGTGGGCCTGCTGATCCGGACCTCCCCCGATAAACAGCCCCTCAATTTGTCTGCCACAGCATCGGCCATAGTGCGGTTCTCCGAGGCGTCTTTGGAGGCTGAGACCTCCAAGATTCGAGCACCGGTAGCGGCCTCTTTGATTTTAAAGCCGGCTGCTGAGAGCCCAAGTTCCTCCAAGTTGAGCGAGGTTCTTGCCTTCCTGATAATGTCGGAGTACGACATGCCGCGCTTCTCCGCCTCCGGGTCAATTGTAAGGACCACGGCAGCGGTGCGCGGTTCCCGCAGTTTTGCTTTCTTAGGCTTTGGTTTGGCAGGAACGACAGCAACCCTGCCCTGTTGATTGGCAAGGGGTTTAATCCTGCCAGAGCCAGAGCCTTTTCCCTTCTTTTTATGCGTCACTGTGGTCCAGCCGTTAGTATCCTGACTGGCTTTAGGCGCAACAGTCTGTGCAGGAGGAGCCTGCTTAGCGGCCTTTGCAGGCGCGGGAGCCTTTTGGGCAGCGTTTTTCTTCGGGGCCGCCGGCGTTTTTGCAGCCGCACCAGGCTGTGCAGCTGTAGTGCTTTTACTAGCTGGAGCAGATCGATCTTTGTCGTGCGCTAACGAAGGGCGCAGAAGCCTCGCCTCAAGCGCTTTGAAACGAGCGGCCATCATGTCACCCACTTGCGTCAGGATTGAGTCCATAAAGGCCTTTTGGGACATCTCCCCCGATTGGGCTGGATCAGCGCCTGTTTTCGCGGATTGTGTCTGTCGAGCAGCAGCCCGCTTGGATTTGGGCTGAGAAATCGCTGCTGGGGCTGGTGGCGGCGCCTCCAGCTCCATCTCCGTTTCAATGATCATCGGAGTGTCTATCTGAGACGGCAGCGTGTTCACAGGAGCACGCGCCGTTAACTTAAGCTCGTGGACTACGAGTTTGAGCTCATCAAGCTCTTTTCGGAGCGCCTCAACTTCCGCCGTGAGGCGGGTGTTCTTCTCAGTCACACGGGCATTTATTTCCGTGATGCGGGCGTTCTCCGCGATCAGCCTGCGGTTTTCGTCTGACGCGGAGCGCGTCTGTAGAGTGTCAACAATGAGGCCAAGCGAGCGCGTAGCCTGTTTCATGTTTCTGATAATCGTTCCCTTCAGGTTTTTAGATTTACCCGCCGCGGTTGTAACCACATCCATATATAGACGTGCAGTCTTGGCCAAATTATCAGCCGTGAGATCATCTATTCCGCTTTCTTCAAGAGCGGGCATCGACGCAAAGTTGCAGCTGGATTTAGCCGCGTCAGCTACCTTCAGAAGGCTGTCGACCTTTTCCTCTAGGTCAAACGCCTCTTCTAGAGTGCAAGCCTTGGCGTATTCGGCCTTTGTCGTTGAAGGTCTAACCAGTTTCTTTCTCGCTGATAACTCCTTGGAAGGAGCGACAAACTCATCAGAGTCCGAAGAATGGGAACCTCTGACTCTGGGGCGTTTAGCCCTTGGCGTACGGCTATCCGTCTCACGCTCGCTACCGAGCGTCACATCCGTGTCCGCGCCGGACTCGATTTCACCTATTTCGCTCTCAGCGACCGATGCCGCTGAGGCCCACCTCGACAAACTTTTCTCCGAGCCGGAGCTCAACCTCGGTATCATAATTTTTAAAGTTTTTTTATTAGAAATATCCATGCGATTCCCACGAGCATGGGGGAAAGGGTGGTCCATCTGAGCGGTGCCCCCTGCACCCAGATAACCCTAATACTCCCGGGGGGGCGGGCGGTACCCCGGAGTGGAAGCGCTAGTTGGTGGACTTACCCAGCCCACCACCTTAAGGCGCCCGTCACCACGCTTCAGAGTGACGGCTAATCGGTAGACCGAACGCTTTGGGGTTTTTTAACGAGGTATGCTCCTCTCAGGGCCAGCCAACAAAGGCAAGCCCCGCTGGTCCTGTGGGTGACATACAGGCTGCCAGCTCGCCCGACGGTAGGCCGAAGCCCATCCCCAATGACCACAAAAATATGGCCACGGGGCCGCCGCGCCGCGGACCTTGGAGGTCCGCCATCCCACGCCGCCAGAAGACGGCCACTGAGCCAGCCAATGAAGGCGAGCTCCGTCGGAGCCAGCCAATTAAGGCAAGCGCCAGGGTGGCGCTTCAGGGTGGGGAAACACCCCGCGCTCCGCAGAACTTGAAGTTCCGCCAACCACGCCGAGAACGGCCGCTGGCACTAAAAAGGGCCCTCACAACAAAAGGCGCATGTGCGCCGCGGGCAAAAACACGCCCCCACCAACGTCCGCACAGGCAGACCGCAAGCCTTGAAGGCCCGCCATCCCACGCCGCCCAAAAGCGGCCACTGGCCCCCATAGGAAAAAGGGGGGCCCACCGCGCCAGTCTGTTGGCCAACTGCGTGGGTGTGAACCGACCAAAGGTGCCATTGCAAGCAATGACCCAAAGGTTCATGAACACACCCAACACAGCTGCCCAGGGTGCACCGTCCTGGTCGCTTGTTCCACCACCGTCCGCACCGGATGCAAGCATCAAGTACGGCAAGTGGTGAGCACAAACGCCAGGCTCACGTGGAGGTCGACAGGCATCGCACCCCAACCTAACCTAACCTAACCTAACCTAACCTTTTTTTTTTTTTTTTTTTTTTTTTTTTTTTACATCAGGAAATCCATTTACGGACATTTCCCCCGCTTGCGAGGCGAGGTACTCTTGTGGGAACCGACCGATAGAACGGTCGATTGCAGCCATCCCCCACCGAAGTGGGAAACAACTGCGGACTCCCCCGACGCTAAGCGCTAGCCGCCTAGCGCCGGGTCCTACCCCCTAAAACCTGATGGCACCCTGCTGGCCCTTATGGAGGCATACCGGGTTCGACGCACGCTAAGGTGCGCCACTTCTCCAGTATGTCTCCGGGCATGCCCGACCTCGCGGGTCGGGCTCCCCCCGGCTCCTTGGAGCCGGGCCGGGGCCCGGCCCCCCTCCCTTGCCCTTTTCAGGGTAGGTTGGGGGGCCGGGTGCGCCTCTGGGGATTGCTCTAGGGTACCTGAGCAATCCCAGACGGGGGGCCCATGCCGACTGGCACCGGTGACACACAGGTCGCCACCCGTGTGCGAGCCCCGCCGGGACGGTTGGAGACAAGGGAAGGACAGGCAGTCTAAGCCGCCAGCCTTCCCCGATCCCGCCGTCCCTGCCGTCTACGCCGGAGGGGAGCGGCTAGAGCATCCTCCTCCCGCTCCCTCTCCGCAGCCTCCTTCTGCAAGATCACCGTCTCGCAGAAGGAGGCGGCAGCCTTCCAGGCCCTCTCACTGCCAAGCATGGCTCGTACCATACTTGGCAATGAGAGAGCTCCACCTCCGAGCGCCGCAACCAGGGTGCGACGCTCGTTTTGCCAGGCCGGGCACTCCACTAAGGTGTGCTCGGCCGTGTCGTCGGGACAGTCGTCGCAGTGATGACACCGCGGCGACTCCTCCCGACGGGCAACGCGGTGCAGGTAGTGACCGAAGCAACCATGTCCGGTCAGTACCTGCACCAGGCGGAAGGTCAGGCTGCCCCGCTGGCGCCCTACCCACTCCTCCAACACCGGACGAATAGCATCAATCGTCCGGTGGCCAGCGGCTGGGAGGGCGAGTGCCTCGCCCCACCGGCGCAGAGCCTCCCTCTGCGCCTCGGCCCGGACCCGTTCTACCTCTTCCAGAACGGGTCTCTCTCCCCGCACCCTCGCTGCGACCCTATGCCGATGCACCTGGGCAAGCACCAGGGCATCAGCATCCCACGGGAGCGTGCCTGCTAGAACGCAGGCCGCCCCGTGGCTGACCGTGCGATATGCTCGCACGGCCCGGGTCGCAATGGCCCTCTGCGGTCTTCGCAAGAGGGCCCGAGTGCGGGAGTTGAGGCACTCCGCCCACACCGGGGCTCCGTACAGTGCCATCGACCGTATCACCCCGTGATACAGTCGACGGCACAACGCCTTCGGCCCCCCCACATTCGGGAGGAGCCGACCGAGTCCGGCTGCGGCGGCGCACAGCCGGGGAGCGAGGAGCCTGAAGTGCTCCTCGAACCTCCATCGGGGATCCAGGGTCAGGCCGAGGTACTTGATATGCACCTCGACGGGAACCTGAACCCCCTCTACCCGGACACGGAGCCCCGCTGGGGTCCTGCGTCGTGGGGCATGGAACGCCATGGCCCTCGTTTTGTCGAGGGCCACCTCCAGCCCCAGGAGGCGGATGCGTCGGACGACCATAGAGGTGCCGACCGACGCAAGGTGGACCGCCTCGTCCCACTCCCTCGCTTTCGCCGCGACAAGGGTGTCGTCCGCAAAGCAGACGACATCCATTCGCGGCAAGAGGGAGCCACGCAGGACCCAGTTGTACCCCAGGTTCCATAGGAGGGGGCCCAACACGGAACCTTGGGGCACTCCTGCCGCCACTGGCCACGATCGGACGCGACCCTCCGCGTCCTCGTACAGGACTGACCTGTCACGCAGGTAGTCCCGCACGAGGGCGCAGAGGTAGAGGGGCACTCTGTGAAAGCTGAGCGCCGCCTCTATGCACTCATGGGGGATGGTGTTAAACGCGTTCGCGATGTCCAAGGACACCGCGATCGCCACCTCCCCCCGTGCATAGGCCACCTCAGTCCACCTCTTGAGGTGGCCTATCGCGTCGATCGTGGACCGGCCGGTGCGGAACCCGTATTGGCACTCAGCCAAGTCGGGTCCCTCCCCCTCGATGTGCTGGATGATCCGGGAGGCGATGATTTTTTCAAACGCCTTCCCAGTCTCATCCAGCAGCACCACCGGCCGGTAGCCCGCCGGAGAGTCCGCCGGACGGCTCTCTTTGCGGAGTAGGCAGAGCCGTCCCACTCTCCAGCGCCTGGGAAAGCGACTAGACGCGATGCACACATCCAGCATCGCGCGGAATCGGTCTCCCAGGGGGCCCAAGGCGATGGCCATCACCTTGGCATGGGCCCCATCTGGCCCCGGAGCCTTGTTCCGGCTCCGGAGCCGGTCCCTCACCATTTCGAACTCCGCGTCCGAAACGGGGGGACCTGCGGCCCACACCTCCGGGGCGGAACCGGAGGCACTCCTGGGGGGTGCAAAGGGTCCGGGGTTTGGAAACAGAGTCCCCAGAACCCTCTGCAACAACGCCGGTTCCATACAGGACGTAGAGGGGGATGCCGAAGCAAATTTCCCCCTTATCGTCCTGTATGGACGCCCCCAGGGGTCGCTGTCCAGGATCGCTACAAAGCTCTCCCAGGCAGCGACCTTGGCCCTGCAGATGGCAACCCGCAGGGCCTTGTGGGCCTCATTGTACGCCCGGCGAAGACTTTCCTCTTCGCCAGGCGTTCTCCTGGCGCGCCTACGACATCTCTGGTAGGCGCGCCTGGCCCCCATACTGGTGGCACGCAGGGTTGATAGTTCCTGCGTCCACCAGTATACCTGCCCCCTACTCCGTGGGCAGGCTCGCGCCCGCGGCATGGCGGAGTCGCAGACGACTTTTATGTCGTCTGCGAACAACTCCGCCATGCCGTCGGCATCCCTCGCGACGGTATCGGGCACAGATGACCATGCCCTAACCGTCGCCGCCTCCTCCGCCAAATCTGGCTGGAGGCGTGAGAGCACCCACCATTGAAACGGCGGGATGCCCCCACGGGGGCCCCTTCTAGCTGGGGCCCCAGGGGATGCCGGGGAGACCTCGTACCGGACGTATCTGTGGTCCGATAGGGTCTCCACGTCCACCACCACTCGCCAGTCCCGAACACGGGCTGCGAGCGGTGGGGTGGCAAAGGACACATCCACTATGGATGTGCCCTGCCATCGGGCGCAAGTCGGGGTGGTGCCTCGATTGAGGATCTGGAGTCCCAGTGTGAAAGCCCAGGACTCCAGAACACCACCCCGAGTGTCAGTGCTGGGAGACCCCCACGCCGTAGACTTGGCGTTGAGGTCCCCTGCCAACAGCACCTGACACGGGGCCGCGCGGTGGACGACACCCTCAACCACAGCAAGGAACCGCTCAAACTCGGTCCTGCTGCGGTTGGGGGAGAAATAGGTCGAGATGACAACTATTTCCCCCCAGCGGGCCGCCACAAACCCCTCCCCCCGGTCCACAGGGACCAGGGAGGGGCCCGCGCCTGCAACTACGATGGCCGCCTTACCGTCCGTCGCCCCCATCCATTTGTCGGACGGGGGAATACGGTACGGCTCGGCGACCAGCACCAGGTCAACATCCCACTCCGCCGCAGATTGACACAGTAGATCCTGTGCCCCGGCGGAGTGGTTAATGTTGGCCTGGAGCAAGCCCCCCGATGTCCTACGCCGCATTATTTACGGACATCGGGGTCTCCGGCGAGGCCTCGGCCGGCTTGGCCTTGGCTGCCGCAGGCTTAGCGGCACCGTCTGTCCGGGGGGGGGTCGCACCCATTTGAGTTGGGCGACCCCTTATCGACGGGGGCTTACACTTTGCCCCCGCCATCCGGTGTCCTGCCGGTAGGCCCCTGTCCGCGCACACCGCGCAGTGCACAGGGGCCTGGCAACCTTTGGCTTTATGCCCCTCCTTACCGCAGCGGTAACACAAATCGCTGCGGTCTTTCTTGGAGGGGCAGGTTGCCCCCGGGTGACCCAGCGCCAGGCATTTGTGGCACCGCATGGGCCGCGGTTCCATCAGCCTGACCCCGGCGGACCACCAGCCCACCAGCAGCTTTCCGCCCTCCAAGATTTTGGCTATCGCCTCCGCTGGACAGGAGGCGATAACCGACCCCACCCCCCTAAAACCATGGGAGATGGTGCCCACCTTGAAGCTGCTATGTGGGCAGCCGGCCTTGCGGGCTAGGGCCTCTCCAACTTCCTCCACAGTTGTGGAGTCATCGAGGCCCGTTATTTTGACCTCGGCCATTTTGGTCGGCCGGGTCACTTTCGCCGCCTCACCGAGGACTTGGCTCATCCCCGCGGCCAGCGCGTCGGCCTGGGATGGCGTCGTCCCTGCGGGGAGCTCAATCATCCGAGCTCCCGTGGCAGTGGTGCGGAACTTGGCAGGCCCAATGCCAAGTTCCTCCATGTTGATGGACTCCCTAGCTTTAGCTAGGGCGTCCTTGTATGTCGCCCCCTTCGCCACAGCCTCCGGCTTGAGGGTGACAACCACCGCCAATGTCTTGGGCGGCTTGGGGATTTTAGGGCCCTTCGGTCCCTTCTGGCCCTTGGCCGCCTTTTTGGCCTTCTTCCCCTTCGCCGCCTCGGCCGGGGGTTGCGCCTGGGCAACCCCTTTGGGCTTGGGCTTCTTCCGGGCCACTGTAACCCAGGCCTCCTCCTGTTCCGCCGGGGCCTGCGACTGCTGCGGCGTCTGGGTAGGCTGCCCCTTTGGTGGCGTAGACCCCTGGTCTTGTGGGGCCGCCGCTTTGCCCTTCTTCTTGCCCTTACCCTTTTTCTGTGAACCCTTCTTGGGCGGGTTTGAGGGCAAGTTGGCGGGCGGAGCCAGGGTGGTAGGCTCTCTTGGCCCGGACAAGGGCGGAGGAGGGGCCGCCGCCTTCTTTGGGCCTGCAGCCTCCTTGGCCTTCCTTTTGTCGGCCTCCAGCTGCGGCCGACGCGGGTGCTCGGCTGCAGGCAACAGACGGCCATCCACCTCCAGACCGTCTAGCCTCGCCTGCAGCATATTGCACATTTGCTGGGACAGGGACTGCTGCATTACCTGCAGGGCCTCTAAAAACTCCGCCCTGCTCAGCACTTCCCTGTCCCCTCTCTCCTCGCCCGCCTTTTCTGCGGAGGCCGTCGCTTTGGCCTGGGCTGGCCGGGGCTTCTGTTTCGCCGGAGGCGCTAACGGCGGTGGTGGTGGTGGCGGCGGCATCTCCGCAGCCACAGCCCGCCTCTTGGCTGAGGACCCTTTCAGCTCCGTGGTGACCTCTGAGAACGCCTTTCTCAAGGCCACCAGCTCCGCGTGCATGGCCGACACCTCCCCCTGGAGTCGCTTGTTGTCGGCCCGCAGTCTGCGCACTTCTTCCCCGCGCTTCCTGTTCGCCAGGGTCCCCACCAACTTCCTGAGGGAACACGCACTCGCCTTAAGCGTGCTCACGCATGTCCCCTTCAGGTTCTTGGAGATCCTGGCTACCTCCACGACCCGATCTATATGGGCGCCCGCCTCCCTCTCCATGGCGCCGCAATCCAGCTCGTCCGGGTCCACCTCCCCACCTCTCAGGGTGGAGTCCGACCCCTCGTCGCTGTTGTCGCCACTTCCCTCCGTGTCCTGGGCCAGCTCTCTGAGCTCTCGATTGGCCCGCGACCTCCCGACATCGTGCCTGACACCCCCACGGCCTCTCAGCACACACACAATCACAGCGCGTCAGGTACCTGCCCCTCACCCCGTGCTTACCGCCAATTTTAGTGAACTAGGTTGCTAACAAATATGTATTCATGCGGTATCTATTAGGAGGTAATCTATGCTTTCAGCCCATTGTAATTTGCAAGGCTTCACAGACTACTAAAACAGAAAATGACCAGTCATTGACCCCAACCTTGGGTAACCCTCTCTCGATTCTCAACTCCTGAAATCGAGTAATTTCCCCATACGGATTAATGATTTAGACAAAAAATAATTACAAAATTAAAATTCATTGCATGAATTGAGACCACAACATTTATTTAATCTATACCTAATCATTTTTATTCTATTTCAAACAGGAAAAAGCGCATAAAAGCGAATATGTTAACAAAACTTAGGGAATGTTTAACCTTGAAATGGCAACTCGAAAACAAAAAGGGAAAAATGCAATGATTTGATTGGCTGACCAATCACCAAATTGTAAAGATAAAGATAAAGATATTTATTTGTTGGAACATGAGTACAGGAAAGATCTTATATTAAACATTGTTGCTCGACATGTTCTGCCTTAGTAGGCGTACAAAATTAAAGTTTAATAAATGTCTCTAATATTATTTACACTATGATAAAAAATAATCTCATTACATTTTACAATTGTCAAATTAAATCATATTTATAATATTGAATGTCAAAATAATAATAATCGAATAATTAATAAAATAAATTATCTACTATCAACAAGATTATTCTTTTAAAAAATCGTCAACATTATAGTAGCATTTCTCTATAAGTACTTGCTTTAATTTTGTTTTAAATAAATTTATAGTCATATCACGAAATTCTCTTGCCAATTTGTTGTAAATTTGAGTACTCATACCATAAATACTTTTTCTTAATAATGATGTTTTTGCAGTCACTGTACATAATCGATTGAAATCACGTCTATTTCGTTTGACAGCATCTGATAACATTGGAAACAAATGAGGATTTGATTTTACAAACATTGCTACTTCAAAGATGTAAAGTGACGGAAGTGAAAGTAATTTGTATTTGATAAAATATGGTCTACAGCTATCAGTTGTCTCCAGACCAAACATGGCTCTAATGCAGCGCTTCTGCATTTTAAATGCGATGTCCTTGTGTGTGGAGTTACCCCAAAATATAATTCCATACCTAAGGATGGATTCCACTAAACCATGATAAGCCGTTAAAAGACCATCAATGTTTAATACTGGTGCAATTTTAAATAATGCATAAGCAGAATTACTAATTTTTATTGCAATATAGTCAATATGTGATTTCCAGTCAAGCTTGCTATCTATTTTAAGTCCAAGAAATTTTGTTACGTCTACTTCAGATATTTGGTTTAGCTTGTTAAATTTTATGTTTGATTTTCTTTGATTAAATTGTATATAATTTGTTTTACTTAAATTTATTTTTTTTGTAGCTAAGAAAATTCAATCTAGCATTTAAAATGTAAATAGTTAAGACCAAATTTCCTACTACGGAACGATCAAAATAGTTTCAACAATGGAAAAGACTTTCAAATAAGTCAAATGAATACAAACTAAAATTTTCATGATAAATACGCGGTAAGCGCACAACCAATCAGAAACGAGGAAACCAAGGTATAATTATTGGTAAAATGCGGGAAATTCGAAATGTCCTTCTTATCAACCGTGAACCTACAAATCACAACGTGACAAATGGTTTAATTTCCTGACCAGAGTATCATGATTAACACAGTCGAAAGCTTTAGATAAATCACAGAAAACACCAAGAGCGTCACGTGATACTTCCCAAGCAGCAAATACCTCCTTTAACAACTCAACTCCCGCATCAATGGTGGAGCGACCCCGAGTGAACCCGATTTGTTTCTGATGAAATATATTATATTTATTGAAATGCTTTAATAGTTGATTGAGCATTAATCTCTCAAAGATCTTACTTAAAGTTGGCAGAATAGAAACAGGCCGAAAATTAGTGGGATCTGAGGTTTCGCCAGATTTAAATAACGGTATTATTTTACTGTGTTTCATCAGGTCAGGAAACACACCAGAACCAATGCAACTGTTAAATACGACAGCTAAATAAGGAGCTATTATAGTTATAATGGATGAGATTGTTTTGACTGATAGTCCCCAAAGATCCATAGATTTCTTCAGGTCAATAGACTTAGAGGTATTTATAATATCTTTGTAATTAACAGCTGTAAATTCGAAGTTACTGTCACAGGATGGTACATTTTGTTTAAGCAGCTGTTCAGCTGAGGTGGAAGACGACTGAAGTGATTTAGTAGCCAGTATGGGAACATCTGAGAAAAACTTTTCAAATTCCATAGCTACTTCCAAATCAGCTTTAACATTTACATTATTAATCTCTAAGTTAATATTGCGGCAGCGTGTTTGACTCCTGCCAGTTTCACTGTTAATAATATTCCAAGTTTCTTTAATTTTATTAGTAGAATTGTTAATTTTATTTTTTAAGTAAACTGACTTGGCAGTGGAACAGGCTCTTTTGAAAACTTTAGAGTAGTTTTTTACATAGTTAACAAATACTGGATCAAAATTATATGATTTTTTACTATACAAATCGTACAACTTATTCCTGCTATTGTAGATACCAGGCGTTGCCCATTCACTAAAAGTTAGACGATCACAGATCGTCTTTGTTTTTGGCACAAAAGTGTTGGTAAATTCAACAGTTATTAGATTAAAAAAGAACTGTATAGCTTATCTGGACAATCATCATAAGGCAACCATGGCAGCTTTACGCTTAAATTCGATTTAAACTTTTCAATTCGGCTTGCATTTATAGGAATAAAACTTATTTTCGTTCTTCGCACTTCAACTTTTTTCCTAGGAAACGATGCTAATTGACCACAATGATCAGAGTGCAACATATTAATAATTGACTTTTGGCTAGGTGTTCGGTTAGTAAAAATATTGTCAATGCAAGTTGCACTTGTTTCAGTAATTCTTGTGGGTTCATAAAAAACGTAATCTAAATCATACGACTTAAATAATTTTAAAAAATTACAAGTTATTGAATTTGTATCAAGTATGTTAATATTAAAGTCTCCACAGATAACAATTGTTTTAAGACATTTACTGATTTTAAATAGGACATCCTCCATAATTTTTAAAAATTGTTCAAAAGGGGCACATGGAGGTTTGTATACACTAATAACAATGAATTGTTCAAACTCTATACAAGCTATTTCAGTAACTCGCTCAACAGACATACTTACTAGGTCATTTCTTTCCTTACATATAATATTCCTTTTAGTAATTATTAATGAACCACCATGTAATATGTTTTTTCTGCTGAACGAGCTGACAACATGGTGATATAAAATTAAACATGAGCTGATGTCTTTTTAGCCAGTGTTCTGTAACACACAGTATATCAATATTATTACAATTCATGAATAGCTCCAATTCTAAATCTTTGCCTGTCATCCCTTGAATATTTTGGTGGACTAGGTTAACAAAATTATTTTTACAATTTTTATTCATTGCAAATGGGGAGGATAATATATCTAAAACCTTATAATTAGAATCTAATTTTTCATTATAGTTACTAGTGCCAGAGTTAGTCTCTTTTGCCTCGAAATTTAATTTAAAGAATTTGAGGCATATTCCAAATTGTCATTGCCCAGCGTCCAATTTGACTGCCCAATAGAGGCAGAAGTTATAGCCAATGAATTGGCTTGTTTAAAAATAAAATAACAAAGCGATTTTGCTATTTGTTTTTTGTAAACATTACAAAGAAAATATTTATCTTTTGTCAAAAAAATTTTTTAAATGAATCTATTAAAATCAATAATGTCAAATTTTTTATCATAATTTGTCATTAAATGCAATTTCCTATTGCACTTGCAACACACATTTCATTATCTGGTATACTTTAAGCACAGCAACACTGCAAAGTCAGCCAAGTTCAGAAACTGACGGATATTGGGACGTTTACCTTATATCTTTGTTTTTATAACAGGTCGGAATCAGACTACAAAAATTATAGCGCTGCGGCAGCTTGCTTGGAGTCAGAATAGGAGATACTTGGTAAATATTGATTACTAAATTATAGATAGATGAATAATAATAATAATATATTTTCACTCTCACACCAATTATCTAGCCCGAAGTAAGTATCATTAAGAACTTGTGTTACGGATACTAGATAACGGACATTTTTTTTTATATACATAATAATTTAAGATATTTTTTATAAATAAACTTAAATAAATATATTAACAACAATGACTCGCAAACAAATATTCGTGATAAATTTTATATTACAATTAAAAAAAAAAAAATGTAACACCTTACGTGTATTTCAATTTGCAAAGTTTCTTTTGCGCGACCTTGTAAGTGAGTTGTGAAATAAAAGTTAATTTTAATACTATGTATGTATATTATTCTAAAAACTAGCTCAAATCTTAAATCTACTATTTACAACAAAAATTGAATACTATTTACATATCTTCATTATGAGGAGATTATGTAAGTGGTTAATTGTAGTTCTAAGTTCTTATTAATAAATTCTTAAAGATATCGAACGCCTGTACTACGGAATGTTGTACTGGAGGGCGCCGCGGAGATCTTTCGCCGCTCGGCCAATCAGAAACACTTTGATACTGGCTATCGACGAGTTAAAGAGGTCGTTCTCGTGAATTCTAAAATATTTTATTATAACTAAATTATAATATTAATTACCTTTTCATAAGTGTTTTCACCCCATATTGGGTAAGTGCAGCAGATATTTTAAATATTTACGCATAGATGTAGATTTGTATTGCCTATCATAATGTCATAAAAATGTTACCGTGCAAATCTATATTAATTTCTATCTATTAATGCTAATCTGAACCTATTCAAATGTAGTATGCTTTTTTATAAAAGATTAATAAGTTTATAAGCTTAAAATCATGCTTTGTACTTAGTGTCTTAGTAATTTAACCTTGTCAATGTCATGTAGTTTTTAGTTGCCTAATTGTTTTGTGCATAATAAATATCATTCACTCTAAACATTATTCATAAAACATCTAGATTATTTATCACGTTCATTTACCATATTTGTAATCGTAGATGCCTTGTAAATCATTTCACCTTCATTGTAGTAAATTGCAAATTGTTTTCTAACTACCTGCTTTCGATTGTATAATTTTATGTAAAACTTATTATGCTAATTAGACTGCCACATCAATGATAGCTAAGCTTGCTTATTATCACTCTCCTTTCATCATCATCTCATCTGTAGCTTCAAGCCGCAATCATTATGTCGCAGTCAGTAGCAAGAAATCGTGCCCTTACTGAAGTTCCCAATATTGGCGGTATTTCAGGGTCCATCCACCTAATTGGCTGCCTACTACGCCCAGATTGCACACCTGGACTTTATATAATACAACCGCACCTGTAACTACTAGTAGTGCAAGGACACCGCACAACCTTACGCGTGCACAATACGATCTGCTGCCGACTCACCGACCAGTTGCCGTGCTGCTTCGACTTCGGTTCAGGGGAGTGATATAAGGTTATTAAGAAAAAGCGACTCAATTTCGAAGCCGACCACTCACGGCCCAGTTCTACCCTCTAAATTTTTATGCAACTTTTAGTATTAAATTTTATATTACAATTCAATCTACAGTTTTAATTTTACACTCTCTAGTCTGCCTTACTATTTCTAACCTACCTGTGACCTATAAAGGTTACAACGGCGCCCAACTTAAATTCTAATTGAGTTCGTATTTTTTATAATTTCTGGCTTTTTGGTAGTTATTGGTGTTGGTGGTTTTGTGTTTGTTGTGTGCTATCGACTTGTGTGCGAAGAATTTTTAGATGTTTTTTTTCTTTATACAATTTATTTTTTTAATATTTTAATTTAGACAATTTTTCGCTAACGGGTCGATATTTTTTTATTAGTTGTAGTTAGCTTATTTTATTGTTATTTACCTAAATTTCTTTTTCTAATAATTTTTTTAACTATGTCGTATCCCATATTTCTTTCACTGCAAAAAGAGGAACTTTCTTATGAGGTTGTCTTACGTGACGACAGTAGCGCTGACGATAGCGTATCGAATTTGCGTAAACAAATAGTTAAACTCTGTAAAGATTTACCTTCCGAAGACATCCTTGAATCTCATTTAAATCCTACTGAAGATTTGAAAGGAGTACAGGCATCTTTAATTAAGTCACAAGCCAACTTAGCGTCATTAAAATCTAAGATCGATAAGAATTTATATAGTAGGACTGAAACCTTATTCAACCACATACATCATCGCCTGAACAGAATTCATGATGTTCCTGCCGAATCAGCTAAGAATTTTGAGCTTTACACTTCTACTCTTAGTTCTTCTTCTAATTTATCGAGTTCAACAGCTTACAATATTATTCTCCTACTACTTCTAATAACTCTGACATTAGTACTCCTCAGTCTTTACCAGTTGTTGTATCTTGCGACAGGAATTTAGCTTCAGATTTTAATAAATTAAAGTATTAAGGAAGGTCATGTGTTCGGTCCTTTATTCAACAAGTAGACGAATTTATTAAATCAAGAAACATCTCTAGTGATAAAATCTTACTATATGCCTATGAAATATTTACTGATGAAGCTCTTCACTGGTATCGCTACGTGAAGGACAGAGTAAAGTCTTGGGATGAACTTGTTGTTCTTCTAAAAGAAGATTTTAGTCTGAAGGATTATGATTATCGTCTTCTATCTGAAATTCGTGCACGCACGCAGGGTGAACATGAAAATATTACTATTTATATATTGCCCTAGATGCAGAGTTTCAACGCATAGTTTGAGACAATGCACTGAACCACACTTCCCAATTTGTTTTAAGTGTGGCAAAACTGGAGTTCGCTACCCAGAGTGTACTGAATGCCACAAACCTAGCTTAAACTCAAAAAACTAAATGTTTTGGATTGCAGTAACATGGCAGAAACTAAATGTACAAGTTCCTTTATGAATGAAGATTGGAAACAATGGTTAGATTTCATATCGAATTTTTTTTCTTGTTACTCTGTTTCTTCAATCCAAAACACTAAAAATAATTCTCTACCGTATGCTAATGTAATTGTAGCTGACAAACCTATGACTGGATTACTTGATAGCGGATCATGTGTTACTATTCTAGGAAATAATACTCATTTAAAATTTATTAATGTCGGTTATAAATTGCAACCATGTGAACCTCCTTTACAATTTATTGCGGCTGGTGGCCAAAAACTAATATATATTTTATATATTTACCTATTACCTTCCGTAATAAACTACATATTGTAGCTACCTATATTATTCCTGAAATTAGCAGTCCTTTCATCTTGGGAATGGATTTTTTTGATATCTTTCCCAAACACCTTAACTTTGTTTTTCTGAGCAATGACTCAAAATTAAATTTATCTAACCTAGACATTGATCACACTGAACACATTCGAGCATATAGCGACTTAACTGAACCACAAAGGATTACTGCTGATAACATTATCTTTCAATTTCGTGGCATCTCTTACGAAGAACGTGGCTGAATGTTTGTTGCAATTACTTTTTGAAACTCATTTAAACCTTAATTTTTATTATAGTGCATCAAAGAAAACGAACAGGCCTAGCGTCAGCAAAGTTAGTAAGACGCCAAAAAAAACGTCAAGGTACGTACCCCAATTTTTGATTTGGTCGATGTACAATAATGATATATTCTATTCTATTCTATATACAAATCATCTGTCTGTCTGTTAGCTAGTTGTTATTATTGTCTTTATTCATTATGGGTGTTTTAATAAATGCAGGGTTGAAGCAGTCTGTAAGAAGCGCAAAGTTCCTGCAGCTTGTTCCGACTCGGAGCACTCCTCGGACGATGAAGATTTAAGGTAATTATTAATTACCTCTTTTTTTTATAAAAGAACTGTTAATCATATCCTATAATCATATCAGAATTAACTAACCACCCAAAATCAAATTTTATTACAGCTTGTCAAAGAAAATTAAGGCTAGCCGCGGCAAGACCACGTCTCCCAAGAAGGAGGTAGCTAAAAAAAAGGCTGGGTATGTATATTTCTTAAAACCCTATAAAATAAATTCTATGGTAACTAATTCTAAGTTTCTTATCACCATACTATAATTAGCAGCACACTCGCACTTTATTATAAATTTAAAAACTCACATTACCTCTTATATTTTACTTTATTTAGTGACAATGAAATAACATTTCCTTTATTATGTAGGAGCAGTAAAACGGACGGTGGCATTAACGAGGAGCTGTTTGGAGATGTAACCAAGCCTTCTCCGAAACATCAACCACTGTGGTCTTCGCTGTCGCGACGGGTTGCGGGTGGGATCAGCCGCCAGGGCAAGCTACTGCCAGACGGCGACGTCTTCATAGATCTGCGTGTGTTCGACGTTGCCGACATCGCTGGAGTCGAGCCGAGAGAGCGGTGGGACAAGTGGAGTGGCTGCCTTAGAGTCCGGCTCAATCACGACGATCCGTTATGGGTCAGTATTAAAAAAATATTTAAGGATAGTGTTAAGAAATTTAGTAATATAGAACCTATTTATTATACAGATAAGAGAAAGTAGATTAAGCTTTAACGATGTTTAGCAAATTGGTTTAGGTGTGTATTCTAATATTAGGTCTTACTATTACACAAAATTTTAAAATGTCCCATTTTAAAACTGTTTTATGTTCAGTATGTGAAAAATCCATACTCAGGAAAGCGTTCCCAGGACACTTGCGCAGTAATATCCATAAGAATAATACTGCACTATATTATGATGTTGTAGTAGAGACAATAAATTCAGCTTTTAAAGGTCGCATTATACCATATCGCATCAGTGCCGACCGCGAGCATGAGCCCCATGAGGAAGAGTTGGCAATTACTTCACCATTGCACTTCATGCATTCTATTTCGTCTAGGCTTCGCAAATTACTTGATTCCGCTATTGATTCCCACATTAATGTTAAAGTAAACTTCGAATTATTTGTCAAAGTAATTTTACCTAAAGATGATTCTATGGAAATCAAATCATTTGCAACAGAAAATATTCCTATATTTCAAAATTACACGTTTGACGATTTATTAGAAAACGTTTCTCAAGTAATCTGTAAAAATATAGAAGAATTCCAAGAAAAAGGTAGTGGTTGGTCTCTTTCGGAGATTCTTTATATTAAAATTAACATTAACAAATATTCACCATTAGGAGGTTCTAGTTATATAGATTTATCAAAGAAAATCAAAGCTAGAAAAGCTTGTATAAACATCAGAAACAGTGATCAATATTGTTTTGTCTGGACAGTAATGAGTGCTTTATATCCTGATGTAAAAAACCCTATCATCATATCCATTCTTCAGCGAAGTGTTAAATCTTGATAATATGCATTTTCCAGTATCACTAAAAGATATTAAAAGTTTTGAAAAAAATAATAATGACATCAGTGTTAATGTTTATGGGATAGATGAGAAACATAACATTATAGGACCGTTGTATAAAACGTTGTTACGAAAAAAAAAAACGTAAATATGCTTCTGTTAGAAAAGGACAATAAATGTCATTATTGTCTTATAAAAGATTTGCCAAAGTTGGTTCGAAGTCAAGTTACGAAGCATCATGGTAAATTACATTTTTGTGAGGAATGTTTGTTATTTTTTAAAACAAATCAAGATCATAATAACCATGTGTGTGGTGGAGTGGTCACATTATTGCCTGATAGTGGTACTACGATGCAATTTAAAAATTTTCATTGCATGCAGGATGTAGCTTTTATCATCTACGCTGATTTTGAAACGATATTAGAGCTTTGCTTCGAAAGTACAGGCACATGCATTCACTGCGAAGGTACAAAAACATGTGTCAGCAGCTTTTGCTTATTACATTGTTTGTAATTACGATAATTCGAATAACCGCTTGGTTACATATCGAGGCGTTGACTGTGCTACTCTATTCGTCAAAAGGTTACAAAAAGATATAAAAAGAATATACAAACTAATTAAATCTGCGTCTGAAAGACCAGTTCCTATAATTTATAATGAGGAGGGTAGAATAAACTTCGAAAATGCTGATCGTTGTTATTTGTGCTCAAATTTACTAATTGATGATAAAGTTCGGGATCATTGTCACTTTACCGGTAAATATCGGGGTGCCGCTCATTCGTCCTGTAATCTTAAATTTAGAATTCCTAAGTTTATTCCGGTGTTTTTTCATAACTTATCAGGTTATGACTGTCATTTGTTTATTCGCGAACTTAGTAGTTTTCCTGGTGAAATAAAAGTAATTCCTAAAAACAAGGAGAACTATATTTCTTTTACAAAGTTTATTCAGATTTCCACTACTGACTTCTTTGCAGTGCGTTTTGTTGACTCTTTTAAATTTTTGGGGACAAGCTTAGAACAATTAGCTGAAAATCTACACCACAACGACTTCATAAATTTGCGTGCACACTGTGATAATGAAAGTCAGTTGACATTGCTAAGTCGAAAAGGGGTATACTCTTACAGTTATATGTCAAACTGGAAGGTGTATGAAGAACAGAACTTGCCCTCAATAGAAAAGTTTTATAATAATCTAACGGATGAGGCTACACGCGACTCGGATTATGAACAGGCAATAAATGTTTGGCATTCTTTTAATATAAAAGTGATGGTTTAATATTGAGCGATATTTTTGAAAAGTTTCTTAAAACATGTAAAATCAATTATGATTTAGATCCAGCATTTTATCTCACAGCACGAAGTCTCAGCTTCGACGCAATGTTATTAAAGACAAAAGTAAAATTAGAACTGCTTTCAGATTTAGATTTAGAATTTATACGGCTTTGCTATGTGCAGTTACCTACCTTACGCTGATTTTAAACTTCTTAATAAAAAGAAATGTGAACAACTCAACATAGAGAGTATTCCTAATAACAATGATTATGGATATATCGTCGAAGTTGATTTTGAATATCCTGAGAAGTTGCATGATTTACATAATGATCTTCCATTTTGTGCCGAAAACTTTATTCCGCCCGGTGCTAAAAATGTTAAACTTATACCAAATTTGTATCATAAATATAACTATGTTATCCACTACGTTCATTTAAAGACATGTATACAACATGGATTACGTCTTAAAAAAATTCATAAAGGAATATCATTCAGACAGAGCTCATATTTAAAGGAATATATCGATTTAAATACTCAGTTGCGACAAAATTCGAAGTCATTATTTGAACAAGATTTTTTCAAGTTACTTAACAGTATATTTGGAAAAACATTAGAAGACACTGAAAGAAGAGTGGCTGTAAAACTTGTTAGTACGTGGCGGGATGAGCGTAACAAAACTAGGAAGTATTTTACAGCGGAACAATTGATATCGCGTCCAAATTTTCATAGCGCATCAATATTTGACGTAAATTTAGTAGCTATACAATTAAAACGTGAAAAAGTAATCCTCAACAAGCCTATATACATTAGTTTTACAGTCTTAGAGCTCGCCAAAAATCATATGTATAACTTTCATTATTCAGTAATGAAAAACTACTACAATGATAAACTATCTTTATGTTATACTGATACTGATAGTCTTTTGTACTCCATAGAGACAAATAATTTTTATTCTGATTTGAAGAAAAACTTTTGAAAATACTTTGACACTAGCAATTACGGATTAGATAATTGTTTTGATATTACACCAAAAAATAAAAAGGTTCCTGGATTATTCAAAGACGTATTAGGAAGTAAATTGTTATTAGAGTTTGTGGGACTACGCCTCTAAATTGTACAGCCTTAGAACAAACAATTGTGAGGTAAAGAAAGCAAAGGGAGTTAAAAAAAATGTAACTAAGAAACTAAAATTTTCTGACTATGTCAATGTTTTATCAACTGGTATTGAGTTAAAAGGTAAAAATATTCTTTTTAAAACAGTAAAGCATCAAATTTTTACCACAGAGCAAAACAAAGTTGCTTTGTCCAGAAAAGATGACAAACGTTTTATTTTGAAAGATAATATAAGCACTATGTCCTGGGGGCATTATTATATTACTGTTTAGTAGACCTATAAAATATTGTAACTGTATAGATTTAGTGTAAGTGTTATTGATTAGTGTAAAACTGTGTAAGATAGTGATCTCATACATATATATGTTTAGAAACTCTGGTTTATGGCTATCAACATATCTTGATAAAAAAGGCTTGGAAGACAGAAAACAAAAACGGATACATTACAAAAGTAGAACACGTAATGAAAATCAAATATTATTCAGTCAAAATGAGAACCCAACCCTCACCAATCAACAAAGCATGTCTCCAGTACAGTCGCAAGATCCAAAACTATTGAAAAATCATCCCTTTCGTGAATGATAACTTCGTTATTCTTTTTCAAAATATGAAAAGCATGAATAATAAACGCCACCTTCTCGACGCTCTCACAGATGAATACAATTTATCGGCACTTTGTCTATCTGAGACCTGGATATCAATAAATAGAGTGGATGTAATGACTCTTGAAGGTTATAATGTTGCAAGCTCCTTTTGCAGAGAAATTCGTGACGGTGGTGGAACATGCATACAACTAAAGAACAATATAGACTATAGTGAATGTAAAGATCTTACTAGCTTGTCAATAGAGTACATCTTATTTTTTTTTTAATTTTTTTTTTCTTTATTAGGACAATAAACAGTTATCACAATATGTATGTGCTAAAAACTTATAAGTAACAATAAATAATCATTGTGAAACCCACAACATTATCCACAAGTTATTTATGGAAGTGTTACAAAAATTTACAAACATCAAAAAATACTTAAAAATAAAAACATTTACAATATTATAATCCACATCAGAGACAAACAATGAGATTATGAAATTGTAGTACTTATACTTAACAGGTCAAGTGTGATATATATGATGAATATTAAGAAATTAAATAGTTTTTAAAACATCCAATGCGCGTTTTTTGAATTTTATGGGTGAAAAAGAAAAAATGTCTAAGTCAGAAAAATGTTCATTATACATGTGAACGAGACGCCTAAGCGGTGCGCGCTCGCCGGCGTGCGTCCGACAGGTTGGTGTGTGGAACAGCCGGCGCGCGCGCACCGCACGGCGCTGCACGCTGCGTGGGACTACATAACACAGTTCATTGCTCAATTCAGTGCAGTCAAACTTATTGTTACATATATTCTATAATGTCGCTACACTTAATAGGGTACGTCGGTGTTCCAGACTAAGAAGATTATATTTTTCCAGTAATTGTGCGTATTCTGTCTTTTTAAATCTATGGTCAAAATCAATTCGCCGTAAGAATTTCCGCTGTATTCTTTCCAGTATATCGGTATATTTACGAAATATGGGATTCCAAACTGGTACCACATACTCCAGTTGAGAGCGTATTAACATTTTATACAAAAATAATAAAGTTGAGGGACGCTTAAAGTCACAAGATGATCTCATCACAAACCCATACATTCGAAAAGCCTTATCCTTTATTGCATTTATGTGGTGGTCTTGGTGCAATTTAGAATCTAATAATATTCCGAGATCTCTGATCAGTTCCACAGGCTTCAGGAAAGAATTTACTAAATAGTAGTTACTAGTGATAATATTTTTACTTTTTGAAAATGTAATAGTGTGGCATTTAGAAAGATTGAGGACGAGTTTATTGTTGAGGCAGTAAATTGTAAATCTATTAAGGTCTTGTTGAAGTAAATTAACATCGGTTTGGTCTTTAATAATTCTATAAATTTTTAAGTCATCTGCGTACATGAGAAAACGAGAATTTTCGAAGCATTCATTTACATCGTTAATATATAAAACAAACAATAAGGGACCCAATATGGAACCCTGAGGAACGCCGGAAGACACTTCAATCATGGTGTCAGATTTAAATCCATTGATAACAACTGTTTGCGTTCTTTTAGCTATGTACGATGAAAACCATCTTAGCAGGTTACCCCTAATACCATTGTAGGCTAATTTGTTCAACAACATCTCGTGATCAACCTTGTCAAAACATTTTTTAAAGTCTGTGTACACAGCATCAATTTGTACTCGTCGGTCCATGTGTTCAAACAAATAATTGGTAAAAACCATGAGATTAGTAGTAATAGACCGACGCCTGACAAAACCGTGCTGTTCAGGTATTATTATTTTATGTAAACTAGGATAAATAGTGTTGTGTACTAAGGATTCAAATATCTTCGATAATATGCAAAGTATTGATATGGGGCGATAATTTTCAATATTTTGTTTATCACCACTTTTGTGTACCGGTACAATATAAGCGTGCTTCCAAATCGAAGGGAATACACCTTTTTTTAAACAGTTATTGAACAATATGTGAAGAGGTTTTGTCAAAGAAGTAGCCGTTGATTTCAAAAAAATAGCCGATAATCCATCTGGGCCTGGTCCCTTGGTCAGGTCTAAGTCTTGTAGCATTTTAGTTATTGAGTGAATATCTATATAAAAGTCTGATAAAAGCTCACAGTTATTTGAGAGATTATTGGGAGGTTGGAAGCTATTTGTGTTTAAAGTTGACGGTTCATAGACAGAGTGAAAAAAGGAAGAAAATAGATTACAAGTTTGAATTGGATCATTTGAATTTATAGTTCTGTAATACATTTGGGCGGGTATGGTAGAAGACTTTTTTCGATTAGAAATAAAGGTCCAAAAATATTTTACATTAACAGGAATACTGTCTTCGACTAATTTAATGTGATTATAATAACATTTGTTGCACTTTGTCTTAAATCTAGAACGATAAATAGAGAATGTCTCATAATCGTGAATGTTATTGTAGGTTTTCCATTTTTTCCAAGCTTTTTCTTTGTTTTTGAAAATATGAATAAGAGCTGGAGAGAACCAATAAGGGAATTGTGCCGACTTGCAGCGAGACAATGGAATATGTGTTTTGATAATTTCAAATATCAATTCGTAAAACTTTTGAATTGTTACATCAACATCTGGGCCACTGAGCTCCGAGGACCAGTCAATTCTGTTTAGTTCATTATTAATTAATTCGTAATTGGCAGAGCTATATTTGAATTTAATTATTGATTGATGTTTCATTGGTTTAAAATTGATATCGAGATCTAAATTAACACTAAAAGGGGGGTGAAAACTGTCAGGCGGTACGAGCGAAGCACACGGGAGGATATTGCAATCTTTATTAGAAATGCATAAGTCTAGAATGTTTTCAGAAGTATTTTTTAAATGGTTGTATTGTAAGGAGTTTGTTATAGCTATAAATTCCATCAATAGGTTGCACGAGTTATGAGAACTAATCCCCAACATACCACTGTTATTAGTGTCACTCTTTATCCATTCTATATTAGTTAAATTATAATCTCCCAAGATATAAAATGATTTAACATTATGTCTAGTTAATATTTGTAGCATGGCTTTAAAATGTGTAGCGTAAACGTCATCTTGGGTATTAGGCGGTGAGTAAGCAGCACTTAAGATACATTGTTTACTATCGCAACCGTTCGGCAGAGCGATGATGACGTGCTCAATGGTGGGGAGTTGGTGGGGTATGACAACGCGCACCGGCCGGAGCTCGCGCCTCACAGCAATCAGCACGCCACCTCCATCCCGTTTATTAGTGGCTGAGCGGTTACGATCGCACCGAAATGTTATATACCTATTATCAATGAATTCATCGTCAGAGATATCGGAAGTGAGCCAGGTTTCTGTCAATACAATTACATCGTATGAGTGTGATAAAATGTTTATGTACAATGTGTGAAGCTTAGTGCGAAGCCCTCTGCAATTTTGATAGAACAACGATATATTCTTTTGTGTCATTTTGTAGTATTTATCTTCATGAGTACGTGTTTAGAAGCTAATGTAAAACGGAAAGATTTACGACTCCGATTGTGTTGGTATTTATATGGAACTACATACACACAATAACCGGAACAAATCCTCGTAATATAGAATTGACCGAGCGTGTTGTTGTGATTACTTAGCAGTAATTTTTTTATGAACATGGTTAGTTTTGCAGTTAATATCAGATCTATGTACGGCGACAAATAGGATGAAACGTGATGCAAGTGTATAATAAAAGTGATGATTATAAAACAATAAAGAAATAAATTAATGATGAGACAATTTGTGGAAGGTAGATGAACTAGTTTTAATTCACACAAAAATGTTAAGCATAATATTGAGAGATATAGGTTTAACAATTTTTTATAATAGTTACTTATCAGCCGTGATATTTTTTTGTGAATTACCTTCGGAATTAGTTTTATAAAATTTAACAATATCGTTTTCTGACTTGATTGCAAATATCGGCGACGTGTCAGATTTGCGGGCGAGAATGGTAGCATTTTTAACCCAAACATATTTGTAATCGTATTTTCTTGCTGCTTCCTTACTTTGGCGAAATAATTGCTTGTTCTTTAACGTCAGGTGTTCGTTAACGTAGATAGCACGGGAGCTGCAGGTGAAGCCCAATTGTTCCGTTTTGAGGCCTTTTGATGTACGGAATGCAGAGAGTACGTTATCTCTTAGGATACGTGATGAAAATTTAGCTACGATGTTTTTAGGGCGGCTATTATCTTCATTGCGAGCGTGAGGTACTCGATGGATAGAAATTATATTTTTACGATCTATTGGAAACTTGATGGCCGTCCCAATTGACTCCAATATAGATATTAAGTTCTCACCTCGTTTCTCCGGCATATTACACACCTCTATATTATCTTGGCGCGCATGCTGCTCCATAGAATCTATTTTGTTCTGGAGATCGCTCAACTTTTCAGGAAGATTGTTCACAGGAGATGATTTAATAGCATCAATGCATTTTTTCATCTCTTCCTGCTCTTTAAATTGAAATTCCATTGAATCTTTTAAACAAGATAGTTCATCCACTAAGCTTTTATGCTTTACGCTAAGGTCAGAGAAATGATTGTGTAAGCTGGAGTAATCCGCTCGTATTTCGTTTATTTCTTTTTTAATTTCGGCTGAAATAATAATTAGATCTGCTAATTCTTTTTTTATGCTTGTATTAATATTACCGTTGATTTTGGCGATGTTTTCGTTTAGTTCCAAGCGTAGCTGCGCAAACATATTGCTTATCTGTTCCGAGAAACATTTTTCTAGCTTTTCTACGGGAAAACCACAGTCATTCTCCGAACGTTTTCTTTTACGAAGTATGATTTTATCCACTTCGTGTGTATCTGTAAGGTCCGGATTTGAGTGATAAGGCTTGTTGGGCGATCGTAGCATGTTGCTCTTTCACACTTAATGATCACACGTAGGTACGACAGAAATAGGTGGTACGACACTGCACTGGTATAGAACTGTGACACTGCAAAAATTGATCCACCTGACACTCGATAATGTATCTTATGACTTGAATATTAGAAAAATCCAGTAACACGTCCGTTGCTGAAGGCGTTTAACGAGCGAATTGAAATAAGTGCTATAACTGTAACTAAACTTAAACTTATTATTGTTAATATTTATTTGCCAAATAGCCAAAGAGAGGCTCAATTCAATGCTCAAATAGAAAAGCTATTAAATATTATAAAGTCAAAATATTCTAACAGAAATATTATAATTGGAGGTGACCTGAACATCAATTTCCTAAAACAAACAAAACAATCTAAGCATATTTTAAATCTTTTTAAGAGCTACAATTTTAAACAATACGTCAATGAACCAACCCGGATCACTCCTACAAGTGCAACATGTTTGGACGGAATATTCACAAACTTTGATGAGTCCCTATTTAAAATTAAAGTAGAAGAGTTTGGATTTTCGACTCATAGAGGTGTTTTATTTGCTATGTCACTTTCTGAGCCTACTAACAGATCTTACAGTATGAAGAAACGACTTTATAACTCAAAAAATCTACAGTTATTTCAAACAAAGTTAAAAACAGTAAACTGGAATGACGTAATCAAGATGGAAAATGATATAAATCAAAATTATGAATCGTTCCACAATCTACTTGTCTCGATCCGCGATTTATGTATAACAAAGAAAGTAATTCGTTTTAAATACAAAAATAAAGCTTGGTTAACTAAAGGTATAAGAAATTCATGTAAACATAAAAGATTACTTAGTATATTGGCGTCCCAAAGTAAAAGTTCTATATTGCACAACTACTATAAAAAATATACTATACTTTTAAAGAAAGTCGTTTATAATTCAAAGAAAAATCAAAATATACATATTATGAGGAATGCAAATAATGTACCTAAAGCAATGTGGCATATAATAAAAGAAAAAACGAATAAAAAAATAGTAAGTAAAAATAAAAATATAAAATTAGAATACTAGAAAAATTCACTGAAAAAAATCGACTTGCCTCAGGCGGGACTCGAACCCGCACCTTCCACAATCCGGGTGGACGCGTTGACCAATTTCGCCACTGAGGCACTGCTTTTCGCTGTCGAAATTTGTCAGTGCTTGGTGCTTATGTTTTTATGGTAAACATCGTTTCATCAAATCTTTGAAATTTGCACTTCCAAGACCCGAACGAAATATTTTTGCAAATATTTGACGCCCAGCTAAGATGAAACTACCTTACATTATGGAATAATTTTATTTTTGCGTTTACAAACGCGTAAATATAATACTAGAAAAATCGATTTTTTTTCAGTGCATTTTCTAGTATTATATTTACGCGTTTGTAAACGCAAAAATAAAATTATTCCATAAAATAAGAAATTAATAAAGTAACCACTGAAGATCCCTACTTGGTGGCAAACGAAATAAATAACTACTTTGTTTCTGTAGGTTCAGATGGACTAACTGATGAGGAGATGAAAGGGCACCCAGTTATCAATCCGACAGTAAAAACTATGTACCTTTTTCCAGCTACCACAAAAGAAATTTATGGGATCCTTACAAAAATGAAAAACAAAGTAAGCTGCGGGTATGATGAATTACCCCCAAAATTAGTAAAATTTTGTAAAGACGAATTGACTATACCTCTAACAAATTTGATAAACCAATCGTTTCTAGAGGAAACTTTCCCTGACTTGCTAAAACTTACAAAAGTAAAACCAATACCCAAAACTAAAATATCTAAAAAATTGTGTGACTTACGGCCTATTGCGCTTTTATCAGTGTTCTCTAAAATCTTTGAAACTGTTATGATGGCACGTCTAAATTCCAATAACAAGCAAAATGGTTTTCGAAAAAAGAAGTCTACAATTACTGCTCTTTTCGACTTAAGCAGGCAAATTCTAGATATTTTAGAAAATAAAAAGGACGCGGTAGCTTTAATGTTGGACCTAAGCAAAGCATATGACAGGGTTAACCATAGCGTGCTGTTGAGTAAACTCTATGGCGAAGGAATACGTGGCTCAGCCCACGCATGGTTGTCAAGTTATTTGAGAAACCGACAACAATTAGTAAATATAGATTTTTTCGATAAAATTAAAAATATAAAGACTACTTTCAGTTCGCAGAAAATTAAAATACAACATTCGATACCACAGGGCAGCGTTTTAGGCTGTTTCCTTTTCCTTATATATGTAGGGGGTGTGGTTGGTGGAATAGTGAAAACACCTTGATTAAATGAAATACGTTTATTTAACACCTTTCGCTCGTCTTCACCGTAAAAACTCACTTTTGACAACTGCCATAGATAGTAGACAAAACAGTGTTGTCCTATTAACAATTTTACTAAGTATAGACAATATGATACCTCTGTTTTTAATATACAATTTTAAAAAAATATTTATCGATAAAATTTACTACAGTTCGGCCATTCCTGCAAGTCAGGCTGACCCCAGACTGATTAAGTTTACACAAATTACTTATATGATTAAACAAAACTAACAACTTATTTTAGCTGACAACTCAAAATATTCAGTTTGAACTTCTAAACTTAGCGCACTAATTATGAAAACAATTATCATGTAACATAACATCTTAACTTGGTAACCTATAAGTACCTACCATCCTATCTTATACAAATCTAAATCATACTATGCACTAATCTACTCATTTGAAACAACATAACACTCTTCTTGAGAAACAATTAAGTAATATTAAAACATCAGCTTTTAACATTATTTAATTTTTCCTTTAAGACTACACACTCTATTTAACTTCATTTTATAAAACCTACTAATCTTTATTTTGAAATGTAAATCATTAACTTTTACTTAGACATTTAATCACAATATTTAATACCTGAACTCCTTTTTGTTATTTACGTATTTTCACAATATCTCTATTTATTTACTAATAATACTCTTATCATTTCAGATAGGTATTGCTTAAAATTAACATTGCTACTATTATTGTTTACTAACCATATTTTAACTTATTTTGCTTAACTAAACAAATCAAATTTTACTAACACCTTATTTATTTTCTACTTTAATAAATCAAAACTTAACAAAACCTTTGTGTTTTATTTACTTACCCTATGCATACTTTATGAGTTTCATCAAATGCAAACAACTATGTACTCAGATAATTAAGTCACTACTACTATAGAAATCAACCACCGAAGCAAGCAAAAATTAAATGTTACACAGTGTGTCATTAAGTATAGTTTGACCACCTTTTCATAAAATCTACTGCTGTGTTAGTATTAATAGGTCCTTCTGAACTACTGTTTACCTTTTGAACTTGATACCTATCCTCACCAATCTTCTTAATCACTTTATAAGGTCCAAAGAACTTTTGTTTTATTTTTAAATTATTACCAAACTGTGTCCTCTGTACTGCAACTAAATCTCCTGGCTTGTAACTGTATCCTTCTTTTCTATTTTTATTAAAACTCTTTCTATTCTCTTCCTGTATTTTAAAAATTTGTGCTTTCGCTTCTCTTCTTAAATTTTCTCTTCTTTCTAAAAATTCATTTCTGTTTTCTTCTTCTAATAACTCTAAAATATTTAAATCTTCTTTTAACTTTAAGTTTGTTCCTGTTAATAGTTGGAATGGTGATGTATTAATGGACCTCTGATAAGTACTATTTATAGCTCTTTGCAACTGACTAACATGCCTGTACCAGAGAGTTGGTTCTTCGATACACATTTTGGTTAATATTGAAATAATAATTCTGTTCATTCTCTCAGCCTGTCCATTACCACGGGGAACACCGGTGGTTATTTTCACATGCTCTATTTTCTCTTCTTCGCAATAATCCACAAACTCTTTCCCTGTAAAAGCTGTTCCTCTATCAGTGATGAAGCGACATGGATTGCCAAAATCTTTTTGATGTAATCTAAGTTTATCAACTGTTTCCTTTGAAGTTACTGACTTTGTGGGATAAATCCAAACAAATTTTGTGTAGTTATCTATTACTGTTAGAATATAATTATACATTTTCTTTGTTGATTCTAATGGTCCTAAATGATCACAATGGAGAGTGTGTAACGGTACATCTCCCTTCTCGATTGGGTTCAAAAGGCCTTCCTTTTTGCCAGACTTCCGGCTTCCTAATATACAAGGTATACAATTAGAAATAACTTTCTCTGTTTTGCTGTCTAATCCTTTAATGAAATAATCTTTTTCTATTATATCTTTAATTTTCTTCTTTCCAAAATGTCCTATGCCATGTGTCTTCTTAATGATTTCAAAATCCATTAAATCGGGTACAACTAACTTCTTCTCTATTCCCTTATAAATTACTCCGTTTTCCAACATATAGTCTTCATACTGCTTGTCCTTGAGAACTTCCTTGATCACTTTCAATGTTTCATCGCCTGACTGAGCTTCACTGATTCGAGAATGTAATTCTGAGTGAATGACTCCTATATTTCTGCTTAGTGTATCAACATGTTGCATCCTATTACCACTTCTATGCATTATTGTATAATCAAAATCTTGTAATAACATTATCCATCTTGCAACATTTGCAGGTACTTCTTTTTTTGTAAGGGTCTTTTGAAATGCTTCGCAATCTGTGATTATTTTAAATTTTATTCCGATTAGATATTTTCTGAATTTTTTAACCGCTTCGACTACTGCAAGTGCTTCTAACTCATAACTGCTACATTTTTGTTGGGCTTCATTAGTTTTACGATTCATATAATGGACTGGATGCATTTCCCCATCAACTGGATCTCTTTGCATTAATATTGCAGCATAGCCGTACTTTGATGCATCGGTATGTACTTCGGTTTCAAGGTTAATATCAAATATTTTTAATACAGGATAATTACATAATTTAGATTTTAATATTTCAAATGATTGTTTCTCCTCTTCTTCAAATTGAAATTGGTTGGTTTTTAATAACTCACTTAATGGTCTATCGCATAATCTTTAATAAATTTTCTGAAATATGAAGTTAATCCTATAAAACTATGTACTTCTTTTAAAGTCTTAGGTTCGGGGAATCTAAATACCGCTTGAATCTTGTCTGGAGACGGTGTGACTGTACCATTAGAGACTACATGCCCCAAATATTCAACAGAACGTTGTAACAATTGAGTCTTTTTCCAATTAATTTCCAATCCATAATCCGAAGCCACCTTCAATACTTCTTTTAGCCGTTCTAACGCTTGAGTTTCATCTTGAGCAAGCAAAATCACATCATCGATGAAAATTAACACTACACCACGGTCAATTAAGTCTCTGAATATTATGTTGATGTACCGGGAAAAGTACTTAGGGCAAACGGAAAGACCAAAAGGTGCCCTCAAGAATTCAAACTGACCTTCCGGACTACTTGTAACGAATGCGGTATATTTTATTGAGTCTTCTTCAATAGGCAAATGAAAAAATGCATTTTTCAGGTCAAGCGTACTAAAAACTTTCACTTTACTTAGTTTGTCAATCTGGTCATCAATAACTGGAAGTGGATACTCATCTTTTACCATCTTTTGATTTATTTTTCTGTAATCTACACAAACTCTTGTGCCACCATCTTTTTTACGCACCAATACCAACGGACTTGCATATTCTGAATAACTTGGACGAATAATACCCTTATCTAACCATTCTTCAACTTGCTGTTTCACTATCTCTTCTTCTTTTATAGCCAATCTCCGAGGACGCTGAGCTACTGGTATATCATCTTTTAAAATAATTTTCATCTTAATGGGAGCTTCTTTTATTTTCACTGGTTTGTAACTACTTATAATCTCTTTCAGCACTGGATTACTACTAAACATGTCACTGTCAACATAAGCAGGTAAGCAGTTCAGATAGGAACTATCATAAGAACACGGTCTTATAACAACAGAACCTTTATTGATCAAAATTGTAGTGCTAGCTAGAAAAGGTTGCCCTAGAATAATCTTATACGGAATCACACCCTGTGGCACAACATGAAAACATGTGCTATACAAATGGTTATCAATTTCTAAAATAGCAGTAAACTTACCGATCGAATACACCTTATGGGAACCAAGCCCAATCAACGTCAGCTTCTCGTCATCACAACACACCGTATTTAACTTTCCGAATAAATCTAACGTAATTAGATTTATGTCACTGCCCGTATCAATTAAACTTAACACTGTAATATTGCCCATTTTCACACTTTTCACTGATCTATTTAGAGAACCGTCGCTATTTACACTAAAAACATTCTGACATTGACCGCCATGTTTGTTGTCATTCGAATTTGACAGCTGTGTGTCAGTGTACTCATTCATTCGTTCGCCATAGTGATAAGGATGTTCACGTTTGTCGTGAAGTTCGCCGCCATGCACGTTATTCCCTGGACGATTATTAATATCCAGACACAATTGATTTTAATTGTGTTCTCGCGCTCCTGAGCGCGAACGGGGCTTAACGAGTTATCAGCGGTACTGCCAACCTGACGAGTGATATTCACTTCGCGCTCGCGCCATTCGCGTTGGCTAGGTTGGTACTTCACGTGATGAGTCGCCGCCGCTCTTGCCCTGCATTGCGATCCAATATGGCCGTATGCATTACATTTAAAACATTTAACCCCGTTAGTGCACTGATTTGCAAAATGATCTTGGCTGCCACATTTAAAACAACGCTGCACCTTCACTGTCTCACTGTTTCTTATTTGAATAGGCCTGCTGCTATGCTTATCCGAATGCGGCTGTGTAATGATGCGCTCACGCTTACTTTTGGTTTTCATTTGTTCGTAAATATGCAACTTCTCCTTTAGGACACTATACGAAGTTACGCCGTATAAAATTATTTTATTGGCTTCGTAGTCTGTAATACCGTCGATAATATATTGAATTGCCACGTAATCGGGAAACTTAGCCCGCTTTCCAAGCTCTTTCATGCACAACATGTATTGGTAGCAAGTCTCATCTTTGCGTTTTTTTCTCGCGCTCATTATTTCATGCATCTCCTTACTGTTTACTGCATCGGGAAACTCTTTCAACAGTGCAGTCTTTAAATCTTCGTAGCTTTTAAATGCTTTTTCAGATCTGAGCCATAATTCTGCCGTGCCGGTCAAAGACCGTCTTGCTATTATCAGCTTCTACTGGGCCGTCCACCCAAATATTTCAGCATTCACATCGTCCACGTCATGGCGTCCACCCAAATATTCAAGCTAAAGCTTAAAAGTTCAGATATAAACATTCCTGGCGATACTTTCATTCATTTTAACGATCACTTGACTAGTACTAATAAGGCCCTGTTGCAACGTGTTAAGTCAATATGCAAAGAAAAATGTTATACATACGTATGGGTAAAAAACTGTGCTATAAAAGTCCGCCGTTCGGATACGTCCCCGGTGATACACATATCAAACGAAAATGATTTAAACAAGATCAAGTAAGATATTTTTATAATTTGTTTATGTATAGTTTATTTTTGGTTTTTGACTCAGTTACTTGTATTTTTTTACAGTTTAATTTTTTGTTTTCTCATAAATATTTTGTGGATCGCGAATTTGGCGGGTTATACGTTTGGTTACAGTTGAAATTTTTGTTTACTTTAATATTTTTTTTTGATCGTGGCGATTATTTTGAATTTGGTGGATTGTACGTTTGGTGTATTTTTATCTTCTGTGACGGCCTTTTATTATTATTCACTTTTACAAATAAAAGCTTCTATAAACCTCTGGTAGTGGATTCATCGCACACTATGGTTGATTGGCTGCTTTTTATGGATGCCTGTGTTATGTGCAATAATCTTAAAATATTTAAAAGTTAGTAAACATGAATAGTAAAAACCTATCTCTATACTATCAGAATGTCCGGGGTTTACGGACAAAAACGAATATGTTTTATCGTAATATATTACAGGTCGAATACGACATTATTTGTTTAAGTGAGACGTGGCTTTTACCTGGTATTTATGATTTAGAAATGTTTGATTCTCGCTATAGAGTGTATAGATGTGACCGTGACTATGTTACTCGTGGGGATCGTCTTGGTGGGGGTGTACTTATAGCCGTGCGTCGCGAGCTTCCGGTGCGCTCTTTCAGTACTGTGTGTACTCCCGGTGCCTCGGCTGAGATAATAGAAGTGTCTATCGAATTAAAATCCTCAACTAAAGCCATGCGACTTCGTGTATTTTGTGGTTATTTCCCTCATTGCTCACGGCACTTGGATAGTTTATATAAATTTTTTGAAGATGTATCTGACATGGTTATTAATAATCCAGACGATATTTTCATAATCTTGGGTGACTTCAACATCTCCTCTGCCCTATGGACTAATACCCCCGATGCGCCACATATGACCAATTCCACGATGACCGGTGACAATTTAGTACAGGCCTTGCAGAGTTTCTTAAGTTTAACTAATTTCAAGCAATATAATAATGTTTTCAATGCCAACAATAGACTCCTGGATCTTGTGATTGGGTGCCATGACTGCTTGGTTACTCGATGTATGGAACCATTGACTGATGAGGATGTCCATCATCCTGCTTTAAAGGTGGATTTAAAATCATATTCGCCGCGAACACTTCCCTCTGTTAAACGTACTGTGCGTTTGTATCGCAACGCTAACTACGATGCAATAAATAGTGAAATATCGTCTATTAACTGGCTGACTTCTTTGGATTATAAGGACATTGATTTAGCTGTTAATAAATTTTATGAGTTAATTAATAATATCATATCTAGGCATGTCCCTATGAAGTCTTTTAAAAACGATGCTCGTTTTCCGCCTTGGTTTTCCTGTTCTTTAATCAAGATTATAAAAGAAAAACTAAAGTTTCATAAAAAGTGGAAAAATTACGGTCTCCAAAGTGATTATGACAGTTTTAATCTTTTGCGTGATCGCCAAAAGCGAGTTCAACGCGAGTGTTATGACAAATTCATCCTGAACGCTGAAAATAAAATTAAAATTAATTGTAAATATTTTTGGACATTTATTAAATCGAAAAGATCTTCTCCTGACTTGCCTGATACAATGTTTCTTGACGATAAAGCCTCCTCTGATGGTAATGAAACCTGTACTTTATTCAATAATTATTTTCATTCTGTCTTTGACCCTTCTGTGCCGAAGCAATGCCATTCATCTCAGACTACTAATTTGGAAAATTTGACGACAATTAGCACGGTAGCCATAAAGGTCGACCTGGTAGCAAAATATATCGAGTCCCTCGACGTCACTAAAGGATGCGGGCCTGATGGTATTCCTCCTATGTTTATAAAAATGTGTAACAAATCTTTAGTCTCCCCATTGATTTTTTTGTTTAACTTGTCATTGAATAGCGGTAAGATGCCTTGCATGTGGAAGCAGTGTTATGTTGTTCCTGTTTATAAATCTGGTGATAAACATAATATTAAAAACTATCGGCCAATCTCGAAAATAAACACTATACCTAAACTGTTTGAAAAAATTGTTTATGATTGCATCTTCCCACTTTTGCGACCCATTATAATTGACCAGCAACATGGCTTCATTAGTAGGAGGTCCACTGAAACCAATCTTTGTGAATTTGTTCATCGTGTATTGGTTGGTATGGACGAGGGATATCAGGTTGATGCCGTGTATACAGATTTTTCCAAGGCATTTGACAAAATTCCACACTCTAAACTCATTCGTAAAATTAATGAGATTGGTATTCATGGCGATCTTCTTAGGTGGTTTGAGTCCTATTTGAGGGAGCGGAGTCAGGCTATCACCGTCAAGGGTTTCTGTTCATCATTTGTGCCAGTTTCATCAGGTGTGCCTCAGGGTTCTCATCTCGGACCCTTGCTCTTTAATTTATACATTAATGACGTAGGTTCAATCCTTAAGCATTCTGACTTTCTTCTATATGCGGATGATATGAAGATATTTAGAAAAATTAAGTCTCCTTTTGACTGTGAATTGCTGCAAATTGATCTTGACAACCTTAACCATTATTGTATCAATAATTATTTGACCCTGAATCCAAAAAAATGTAATGTTATTTCATTTTCCCGGAAACTAAAACCTCTTCATTTTAATTACAACCTAAATAAAGTTCCGCTTACCAGAGTGACTGAGGTAAGGGATTTGGGCATTTACCTGGACTCAAAGTTATTGTTTTATAAACATGTTGAACACATTACGGCGAAGGCATACCGAATGCTTGGTTTCGTATTTAGAACTGGTAGGGATTTCAAGTATTGTAATACTTTACTATTACTATATAATGCCTATGTCAGGTCCATATTGGAGTACGCGTCAGCGGTGTGGAATCCACAATATGGGGTTTATATTGACGCGATTGAAAAAATCAACAATAAATTTATGAAATACTTGAACTTTAAATTTAATAAGTACAATCAGCCACCAGTAACTGTTTCTTCTCTTCAAAGCCGTCGTTCGGAGAGAGACCAATTATTTTTATATAAAATTTTGAAATCAGACGTCGATTCAACGTTTATGTTGCAGAACATCTGTTTTAAATGTCACCGTCCGAGTTCGCGTTCAACAAACTTATTTTCTATCCCTTTAACAAAGACCAAATACGCAGGAAATTCATTCATATTTAGATCTTGCAAGGACTATAACAATAAATATAATAAAATTGACATATTTAATTGCTCCCTTTCTTCTTTGAAAAAACTTGTAAAGGACCTGACGAAATGATTGTTGAAGTGCCTATGTATTTATATAAATGTAGATTTTTTAATTGTAATTATTAATTTATTTTGTATTTTTGTATTGACTACTTTTTTTTTTAATTGACTACCTTTTTATTAATAATAATTAATTTTAATGTTTCTGTAAGTATATTAATTTAATCTTTTTTTTTTAAATTAATTCATTGAAATTTAAATTTAAATTAGTACCTAACTTTTATTATATAATATTTTGTTATTTTGACTCTAGTCTATATTAACATGTCTGTAATAATTTATTAGTGGAAACTTTATTGATAAATGTACTATTTTCTAATTTTTTTTAATTGTAATTGTGTAAAAATATTGTTTGTTTCCCAAATATAATAAATAAATAAATAAATAAATAAATAAATAAATTATCTTCTATATCCTGCGCCCATTTGGTTGACGAATATGTCATATCCTCGCCATTAAATTTTATGATGGCGTCCGCCATGTTATAGTTAGAGTCTCCTTTCCTAAATCCTGTGTCATCGTGTCCTGTCACCATAGCCATGTTGATATTTTGTTATAATTTCGCACGATATTCCTCAACTATTCGTTTTCTCCCGTATATTTTCGCCTTATACAGCGTAGCCGCCACGTTACTTCGTGACACGCCGCGACTTCACTATTCCGACCGCACCCCAAAATAACTTTTGACTATCCCGGACGAGAATTTGTAGGGGGTGTGGTTGGTGGAATAGTGAAAACACCTTGATTAAATGAAATACGTTTATTTAACACCTTTACAACTTTTAACACCTTTCGCTCGTCTTCACCGTAAAAACCCACTTTTGACAACTGCCATAGATAGTAGACAAAACAGTGTTGTCCTATTAACAATTTTACTAAGTATAGACAATATGATACCTCTGTTTTTAATATACAATTTTAAAAAAAATATTTATCGATAAAATTTACTACATATACCGGGTGTAAAAGACATGAACAGTCAAACGAAAACCATGTATTCTATACATCAAAATAAGTAACATTTCAAAAAATAATTGCTGGGAAATGATTTAAATTTTTTGGTGTTAAAAAAAATTGCAAATTGTACCGCGCAATGTAAAGCGCTCAACGCGCACGCATCGCAAAACCGCGATAATTTTGCCAGACGGCCACGAAGTTCACAATGTAGGTTAACATAAATGTCAGTAAACATTTTTGCTTTAAAACACAATTAATCTAGGTACTTACCTACTGTTCATTAATTTTCATCCACGATAGGCCTTTCGAAAGGGTGAGGTGCGGTTCAAACTGGCGACCTTCGACACGTGTACGCACACATGCACGCACGATACCTACAGCGTTTCTTCGTGAACTCGCTCCAGGATTCCTACTCGTAGCGACTGCTGCTTATGTTCGTCGAATACGTCAATGATTTTTTGACGCATCTCAACAGCCGTTTCGCAAGGGCGGTCAAAAACTCTGTCCTTAACGAACCCCTTACAAAAAAACTCTAGAGGGGTTATTTGGCAATCGTGAATAGGCCCATACCGCCCAATCCCTTGGTCACCGAACAGCTCCGTCAGCCGCTCCCGAACGGGTCTCATAATGTGTGTTTGGGGGGGCTGGTACCATCTATCTCGCAGCTGAGTTAGTGGCATGTTGTCCAGAGCGTCTGAAATGTACCCGTTTAACAGATCCAGGTAAGCTCGCCCATCCATTCTTTGCGGCAAGAAAACGGGACCAAGTATAACAGTAAACCATGTTCACATATTCGCGGGCCCTATAAACATGCCCGGGATCTTGTTTCTAACACTCACTAAATCACCACGATCACAACACAAACTGCACTGATGTCTTAGAACCGCTTATTACTAGGACGGCACAATGTCATGCCATAAAACCGGTTTGATTACGCAACCTCATTTACGCGAGTTCGAAAGCATTCGATCATAAGCGCGCTACTACCGTGGCGCTGCGCTAGCGACTAGCGAAGTAGAGAAATAAATCACGCGGAGTGTTGCCAGCTGCTGATATAAAAATTCCGCAACCAAACATACTTATTTTTAGTACTACAATACATTTTTAGAAATTTAAAAAAGTTTTGATTAGGTAGTAGGCAATTTATCTGAAAATAAAATACATAGTACCAACCAAAAAAGGAACTAAAATAAACACACTTGTGGTAGACAATCTTGAAACACTTTCCAATACTTTAACCACAATGTATGAGCTAATTGTCGTTAAAAATCTACTAATCCCATCGTCATGACGGTGACCTTAGACCATTTAACACGGGACGTGGCATAGCGCAGATTTAGTACAGAAAACATTCTGCCGTTTTTTGCGGGGGGTGAGGCAAACACGCATAGCACACATTTACTCACTCGTGCACACTATTGCAAAAATTATTTGCAGCGCACACTCGCGGGATCGGCTAACCCGCGTACTACCATATGGGATAACGTTGTTATATCGTTGTTTCTGAATTTGTAGATGAAAAATTGTGTTGTTATGTGAAACAGTAGTTGATTTGAATAGAAAATTACTTTCGTATGATAAGCAACTCCGTTTTAGGATAACTTTAATGTTTCTGGTGGTCGTTTACAAGAAGACACTCCGCAACCAATAATTTTTAAGAGGTCCGCTTAGCGACAGATACGAATTCAAAATGGCGGTCGGTCGTCGCGGCGAACTATTTTTTATAAACTGACATGAACGTTTATTCATGTATGTACTTTGGCAGAAGGGAACGCGTCCGCTTGCCACGTCCCGTATTAAATTGTAAAAGAAAATTGACCATTTAATGTAAAAGAAACCAATCTGCTATTACGACCTTTATAACAAAAAAGAATTGTCGTAATCGTTTCAGATTTGGCGCAGACACAATAAATAACTCAACTTATGTAAAAAAAAAACATTTAACCAAATAAATCAATCGCTATCATCAGAGTGCCAATTTACCAGTGACGGTGTGTGTAATACACTTGCCATATCTCACCAGTAATTACTGATTTAATAATTATTGATCAACAAATCGTGTTAATTCCCGTTTTAACATTACCGTTTATTCATGCAACGCGAAAGTTAAAAAGTAATTACTGCTTTGGTGCTCGTTTATGACGTTAAACAGTGAACATTGAATTGAATTCAATTATCGCAAACAACACAATGAACAAAAAAAATATTTTTTACTAGGTTTAGAGCAAACACTAAGTTGGCAACATTGTATGCAAGCGCGGTACGTAGGTAATTCCTGGAATTCTTTTGACGCGCGCCGCCGGCCGCCGGCCAAAGCGTCTGCCGCGACACGAGTTTCCCGCTCGTTGCTAGGTTGCGAAGCAATGCTGATTGAATGTAGGTATTTTATTTTCTGTACCTTTCTTCCTTGTTAAATTTTATAACAAGTGTAATAAGTAATTATGCCTTAATTCATTTAAAGCTTTCTTCAAAATGTTATCGTCTCTGGAACTTGAAGAAATTGTCAGTCCTTACTAACATACCTACACATCTACGTAGGAACTAAAGTCAAAGCGTAAATTCTTACATTATTAAGGAATAAATTTGGAATTGCGGGTTATATCCTACCTGGATATGTTTTCTCGCTATCCATAAAGTCATAAGTTTATATCAAAATGAACGTAAAAGAAAACTCATTTTTTTACAGGCACTGTGATTTTAAAATGTAAAAGAACGAGAAGTAACTTTTTTTAATGTGTATGAAATTGAAATCACCGCTTTATGTAGGTAGTTATTCAATACCTATCTGTTACTTGTATGGTAAATCAACAAAGTACGTAGGTAATTCTTTATCAGTGATAAGAAACTTAATAAGCAGGTAATGTAGATGCTTACTACTTGGCGGTCTGAGCTTGACGGCAGGTTATTGGATGGTTGATCGTTTATTACTTTGTTCAACCAGGTGGTAGGTACCTAGATCTAATAATTTATTAGTCAGCTGACTGCGGGTCCAATACTTAAATCAATTAAGTTTTAACACGTTGATTAAGTAATTTAATCATTAACTCATCAGCTGATCATTATTTTGCCTACCCTGCTCCAAATTTATAAATTTTCGGTCACCCATCCGAGTGCCCACCCCCCACTTGGTAGCTTAACTTTCGTGATTATTACTAATAATGCACGACTGCGGCGCTATCGACCTCATTCTCCTCATAATCAACTGTTATGGGGTAATAAATGTTAGTCGTCCGAGTGGTAATTTTTTGCACCTACAGTCGTTGACGCGTCACTCAGGATGACGCGCACGGAGTTCAATGGCCCCGTTCGTTAGTGTCCGCGCGGATCGAGTGATCTACGTTGAACGCTAACGTTTTGAAGCCATTTTTTTTATGAAATACTAAAAAAAATGATAATGTTTCTTTGGACAAAAATTAAGAAATAATGTTTAGATTATGTTTTCATAAAAAAATGAAAAAAAAAATTACGACTTTGACCTTCAATAAAATCGTAACTATCAATTTCCCAGGTATAGTCTGAAGGAAAAAAAATGTTATGATGGTGAGTAGAATACATGGTTTTCGTTTGACTGCTCATGTCTTTTACACCCGTTATATATTAATGATTTACCAACTTTCATAAATGAACCATGCATATTATATGCTGATGACATTACTTTAATGTCATCAGGAAATAACTCTGAGCAAATAGCCCAATATATCGATGATAGCTTGTCAAAGGTAGGAAAATGGCTTGAAGAACATAACCTCCAGCTGAATATCTCTAAGACCAAAATCATGCCGTTCCACCCATATCAGAGGCTCCCTCTAGAAATAAATGTAACTTATAATAATAATAACGTAGAAATAGTAAAAGCATACTCATTTTTGGGAATAGATATTGATTCTAACATAAACTGGAAATCTCACATAGAAAAAGTAGTTGGAAAAATGTCTAAATTTGTATATGCACTTTATGAACTCAAAAAGTGTACTAATTTAAAAACTGCAATGGCTGCATATTATGCCTATGCTAATACATGGCTATCTTACGGCGTGATATTTTGGGGTAATAGTACTCATATTAATCAACTTTTCGTACTCCAAAAAAGGTGCATTAGAATACTTGTAAATATAAAAGTAACTGAGAGTTGTAGACCACATTTTATTTCACAAAAAATATTGACCTTAACATCTATTTATATTTATGAATTATGTAAATTTGTAAGAGAACACATGGAAATGTATGTACTAGCTAAAGACCCTTACTCAACGCGACGAAAGTTGCAAAACAAGAATGTGTTGGCATTGCCACTTAGTAAACTAGAAATAGTAAGAACTAGCGCCTATTATATGTCCATTGTCATTTATAATAAACTTCCCGATTATATAAAGGAAATTCAAAAACAATCATTGTTTTGCTCAATGTCGAAGGAATATTTAATTTGTAAAGGTCCTTATTGTCTTCAGGAATATTTATGTTGAATATTTTTATGTGCGTGCTTGTATTTTAATTGAATAGAATTTTTATAATTTTAGAATTTTTATAATTTAAGCTAATATTTTGCAATGCCTCAACGGGGCTCATGTGATTGTTCCATGTACTAGTTTTAAGATCTTTTGTACCACATGACGCAATAAACGATCTATCTATCTATCTAATTGTATATTTACGTAAAGCTTAAAATAAATTTGCTAAACAAAAAAAAACTGTTTTATTTGTATTTTTACCCATTCTTATAAATTCATAACACACTAGAGGTATACATTTTTCCTGTGCGCATTGCAAAGTTGTGATATATCAAATTTTAATAACTAGGCGATTATTAAGTCACTTTGTTTTGTAATCTAACAAAATAAAAATGACACCCGACTATTAGGTTTGTGGTTGAATCAGGAGGCTGCTTGTGGGCTGGGTCGCCGCGTCGGTCCGGCTCTTGGAACAACGACCCATGAGGTGCCACAGGTGCTTGGCGCCGGGGCATCCAGGAGCGAAGTGCCCCTCCAGCAAAGACCGCAGCAATCTTTGCTATCGCTGCGGCAAGGAGGGGCACAAGGCTAAGGGCTGCTCGGCCCCGCCACACTGTGCGGTGTGTGCGGACAGGGGCCTGGCAGCCGGGCACCGAATGGCGGGGGCCAAGTGCAATCCCCCGCCTGTCAAGGGCCGCCTCCCCCAACCGGGGACAGCCCCCCGCGCCGCGCCTGAGGCGGCGCCCCGTGCCGCGCCGCGCCACACCTCGCCGCGCCGCGCCTCGCCAGTGGCGACACCCGCAGTGACCCCGATGTCCGTCAATAATGCAGAGTAGGACATCGGGGAAACTTGTTCAGGCCAACCTCAACCACTCCGCCGGGGCACAGGACCTCCTGTGTCAGGTGGCGGCGGAGTGGGGGGTCGATTTGGCGGTGGTCTCGGAGCCGTACCGCGTTCCCCAGTCCGACAGGTGGATGGGGGCGACGGACGGCTCCGCGGCCATTATGGCGTCAGGCGCGGGCCCTCCCCTCGTTTTCGTGGAAAGAGGGGAGGGGTATGTGGTGGCCCGCTGGGGAGAAGTAGTGGTGGTGTCGACCTACTTCTCCTCCAACCGCGGCAGAGCCAATTTTGAGCGGTTTCTCGCTGCGGTTGAAGGGGTCGTACACCGCGCGGCCCCCCGTCAGGTGCTGGTGGCAGGGGACCTCAACGCCAAATCTACGGCGTGGGGGTCTCCCAGAACTGACGTTCGGGGTGGTGTCCTGGAGTCCTGGGTCTTCTCCCTGGGGCTCGAGGTCCTCAATCGAGGTACCACCCCGACCTGCGCCCGCTGGCAGGGCACGTCGATAGTCGACGTGTCCTTCGCCACCCCACCGCTCGCGGCCCGAGTCCGGGACTGGCGGGTGGTGGTGGATATGGAGTCTCTATCGGACCACAGGTACGTCCGATATGAGGTCTCCACGGCATCCCCTGGGGCCCCTTTACATCTGGGCCCCCGTGTGGGCAGTTCACCTTTCAAAAGGTGGATGCTCACACGCCTCCAGCCTGATGTGGCGGAGGAGGCGGCGACAGTGCGGGCTTGGTCAGATGTGCCCGACACTGTCGTCGGGGATGCCGACGGCATGGCGGACCTTTTCGCAGACGACATCAACGTCGTCTGCAGTGCCGCCATGCCGAGGGCGCGGGCCTGCCCACGGAGCAGGGGGCAGGTATACTGGTGGACGCAGGAGCTCACGACCCTGCGTACCGCCAGTATGGGGGCCAGGCGCGCCTACCTAAGGTGTTGTAGGCGCGCCCGGAGAACGCCCGGTGAGGAGGAAAGCCTCCGCCGGGCGTACAATGAGGCCCACAAGGCCCTGCGGACTGCCATCTGCAGGGCCAAGGTCGCTGCCTGGGATAGGTTCGTAGCCATCCTTGACAGCGACCCCTGGGGGAGGCCGTACAGGACGGTGAGGGGGAAATTCGCTTCGGCGGCCCCCTCCACGTCCTGTATGGAGCCAGGGTTGCTGCGAAGGGTGCTGGGGACACTTTTTCCCAACCCCGGACCCTTTGCACCCCCTAGAATGCCCTCCGGTTCCGCCCCGGAGGCGTGGGCCGCAGGTCCCTCCGTGTCGGACGCTGAGTTCGACATGGTGAGGGACCGACTCCGGAGCCATAACAAGGCTCCGGGGCCAGATGGGGCCCCAGCCAAGGTGATGGCGATCGCCTTGGGCCCCCTGGGAGACCGATTCCGCGCGGTGCTGGATGTGTGCATCGCGACGGGTCGCTTTCCCAGGCGCTGGAGAGTGGGGCGGCTCTGCCTGCTCCGTAAAGAGAGCCGCCCGGCGGACTCTCCAGCGGGCTATCGGCCGGTGGTGTTGCTCGATGAGTCCGGGAAGGCGTTTGAGAAGATTCTCGCCTCCCGGATCATCGAGCACATTGAGGGCACGGGGCCGGACTTGGCAGACTGCCAGTACGGCTTCCGCACCGGCCGGTCCACGGCGGACGCGGTAGGCCACCTCAAAAGGTGGACTGAGGTGGCCACAGCACGGGGGGAGGTGGTGGTCGCGGTGTCCTTGGACATCGCGAACGCGTTCAACACCATCCCCCACGAGTGCATAGAGGCGGCGCTCAATTTCCACCGAGTGCCCCTCTACCTCCGCACCCTCGTACAGGACTACCTGCGAGACAGGATGGTCCTCTACGAGGATGCGGAGGGCCGCGTCCAGTCGTGGCCAGTGGCGGCAGGTGTGCCCCAGGGTTCCGTATAAGGCCCTCTACTATGGAACTTGGGGTACAACTGGGTCCTGCGTGGCTCGCTCTTGCCGCGGATGGAGGTCGTCTGCTTCGCGGACGACACCCTTGTCGCGGCGAGAGCGAGGGAGCGGGAGGAGGCGGTCCACCTTGCGTCGGTCGGCACCTCCATGGTCGTCCGACGCATCCGCCTCCTGGGGCTGGAGGTGGCCCTCGAGAAAACGAGGGCCATGGCGTTCCATGCCCCTAGACGCAGGATCCCACCGGGGCTCCGTGTCCGGGTAGAGGGGGTCCAGGTTCACGTCGAGATGCATATGAAGTATCTCGGCCTGACCCTGGATCCCCGGTGGAGCTTCGAGGAGCATTTTAGGCTCCTCGCTCCCCGGCTGTGCGCCGCCGCAGCCGGACTCGGTCGGCTCCTCCCGAATGTGGGGGGGCCGAAGGCGTCGTGCCGTCGGCTTTATCACGGGGTGATAAGGTCGATGGCACTATACGGAGCCCCGGTGTGGGCGGAGTGCCTCTCGTCCCGCACGAGGGCCCTCCTGCGGAGACCGCAGAGGGTCATCGCGGCCCGGGCCGTGCGGGCCTACCGCACGGTCAGCCACGGGGCTGCCTGCGTACTCGCAGGCACGCTCCCGTGGGAGGTCGATGCCCTGGTTCTGTCCCAGGTGCATCGACACAGGGCCGCGGCGAGAGAGCGGGGCGAGCGACCCGTTCGAGAGGAGGTCGAACGGGTCCGCACCCAGGCGCAGAGGGAGGCTCTGCGTCGATGGGATGAGGCACTCGCCAACCCAGCCGCTGGCCACCGGACGATCGAGGCGATTCGTCCGGTGTTGGAGGAGTGGGTAGGGCGCCAGCGGGGTAGCCTCACCTACCGCCTGGTACAGGTACTGACCGGACATGGGTGCTTCGGTCATTACCTGTACCGTATCGCCCGTCGGGAGGAGTCACCGCGGTGCCACCACTGCGACTCCCCCGACGACACGGCCGAGCACACGCTTGTCGAGTGCCCGGCCTGGCGAAACGAGCGTCGCACGTTGGTGGCGGCGCTCGGCGGAGGAGCGCTCTCATTGCCAAGCATGGTTAGAGCCATGCTTGGTAATGAGAGGGCTTGGATGGCTACCGCCTCCTTCTGCGAGTCTGTGATGGGGCAGAAGGAGGCAGCGGAGAGGGAGCGGGAGGAGGATGCTCTAGCCGCTCCCCTCCGGCGTAGACGGCAGGGTCGGAGAAGGCAGGCGGCTATGCCCGCCGGTCTTCGTCGGCCCTAAGGTGGTCTGGGCGCGGCTTGGCAAGCCGCGCGCCCCTGGTGCCAGTCGGCATAGGCCACCCCGTCTGGGGATTACCTAGTACCCTAGCGTAATCCCCCACAGGCGCGTCGCCCGGTCCACTGTTGGACCGGGCCAGCCCGGGGACGCTTTGGTGAAATGGCGCACGTATAGTGCGTCGATCCCAAAGCGCCCCCATGAGGGCTTAGGAGGGTACCGGTGGGGTTTAGCAGGTAGTACTGGCGCTGTTCCGCGTCGGTGATCCCTGCACACGTCGCACGCCTAGCCAGCGTGCGGTATGGCCAGTCAATTGGTTCCCCATCGACATCAAAAAAAAAAAAAAAAAAAGGTTTGTGGTTGAATAAATACTTGAAGTCTTCACTTTATATGATCTTTATTTCTGTTTATAATACAGACATATTATAATAACTATTAAGACATGTGCACGCCTATCTAGCCGGGAACGGAAGGGCCGACATCCAAAGTGTTGCCATATTACACTGTTTAATAACCACTACCTAACATCTTTCCTTTTACAAAACAAAGAATAATTGCTTACATTTTTTTAACAATTTTTTAATTTAATGACAACTGACTAAGATGCTTCTTTACATTTTTTTTTATAACATATTTTAATTTTACTAACAACTGACTAACATCTTTCTTTTCTTTCCTTTTACAAAACAAAGACTGATTGCTTATAATTTTAAACATCTTTCATTTTACAAAACAAAGAATGATTGGCTTACAATTTTATACAACTGACAAATGTAACCTTTACTAATCAATATTTTAACTATATAATCATAATCCTTTTTTTTAACAACAAAACGCTGCAAATGACAATAATTTTAAACAAAGTATGTTCATTAAGGCTCAATGTGCTTAATCTAGACTTTAAAAAAAACATATTGACATTTCTTGAAACTTATCTGTGAATCGACATTTTGACATTTCCATTTAAATAACTAAGTTACTTTTACATAGCATATTAAAAGCAACTTATTTACTTACTGAAAATATTAAAATATCGTTTTCTAACAATTAGATAAATATCTCTATAAATATATATTTGATACAATACCTACACTTTGTATGTAAATAGGTACCAATAATATCACAAGGTTTTTTCAAAGATATTTTACACACAATGACTATTGGACAAATTTATTCAAACATTACTATTTTTATGAACTTAGAATCAAACAAAAACTATTTACTTAAATGAGAATGACTTTAACTACTAATGTAAGTATAACTTTAACTCAATGACAAAGTTTACAATTGATCTGTTTATGTATATTTATAATAATACACATAGCAAATGCAAACTATAATATCATATGACTGTAATAATGATTGTTAAATATTTAGTCTTTCAGGTATTTTATAGGTACGCCCATATCTAGATTTTGACTAATCACTAACAATAGGTAAATCAGATGTGGCTTTTGGTTCTGTTGGTGACACATTTACATTACTATGTGGCTCTAAATTATCAAAAGTGTCAATGGAATGAGATGGTTTCAAAGTTCCAGAGACGATAACATTTTGAAGAAAGCTTTAAATGAATTAAGGCATGATTACTTATTTTACACTTGTTATAAAATTTAATAACAAGGAAGAAAGGTACAGAAAATAAAATACCTACATTCAATCAAGCATTGCTTCGTAACCTAGCAACGCGCGGGAAACTCGTGTCGCGGCAGGCGCTTTGGCCGGCGGCCGGCGCGGGCGGCGCGAGCTCAAAAGAATTACCTACGAACTGCGCTTGCATACAATGTTGCCAACTTAGTGTTTGCTCTAAACCTAGTAAAAATTTTTTTTTGTTCATTGTGTTTTTTGCGATAATTTAATTCAATGTTTACTGTTTAACCTCATAACCGAGCACCAAAGCAGTAATTACTTTTTACTTCGCGTTGCATGAATAAACGGTAATGTTAAAACAGGAATTAACACGATTTGTTAATCAATAATTATTAAATCAGTAATTACTGGTGAGATATGGCAAGTGTACTACACACACCATCACTGGTAAATTGGCACTCTGATAGCGATTGATTTATTTGGTTAAATGTATTTTTTTTTACATACCTAAGTTGAGTTATTTATTGTATCTGCGCCAAATCTGAAACGATTACGACAATTATTTTTTGTTATAAAGGTCGTAATAGCAGATTGGTTTCTTTTACATTAAAAACTGCCAAAGTACATGAATAAACGTTCATGTCAGTTTATAAAAAATAGTTCGCCGCGACGACCGACCGCCATATTGAATTCGTATCTGTCGCTAAGCGGGCCTCGTAAAAATTATTGGTTGCGGAGTGTTTTCTTGTAAACGACCACCAGAAACATTAAAGTTATCCTAAAACGGAGTTGCTTATCATACGAAAGTAATTTTCTATTCACATCAACTACTGTTTCACATAACAATACAATTTGTCATCTACAAATTTTGCGACAGAAACAACGATATAATAACGTTAGGCGATATGGTGGTACGCCGAGTGTGCGCTCATAATAGCGATTATAATTTTTGTAACCGTGTGCACTAGTGAGTAAATGTGTGCTATGCGTGTTTGCCTCACCCCCCGCAAAAAACGGCAGAATGTTTTCTGTACTAAATCTGCGCTATGCCACGTCCCGTGTTAAATGGTCTAAGGTCACCGTCATGACGATGGGATTAGTAGATTTTTAACGACAATTAGCTCATACATTGTGGTTAAAGTATTGGAAAGTTTTTCAAGATTGTCTACCACAAGTGTGTTTATTTTAGTTCCTTTTTTTGGTTGGTACTATTTTATTTTCAGATAAATTCAGATAATTAAAATGTATTGTAGTACTAAAAATAAGTATGTTTGGTTGCGGAATTTTTATATCAGTAGCTGGCAACACTCCGCGTGATTTATTTGGAAGTTCTCTACCTACTTCGCTACCGCTAGTCGCTAGCGTAGCGCCACGGTAGTAGCGCGCTTATGATCGAATGCTTTCGAACTCGTGTAAATGAGGTTGCGTAATCAAACCGGTTTTATGGTATAATATCGTGCCGTCCGAGTAATAAGCGGTTCTAAGGCTTCAGCGCAATTTTCAGTGCAGTTTGTGTTGTGATCGTGGTGATTTAGTGAGTGTTAGAAACAAGATCCCGGGCATGTTTATAACGCCCGCGAATATGTGAACATGGTTTACTGTTATACTTGGTCCCGTTTTCTTGCCGCAAAGAATGGATGGGCGAGCTTACCTGGATCTGTTAAACGGGTACATTTCAGACGCTCTGTACAACATGCCACTAACTCAGCTGCGAGTACCAGCACGACGGCGACACCCCCAAACACACATTGTGAGACCCGTTCGGAAGCGGCTGACGGAGCTGTTCGGTGACCAAGGGATTGGGCGGTATGGGCCTATGCACGATCGCCAGATAACCCCTCTAGATTTTTTTTGTAAGGGGTTCGTTAGGGACAGAGTTTTTGACCGCCCTTGCGAAACGGCTGTCGAGATGCGTCAAAAAATCATTGACGTATTCGACGAACATAAGCATCGGTCACTACGAGAGGGAATCCTGGCGAGATCACGAATTAAGATACGCTGTAGGTATCGAGCGCGCATGTGTCTACACGTCGAAGGTCGCCAGTTTGAACCACACCTCACCCTTTCGGAAGGCCTATCGTAGATGAAAATTAATGAACAGTAGGTAAGTACCTAAGTAGCTAGATTACATTTATGTCAACCTACATTGTGAAATTCGTGGCCGTCTGGCAAAATTATCGCGATTTTACGATGCGTACGAGTTGAGCGCTTTACATTGCGCGGTACAATGTGCAATTTTTTTTAACACCAAAAAATAAAAATCATTTCCCAGCAATTATTTTTTGAAATGTTACTTATTTTGATGTATAGAATACATGGTTCTCGTTTGACTGTTCATGTCTTTTACACCTTGTATGTATTTGCCGGTAACAGTTGATGAGAAAACTCGTTTAATTAGATTCTTTGTCGTTCCTGGTATCACAGAGTTTATCTTCGGCATTAATTTATGGAAACAATTTAAAATTGCTCCCGATGTTTTAGCGTTATTGAAAGGTGGCAAGTTGTTATCTGAAAAAGAAAAGGTAGACACTGTTGTGGCGGCAGATGGGGCTTTGCATGATCTTGACTCGCTGTCCGAGGAAGAGCATAGCCAGGCTAAGAGAGTCATCTCTCATTTTGAAAAATTTCCTGCTGAAAAGAAGAGATTATGCTCTAGTTTTGACATATGCGAATCATTTACACAGTCGACGTCATTTACAATATACGACTTCCCATAGCCTATGGGAATCGTTCATTAACAGCCTTGGCTCGTTGGGGTTGCAAGCTACCACTTTTATTAGTATTTTTATTGTTATTTTCCCTTGCAATTCCAGTGGCACCCATACACATGATCTCCAATAATTATTCTTGGCATAATAATATTATGAAAAGTTGTACGGATAGGCCACGAGCGTGTCCAAGTTTTTGTTGAAAATATTACCGCAACCAATATGTTTTAATTATATTTTATCTATGGATGGCAACACTAGTCTAAGCTGTTTTAATATCTAATCTGTGCTGTTCTCTCTTGGCTGCAATAACGGCTTGCTACGTTCACTTTATAAATTATTTTATTTCCTGATCACCAAAACCTTTCATCAGGTTATGGGCCCAGACGCGCCATAATTATAAGGTTTGGTAAAGGAAATACGCGTGGTATCGTCGGCAGTGGTAAAACTGATTGACAGCGTGAGACACTTCGTTGTGTGTGAGCAAAAGCAAGGTGATCGGCGACCATTAGACGCGAGGTAAATCGTCAGCAATCTCAGCGTGTTGAATTTCTTTTCTTTGTCGCATACGAAAATACGCATGCAGAAATGGAAATTTCAACAAATATGGAGGTAAATTCCAAGCTAGAGGGTCAACAGAATTGGAGCGTATGGAAATTCAAAGTACGCGTTCTTCTAATGGCGGCAGGAGTGTGCGACATAGTAGAAAGTATCAATCTCAAACCTGACAAAAACAATTATACATGGATAAGTAATGACGCTAAAGCCCAAGGCATCATTGTAACGCGCCTTTCTGACAAGGTGATAGCTCTAGTAGTTAGCTGTAAGACATCCCGTGAAATTTGGGAAAAACTTCATAATTATATGAGCAGAAGGGCGAGCTATCATTACATTTAATACAAGAAAAATTTTTTGCTCTCAAATTTGAAGAAAAAGAGAGTATGTCAGAGTTCTTAGCAAGAGTTGAAGAGTTGCTGTGTAATTTGAAGTCTTTAGGCTCTGACATCCCTCCTTCAATGGCTATTACTAAAATTAACGGGAACCCATCACTTTATCGCAATTAACTTCATCGATTTTCATTTCCCATAAAACTATTCGCAGATCTTTTTATACAATACTTAACAACTCCTAGAATCAGGTGACATCGCAATTTCATTTCCTCGAATAGTTGTTATCTACAAGCTCATTCCATCGTAAATTCTTTTCCTATTTTATTTATTTTATCGAAATAATGTTAAATCGATGTTTTGTTACCCATAATTTTGTTTCCACGTAAGTTTCAGTTTGCAGAATTGTTGAAACATCAATTTTTACTACACTAAAGTTAGTGTACATCGAAAATACTTTTTTATGTAATTACTCGTAATCATTTTTGTTTCCCTGTAAAGAAAACCTATGGATTAAGTTAGGTTAGATTTAGAACAACAGGCAGTCAGCAGCGGTGCAACCGAAGCTAACGGAGATTGCTTGTTGTATTCTGGCATGCTACATGCATGCTTGCATTGCATGCTGTATGCATGTTTGCATTGCATGATGTATGCATGCTTGCATTGCATGCTGTATGCATGCTTGCATTGCATACTGTATGCATGTTTGCATTGCATGATGTATGCATGCTTGCATTGCATGCTGTATGCATGCCTGCAAGATGCTTGCCGGGGGGTGCAGGGGGGCTGGCCCCCCTGCTCGGGGGGGTCGGGGGGCCTGAGGCCCCCCGCTATAAAGAAAAACCATTAATACGAAAATAAACCTAGGTTAGGTTAGGTTAGACTTGTGACCAAGCATAGCGGAGCGAGCGAAGCGAGCGGAGCATTATATTGCTTGCTGCATGTTTGCTTGCATGTTGCATGCTTGTTTGCATGCTGCATGCTTGCTTGCATGCTGCATGCTTGCTTGCATGCTGCATGCTTGCTTGCATGCTGCATGCTTGCTTGCATGCTGCATGCTTGCTTGCATGCTGCATGCTTGCTTGCATGCTGTATGCTTGCTTGCATGGTGTGTACCTACTTGCAAATTAAGAATTAATTTTTAAATTAAGAACTAACCTCAACAGTTTTTATCGTCAAACGTCAACAGGCAAATGTATCGTTCGATGAAACGTTACTGCGATGGAAAGTTGTTAAACGAAACATTACAATGTGTAACGTTAAATATTGAAACATGTTTTTATAAATAGTGTTATCGATAACTTAATAGTTTATATGAAATGTTAGTTCGATAGACTGTTATTCTGGTAAGCAACACAACTTTGAAACATTTTTTTTATGAAAGTTTATTCGATAATATGAAACGGTGATCATTAGTTAGTCGATCAATCAAGAAAAATAGATATTGAAAATCGTGGAATAGTTTTCGGTGAAATGAAATTCGATGACAAAAAAATCTGTATTTTGATAGGTACCCAAAATTAACATATGTTTACCAGCACAATATAGCCATTTCGTCTCTGCATGGGAGTCAGTACCTAAGGAGAAACAAACTATTGCAGAGCTGACAGCACGACTACTGGTCGAGGAGCAGCGTTACCAGTCGAGGATTGGCGGTGAAGAGGAGGTGGCTTCAACGGCTCTGTTAGCAGGAAAGAAAGCAAGAAAATGCTTCAAGTGTGGAAAGGTTGGTCATTTTAAAAAACAATTTAAAGCTATAAAATCAAAAAGTTTAGATACTAAAGTTTGTAGTATATGTAAGAAATCAAATCATACTGAACAACAATGCTGGTTTAAAGCTGGGAAAGCACATAATGCTTTTAATGCCACCTTGTTGTCTTCTTTTACGAGTAATGAAAATGTATGGGTAATGGATAGCGGAGCCACTGAACACATGTGTTATGATAAAAGTATGTTTTCATTTTTTTGAATTATTTAATGAACCAAGGAATGTTGTCATAGGTGATGGCTCAAACATATGTGCCATAGGCATAGGAAAAAATCACCTACAAGCATATAATGGTGTTGACTGGATTGCTACAACTTTACATGATGTCCTATATGTGCCTGAATTAAAGGTAAATTTATTCTCAGTCACAGTTGTAATAAATAAAGGACTTGTTATGAAAATGGATAGTAGTTGTTGTAAACTATTTAATAAAGGAAATTGTGTGACTCTGTCTAAGCCTAGAGGTAAATTATTTATAATGGAGTTCAAATATATAAATAGTTCTTGTACTGTTACAGTTTCACTTAGTGAGTGGCATAAAAGGTTTGGTCACCAAGACATACAACATGTTAAAAAGATTTTAAAGAGAAGTAACGTTAACATAAAAGATTGTGATCAGAGTTCTTGTATTTCATGCTTAAAAGGTAAACAACATAAACAAACTTTTCCATTGAGTCAGTCATATGCCAAGATGCCAGGTGAAATGTTACATTTAGATTTATGTGGACCAATGGAAGAAGAATCATTAGGTGGGTCTAGGTACTATCTGGTAATAAAGGATGATTTTACAAAGTATAAAACAGTATATTTCCTAAAATATAAGAGTGAAGTAATAATTTAATAATAATAATAATTTATTTCCAATAAAGATGAGCACAATACATACAAATAGAATACAAATGTAACTACAAAGGTAAAATTTATGATCTAGGAGCCTGAACTAGGATAATCCTGTGTTTCAGGCGATTACGTCTAAAATAAGTGTAAAATATATAAATAATCTTCAGAAATTTCACTATATTACAAATTACAATCTAATTATAAAATATCATAATGTGTGCCGATAAAATAAAACAAATTAGTGATTGAAATAAGTTAAAACTATTTAAATACAGTTAATAAGTTCTCTGTATCTTCATAGGACATGTTTTGAAAGCCAACTTGAAGGGCTTTCTTACAGTTTTTGTAATTCATGGGATAAATCTTGAATATAGAATTTAGTCTATTATAAAGAAGAGGACCTAAAAATGTATAAAATTTGGCCGAAAAAGCGTGTTTCGCTAGTATTTGGGTGCAAACAATATCTTTCCGTCTTTTGTTCATTATATCAGTGCTGTAGGGAAGGGTTGCGTGCTGTTTTAGTGCTATGTGAAGAATGAAGAGTTGTCGGACTGTTAATACTTTACAATTTTTATAGAGAAGGCTGGTGGGGAAAAGAAAAGGCCGGAAAGTAGATACTTTGAGAATCGCTCTCTGAGCTCGCTCGATTGTAAGTAGCAATGTTTTGCCCGCTCCACCCCAAGTTGTAATACAATAGGTTAGTATGGACTGACATAAAGCGAAATATATTTGTTTTATTAATGTCCAGTCAGCGACGTTACGTAATTTTTTGAAGACATATATCATCTTCCGCATTCTATTATTTAATGCTTCTATATGTTGTTTAAATGACAAAGTGTCATCTAATATAATACCCAAGTATTTTATTGAATTAGTGACTTTTATGTCTGGGCATTGGCATCGTTCGTTGCTGGAAAGATTACAGTAGTGAGCATGCAAATGTAGGTTAGTTTGATATACTTTTTTCCGAATTGAAAACCTAATGTATTTCGTTTTTTCTGCGTTTAATGTTAATAGATTGTGCTGAAGCCAATTATTCACAATGTTAAATCCTTTTTGCGCATACCTGTATACGTCTTCCTCTGTGTCCGCCGCAAAAAGAAGAGCAGTGTCGTCAGCGTAAGATATGATTGTACCATGATCTAGATTTAGATTACAGAGATCGTTTATATAAATCAGGAACAGAGTAGGTCCTAAAATACTTCCTTGGGGAACGCCAAAGGTAGTATTTTTTGACTCAGAACTGAGAATACTGTCCATCCTTACACATTGGGTACGTTCTTCTAAATAGCTCGAGAAAAGTTTCAGCTGAACTCCTCTTATACCTAACGTTTCAAGCTTGCGCAAAAGGACAGGGATTGAAATTGTGTCGAAGGCTTTGGCGAGGTCCAAGAAGATTCCAATTGTGTGCTTACCTGTATCAAGATTTTGTACTAAGTGATCAGTTAATTTATGGACAGCATCAGCAGTTGAAACTTTTGCTCTAAAACCAAACTGTGTCTTAGACAAAATCCTTTTACTCTCTAAATATGATACTAGCCTCTTGTTTATGAGTTTTTCTAATATTTTGGATATACTCGGTAGTAAAGAAATAGGCCTGTAATTTGAGACTAGATTTTTATCTCCAGACTTATATACTGGAATGACAATGGCTTTTTTGAGACACTTTGGAAAATGACCTGTGGTTAAACACTTTCGAAAAATATGTGTAAGTGGAGGCACCAAAATATGTTTGAATTGCTTTATAATTTTATTTGATATGCCATCCCATCCAACCGCGCAATCATCTTTTAAAGCAATTATTATTCTCTGCACCTCGTCTTCGTCGGTGTCAAGTAACGCGAAAGAGGTCAGGCTAGTGCTGAAATTAAATGTGGAATTTGTTGTGTGATTTGGCTGTATTTGGTGTTTTTCTGCCAGATTTTTACCAATATTAATAAAGAAATTATTTACTAGGTTAGCTGTTGTTAAATGAGAAGAATGTGCTTGAAATAAACCTGAACATGACTCACTCGGTGTGGAACTATAAGTAATCTTTTTTACGTGTTGCCATATCTTTCTATTATTTGTTCCTGCCATTTGCAACATGGCTTTATCGTAATTATTTTTAACTTTTTTCAGTAGATCATTACAAAAATTGCGATAACGTTTGTATGATAATTGCAATATTAAATTACTTGGGTTAGACTTCGCTTTAATATGCAATTTATCCCTATGACGCATACTCCTTACGAGACCTGGCGTAATCCACGGTTTGATATTATTATATTTATTACATAATTGAATAGTAGTTGTATTGTTCTGAATTGCAAGTTGAACGTTCTCTATTAGGTACAACATGCAATATTGCGGATCAGCAGAAATATACACTGGGTCGAAGTTTATGCCGCGTAAGTCATTTTCGAGTTTATTTATGTTTAATCTAGATGTTGTGCGGTTATTGTCTACCTTAGGCATCTTACAGTCAAGGGTTAGTAGGGCAGCACTATGATCTGTAATTGAGGAGTTAGTAACAAGCGTCAGAGATGGGTAATTTGTTTTTAGCATGATATGGTCCAAGCATGAGCCACTCTGGTGCGTGGGAAGAGTGTGTGCGGGAAGCAACCCATGAAAAGAACACAAATTGAGGTAGTCATGGGCACATGTATCTAAACTATCCGAGATAATATTGATATTTAAATCCCCAACTAAAATTATGTTTCTAAACGAAGATATGTCACTAAGGCAATCGTTTAGAGATTCCGTAAAATTATTTATGTTTCTAAAAGAGGGAGATCTGTATAAAGCTAGTATTGCATATTCTGTTCCTATTTTTATTAACAATCTATTGCAGTCATGAATAATTGGTTCTTCAAAGTTTACATTAAATTTATTTTTTACATATACTATTACGCCGTCATTTTTGTTATAACTGGTTTTACTTCTGAATGCGTTATAACCCGACAGTGTAGGAATATTATAATCTTTAGAAGTCCAGCACTCAGTTAGAACGAGTACGTCACAACTAATGTTTAACCTGCCTTGAAAAATACAAAATTCATCAAAATTTTTAAAAATACTACGTATATTTTGCGTTAATATTGTTAGTGGGTTGCGGTAAGATGAAAAATATTGCTTGCAGTTTTCGACGTCACAAAGTTTAGACTCAGATACAGAGAAGTTATCTAAATCATTAATTAAATTATTAATCATTAAAAATATCAAGATAATAAAAAGTGAAAGAGATATAAAAATTAAAACTAAAGTAGTATTTAAATAAATAAATAGAATAAAAGGTCGTAAATACCCTATAAATACGGCGCTCTTAGGCGCCCCCAAAATCAATAGAGTTAATATACCTCTTCTCGGCCATTAATTTCGCAGGACAATCAGCAGCACCTGTACTATGGTTACTAGGTTTCTTAAAGTGCAAGCACGTAGCACACTTCCCATTTTCGGCTGTTTTTGTACACTCTTTTATTGAGTGGCCTTGAATACCGCAGTGTCCGCAGGTGTATGATGAGTCCCTACACGACTTAGCCGCATGACCGTACTGCTGGCATTTGTAGCACCGAGTGACCAGAGTAAAATCTCTTACTGGACAAGATGACCAATTTAGGAATACTCTTTCTTTTGATATAAGGGCTTTTCGTACATTTGCAGAAACCTCTATTATAAAATTGCAAGTCTCAGCGTCCTTCTTGCCGGACTTATGACTTAATTTTATGCTAGATAAAAATGTGTCAAGGGTGAAGTTCTGAAGTACGTCGGCTACGTTTTGGTGGTATAAACATTTGAAAACTTCTTTTTCGTGCATGGATGAGGGCACACCGATAATAACTACTCTTGGCTTTCTTTTATAAGGCTCGTCGAGAGTTAGGCCTGAGTTCTTTATTTTCTCTGAGCATTTTAATTTTTCTATGTCGTCCTTGGATTCTGTACTAATTATAACTCCGCCATTCCTGGTTTTGCGTAGCCCTCTCACGTGTAGCTTCATCTGTTCAGGGCATATAATTTTTTGCACAAGGCTTTTTGTGTCCTCGCTTGATTGAAGCTTGTTAGATGGGTAAATGGCCACTGAGCTGATATTTAGCGGCTGTATATAATTGTTCGTGCCTTTCTTCACCATATCGGAAAAGGAAGTTCCAAGGACTGGTTTTGTGGATTCGGCAATATTTAATTTGAGGTCCTGTAGTTGTTTAGCTAAGTCATGTTGGTCTTCCAGAGTTTGTATAGTCGAATGGGCTTGTACAGTTTTTAACTTGATAGACTGATACTGAACTGCCATTTGCGAAGTCCCGTGACTTACTTTTCTACACAGATTGCTGATGCGTAGTTTTTGGTCAGAGTTAAGCTTGCCCTCTGTGGCAATATGGCATACTTCATTCAAACACTGTTCAATTGAAATCATCCAATTTTGGATTTCAGGAGTAGGGATAACTTCGAGCTCATTTTCTTGTATCGGAGGTCTTGAACGAGGGACGGGTGCGGGCACAGGCGTGGGCGCGGGCGGAGGCGTAGGGGGAGGAGTACGCGTAGTCCTGGCACTCCGATTAAAAGGACTGCCTTCCATAATTAAATATAATTATTTATAGTTTAATAGAAAACTTTCACTTATTCATTTTCAATTAATCACTATACACATATTACACTAACATTTGACATAGATTGTTTTACTACCGGCTATTGTTATAAACGAGGTCACTATTTAGCAATTTCGATTATTTAATTTTTTCTGTAAATTAAGACACGTCTGACTTAAGCGATGAGTCAAAAGTGTATGTGAAATTAAAGTATTTTTTAATGTTTGTGACAAAAAATCTTGGTTATTCAGTGAAAATAATAAGAAGTGATTGCGGCACTGAGTTTGTTCATAGAAATATGTCAAGTTTGTTGGAAAGTTTTGGTGTTATTCATCAAACAAGTGTGCCATATACCCCTGAGCAAAATGGCAGGGCAGAAAGGGAAATTCGTACTATAACAGAATGCGCTAGAACATTGTTATTAGCAACAGGTTTGAACAAAAATCTGTGGGCGGAAGCTGTGAATACAGCTGTATTTGTGCTCAACAGAACAGGAAAAAGCAAGTTAGAAAACTTTACACCGTATGAGTTGTGGTTCAAGACAACAATGTTTGATGTTAATCAGTTGCATGAATTTGGTGCTAGTGTAGCTGTTCTTGTTCCAAAACAAAAAAGGAGCAAATGGGACTCCAAGTCTGAAATAGGCTATTTTGTAGGTTATAGTGAAACATCTAAAGGTTTTAGAATTTATTTTCCAAATAAAAACGATATTGTGATAAAACGAGAAGTGATTTTTATTAGTAACTGTAATATAAATACTTCAAATCAGAGTTTAAAACAAAGTGAGTCTTCAAGACATTCAAATTGTACACATGATTACATCAGAATGGATTGTAAATGTAATGAAATTGTGAGTGATGTTTGTCTTCAGCCTCCAGAACAGTCAGATCAAGACTCTGACAGCTGTGATCAGTCGACAGAAAGTTTGAGGTTAAGTACAGTTGTTGATACACAGGTAAATCTGCAAAAAGAAAAAAATTTTGTACAGTCGTAAAATGTTGAAGAAATCTCTGAAGAACGCCAGTTGGAGCCAACTCCAGAACCTGAAAAAGAAAAAGAATTGTTAGAAATGACAAGACATGAAAAACAAGAAAGTTCACATCCTAGAAGGGGGAAGAAAATGCCAGTAAAATTTAAAGATTATGAGTGCTACACAAGTTTAAATTCAATTACATATGAGGAAGCATTGTCTACAAATGAGAGCAATATGTGGAAGAAAGCTATACAAAAAGAATTGGATATATTACATAAAAATAATACATGGGAGATAGTGGATAGTGTGGCTGTAGATTCAAATGTGGTGTCAAGTAAGTGGGTGTTGTGTATCAAAGAAATAAATGGTAAAAAATTGTACAAAGCAAGGTTAGTTGCTCGTGGTTTTGAACAAAGTGACTGTGATTCTGATGTATACTCACCAGTAGCAAAGTTACCAACATTCCGTTTATTTATGGCAGTGGCAAATAAACTCAAATATCCAGTATACCAAATGGATGTAATAGGAGCCTTTTTGCATGGAGACATAGATGAACTTGTATATTTAAAACTCCCAAATGGTCAAATTGCTAAGTTAAATAGATCATTGTACGGCTTAAAAAAATCACCTAAGTACTGGAATCAAAAATTTGATGACTTTATGATGAAGCAAAAATACATTAAGTCAAAAAATGATCAATGTTTATATTTAAAAAAAAGGCAGGGTGAAACTGTAATGTATGTTCTATTATATGTTGATGACATTTTAATGTTTGGAACTGAGATAGATTTGTTCAAAACAGAATTAAAAAATAACTTCAAAATGAAAGCTATGGGTTTGTCATCAAATTAATTAGGTATTGAAATAAGTCAGAAAGAACCTCATACATTATTAAGTCAGAAAAAATATTTGTTAAATGTTTTACAGAATTATAATATGACAGATTGTAAATCTGTTAGCACACCAATGGATCAAAATTTTAATTTTGAATTGTTAAAGAAAGAAAAATCTGAAAATCAGGAAATTGAGAAGAAATGTAGGCAAATTTTAGGTAGTTTAATGTATGCTGTATGTGGTACTCAACCAGATTTATGTACAAGTGTATCTTTTCTTGCTAGATATCAGCATGTAGCAAGTGAGCATTTGTTAAAGTGTATTAAAAGAGTGTTACGTTACATTAAAGGGACTTTAGATCTGTGTTTGGTCTTTGAAAGTGATAATTCAAGCATTGTTGGGTTTGTCGATGCAGACTGGGCAGGAGATATTGTAACTCGCAAGTCTACTTCTGGTTATATGTTTTTTATGTTTAATAGTTTAGTGTCTTGGAATTGTAAAAAACAAAACTTAGTCTCTCTCTCTCCTCAACTGAATCAGAGTATATAGCACTTAGCAGTGCAATTTGTGAATCAATCTGGTTACAAAGTTTACTTGTAGATTTTAATATCAATGCTAAAATAAATATTTTGGAAGATAACCAGTCAGTAATTAAGCTAGCTTATCACAAAGAAAATAACAAACGATTAAAACATATAAATAAATTTAACATATAGATATAAATTTATTGTAGAAGAAATTGAGAATAAAAGAATAAATTTGAATTATGTAATGTCACAGAACAATTTGGCTGATTTGTTAACAAAACCACTTGGTAAAATTATATTTGAAAAGCATAGGAATACCATTTTGAAAAAAGTATAATTTTAGTTTCTTGTTTCAGGATAGGTTTATGCAACAAGTATTTTAATTAAGTTTAGAAATAAAAAAAATTTTTGTTTGTAAAATTATTAAAAAATATTTGTTGAGAGGGGCTGTTGAAAATATTACCGCAACCAATATGTTTTAATTATATTTTATCTATGGATGGCAACACTAGTCTAAGCTGTTTTAATATCTAATCTGTGCTGTTCTCTCTTGGCTGCAATAAAGGCTTGCTACGTTCACTTTATAAATTATTTTATTTCCTGATCACCAAAACCTTTCATCAGTTTTCATATGATGGATGGTAGATTAATACGTTTCACGAAAATAAATTTTAAACTCTGTGATGATACCCAATGGAACGAGGTACGAGTACCGTTAGAATTTAGGGAATATGAACCTGTACAAAATTATTCTATACTTACTGTTGCATACATGAGTGTGACAACAACCTTACATTTAAAGTTACTTTATTTTTTTATCCCGGTATGTATAAAGATACCGTGTAGTTTACTGAGATATTGTAATATGAAACACCCGGCTGTATGGGTGAATCTCATTTTCTTTATTCTAACTTTTAACTTTTATTTTAATTAATTATTTAGTTTGCTTTATTTTCCATCACCGTGGGTTGATGGTCGAAGAATATCCACCCCGCCGTTCTTCCTGGCGTGTCGTAGAAGTCGACTGTAGGGTTTGCTCTATTAAGATCAGATGGGGCCGGTGGTGCCTGCCTGTTGCCTCAGTTTTTCGTTTTTTCCCTTTCTCCTTAGTTTGACGTTTGTAGCCATGATGTGCTTGGTAAAACTAAAGTAATGGAGTTTAGTTTACTTAAGCATATAATATTATTTAAATCTGGGAATTTATTACTTTTTTAATACAAAGGGAAAAATTTGAAGAGGGGCTGAGGTATTAGGGCAGGCATTGTCGTAATTGAGTGTGAAATGTTGGTAAGCTAACAACACCATCTAGTAAGCGCATTTCATTCATTACTATCGGAGGAGGGGTGAAAGTTTATTGGGTAGCTATTGCCACCTAGCGACATAGTTACACATTTTATCGTGCCAAAAAGCATGGAGTAGATAGCACATTATCATTTTTTTTTTAATATTTTGATGATTTTACTTAAGTGATGATTCTTAATTTTTTGTTTTAAGATACTATTTTTTATTTAAACTAGTGCATAACTTGATTAAACTCAATTAAAAGTAGATGTAATTTTTTTGTAATAAAATCAAGAATCTATACGTGTCTATGATTTTGTTTTTTGATAACTGTGAAAGCAAAGAAGTTTCACGGTTGCATCAATGATGTCCCATGAGACTTGATATATTTTTCACGTCTTTCAATAACATAAAATACCTTGAGTTAGTTATTTCAATAAAATAGGAAGGAATTGTGCGTGGGAAGATCATTCTTTATATTTGTTTAATTTTAGTATTTTGGTGTAGAGGTAACTTAGTTTTTTTGTTTGGTTTGGTTTGGTCAGTTGTCTGAGTAGGTATAGTGTTGGGTGTTGATGTGGGCGTCAAACGCGAATTCACTACGTGAATTCTTACCCGGGAAGGGGGATATTGTAGCATTGTTTATTTATCAATTTTTCAAAGTCAACATCGTCATCTGACAAGTGACATTACGTTCCGTTTCGCATTAAGTTTGACATTTAGGCAAAGTGATAAATTCTATACCCAGCGACTTATAAAAAAAAAAAAGGAAATAGTTCAGACAAAACTTTCTTGTCTTTGTAAGTTGTGTCATGTTTCAGTTTGATATTAGACCTTGTGGGTGTCTGTATTAAATTTTCACACTTTGTTTTTGAATTGGGGCGCGTTAGAGCGTTTTCTCTGGTCTCGTCATTATTTAGGTGACGTTAGGCTTACGGGGGTCATATTAGTTGTTTTTTTTTTTTTTTTTTTTTATAAAAAGGTCAAGCAAATGACTCTATTCCACCTGATGGTAAGCAGAAGTAGAGTCCAAATGCGAAGATAGCTGGCGCGAGAGATAAACTGCCGCGCTAGCCACCCACGCCTTGCTGACCTGCAAGGTGCTTCTTCACGCCTCTTTTGAATGACCCAGGATTATAGGAAGGAGGGAACACGTGTGCTGGCAGTGAATTCCATTTTTTGATTGTGCGACAAAGAAACGAGTTGCCAAATTTCTTAGTTCGCGTTGGAATGGTAGCCACAGTTTGTCGGTGACAACGTAGACCAGCACGCGTAGTCCTTAAAAGGAATGGAGATGGTGGGATCAGGGAAAAAAGTTCCTCAGAGCACTCACCGTGGTACAGACGGTAGAAAGCGCTCAATGACGCAACATTGCGACGCAATTGGAGAGGTTCAAGGTTTTTAGTCACCTCTTCGTCGCCGATGATGCGGGCCGCGCGACACTGCAACCTATCCAAAGCATCGAGTAAGTACTTGGCGGAGCCATCCCACAGGTGCGAGCAATACTCCACGCAGGACCGTACTTGCGTCTTGTATAGCAAGCAAATTTGATTTGGCGTTAAGAAACGCCGCACCTTGTTCAGGACTCCGAGTTTCCGTGAAGCTGTTTTTATCACGCTTTCGATGTAGTCCTTCGGATTCAAGTCGCTGCGAACCTCCATACCGAGCAAGGTGATACTGCTCTGTAGCGTTAGTGTTGTGCTCTGGAGAGAGGGAAAGGAAAGGAATGGCGACGTTTTAGCCGTAAACGCGCACACCTGAGTTTTCTTGGCATTGAACTCAACCAGATTTGCTGTACCCCATTGAGAAACAAGGTCGAGCTCTCGGTTGAGTTCAATGACAAGATTCTCACGACTCTCTACGGTTTCTGCCCGTCCAGCCTTTGCGTGTCCGAAGTAGCCCGCATGCACTGTACTGTCGTCTGCATAGCAATGGATGTTCCCAAGCGGAATCATATCATTGATATGCAGAAGAAACAGTGTAGGGGATAAAACGGAACCCTGGGGAACACCGGCATTCACTGACATGAACCGCGAACTGCATCCGTCGCAGAGGACACGAATTCTTCGCTCATGCAGGAAGCCAGCCACCCAGGTACAAAGCTGAGCAGGCAGACCATACGTCGGAAGCTTGGAGAGAAGACTTTTGTGCCAGACCCTATCAAAAGCTTTGGCGATATCAAGGCTGACAGCCAATGACTCGCCACGCTTGTCCATGGCTTCACCCCAGACATGCGTCATGTACGCTAGAAGGTCACCCGTCGATCGTTTCGGCCTAAAGCCGTACTGTCGATCGTTGATCAGAGAGTGACCCTCTAGGTAACGGACCAGGTGGTTGTTGAGGATCCTTTCCATAACTTTGCAAAGTACCGAGGTGACTGCTATTGGCCGATAGTTGGCCGGGTCTGAGCGGTCCCCTTTTTTGGGAATAGGCTGCACATTAGCCTCTCTCCAAGCTTCCGGCACATGTCCAGAAGAGTAAGAGATCTGGTAAAGGCGCGTGAGTACGGGAGACAACTCCGCTGCACATTTCTTAAGTACAACGCCCGGGATGCCATCGGGTCCACTAGCTTTCCGGACGTCGAGTGATTGCAGTTCCGCATGAACATCACGCTGCCTGATTTTAATGTCAGGCATCGTGGAGCTACAATGAGGTAGTGACGGTGGCTGTGCATTGCAATCATCGACTTGGGAATTAGCCGCAAAGACTCTTGCCAGAAGATCGGCTTTCTCCTGCGGCTTATGAGCTAAAGACCCATCCGGACATCTCAGGGGTGTTCAAGATTCCTTCAAAGTAGTTATTCACAAAATTCGTATTGACAAGAATTCTTCGTTCATTCGGATGTATGGACTCACTTTCCTTTGCCTCGGACGTTAAAAAACCATAGGTAGGCCGACCAATCAGGGACGTTTGTTTTTGCTTGTCAGATTAGCATTCGCATTTCGAATTTCAAATTCAAGGCTGAATTTATTTTGGAGAAACATTATGAACCTTCGTGATATTAACATATGCGAGGATTATATTAACGAAGGAGAACTATTTTCTAATTTGAAAGGAAGATAATTCCGTATTTACATAATATCCTGTAACGGATAAATAACCGTTAAGGAGTTAATAATTCACCCGAAAGGGTCGTCGGTACGGGTTTAGAGACCCAAATTTCCATTACAAATATAGTGATTATATAGAACATTTAAATCTTGCTGAGCTTCTGAGATTAGCTTGTGAATTGACGAACCAAAATAAAATAAGCAAGTGTCATCTGCATAGAGAGTAATATGTCCCTTTAGACCTAATTCCTGGATGTTATTTACATAAATTAAAAACAATAAAGATCCCAAAACTGAACCTTGAGGGACGCCGCAGGTAATTAGCAGTGCAGTACTTTGGTTGTTACCGATTTTAACTATTTGTGACCTTCTAGTAAAATAAGATTTAAGCATTTCAAAAGCTTTACCACTGATACCAATAGCTTTCAGTTTTTCTAAAAGTAATTGATGGCTAACGGTGTCAAACGCCTTTTTAAGATCTATAAATACTCCGAGGACTACATTCCTTTCATCTAAGTAGTATGTTATTGGGCATTCTAACTCACTTTCGTTCATCGCAGACGCGATCTCACTCTCGAGAGTTAGAACCCCCCAATAACATTCGTGAGTGGAATGTCTAATATGGTTTTTTGGGTTATTGGTTCAAAGTTATACTGTAAAGATGATGTACATTTAAAAAGCTTCGGCGTTCAAATTAATGTTCATTTACTCGTTACTCGTGATAGATAACGGTTAAGTAATAGTAGGTGAAATGAAATTTGTTAAACAAAAAAAATCACTCAAATTAGAATGCATCTGTCCTATATCATTCAATCAACCAAAACGTCATGGGGAGCTATTACCGAATACGATACGCTGTATTGTTTGTGGTCCTTCAAATTGTGGTAAAACGAATTTAGTGATAAGTTTACTGTTGAACAAAGATGGACCACGTTTTCAAAATCTATATGTTTATTCAAAATCTCTATACCAACCTAAATACGTGTATCTCGAGAAGGTTCTTAATATGGTGTCTGGAATATCGTATAACAAATATAACCATAACAGTGAAATTTTGAGCCCGCATGAAGCTATGTCAGATTCTATTATTATTTTTGATGATGTTGCTTGTGAAAATCAAAATAGCATTAGAGATTACTTTGCTATGGGACGTCATAAAAATATCGATTGTTTTTATATAAATCAAACTTATACTAAAATACCGAAGCAGCTTGTAAGAGACAATGCAAACTTAATAGTTCTTTTTAAGCAAGACGACATTAATTTAAGACATGTTTACGAAGAACATGTAGGCTCAGATATGTCGTGGTCAAAGTTTCGCGATATGTGCTCTGCTGTTTGGAGTAAGCCTTACAGCTATCTTGTAATAAATAAGGACTGTGAAAAAAATAAGGGTTGTTATAGATTAGCATTTGATACATTTGTGATAGTGGACTAAAGTACATAATAGCATGTTATGTTACGAATTGATCACTCTCATTCGTGATTCAGAACGAGATCTTACCTATATTCTTTAAAATGGAGAAAAATCTTAAAGAACAAATTGTTAAATCTGCTGCAGCTGTAAAAAGAAAAGTAGAAATGATAAGGGATGCAAAGAATAATGATAATATGGTTTTCGAAAAAATATTGAAACCTATAGTTGACCCGCTTAAAAGGATAGCAAATAAGAACGATGAACGAAACTCGGAGGAAAATGATCAATATAGTCAATTACCAAAAAAAGTTAAAAACACCTATAAAGGAAGTGAAACGTCGTCATTGTCTAGTAATGATTCCAATGAAGTTGAAAGTGAAGAAGATGAAGAACTGATAGGGCGGGAGTTATATAATAACAAAACTCTCATATCATCTCCTTTTGAAGATCAGAATGTTAGCGAAACATCGTTTAAGTCTATCCAGTCATCACCTAACCCAAAAAACCAGTCATTGTCGTGGTCCACATCTTCAGAAGTATTTTCTGGTGTACCTTTCGGAATAAAAAATGTACGCGGGAAACTGATGCTTGGAAAAACCCGCATTCATGATGATGGCATGTTTCTTACAGTAGGAACACGTAAATTGGAAATTACAGAAGGCTTAAAAGAACTTTTGTATCAAAAGAAACCAAATTTAGATATTATCACGAATGATGATTTACAAAACTATAAATTACTGCTCTTAGAAACCAATGCTCACCGACGCAATTGCGATCCATCGAAACCGATAAACAGCAATAAGGGGTTTAGATACATAAATATTATCAAACCTTTGTTTAGATTGACTAGAAATCCTACAACAAGCACAGAGAGTTTAGCACAAGGAGAAGGCTTTAAAATTATGAAGAAAGTTAAAAAAAATACTGACTATATTTATTGGGATGATCCAAACGAATTAGTCGAACGATTACAATTACTTCTAGCATCGAAAATAGCAGGTAACACTGCAGTCGATAATGAAATAATTTCAATTGTAGAGGAATTACACGAGGCTGGTATTTGTATAAACTTCAAAGAATATAAAAAGCGTGGGGTATCAGGAGAATTGACCAGTGCACTAGCAAATACCCTCAACAAAGCACCGAGACTGCAATGAATGTAGACAAGTTTGGGCACCACGTTCACAAGCGTTTGCGACTAACAGAATATATTGATACCTGTAACCATTACCTGGTGAAATCGGAAACGGGGCACTTTGATTTAAAGTCTTCGAAATTAAAAGGCTTATCAATCCCAATTGAAGATGATGAAGCAGTGAATAAAGCTTATGTAGACAAAGCATTTCAGGAACTAAGAAAAGAAATAAAGAAGGTCCAAAGTGACGTTAAAAATTATCTAAATAACTTGGAAAAAGTGACAGTAAACCGTTTCAGTACTTTATATTACAGCAAAACAGAAATAGACAAATTGTTCGAAGACAAATTAAACAAAAAATGAGTAAAAAAGACATAATCGATGAACTCCATAAAGCAGCAAGAAGAAATTTCCCACGTCAAACTACTATAATTAAAGGAATAGACGATTTATGGCAAGCTGACCTGATTGATTTACAGAAGTATTCAAAATATAATAAAAACTATAAATACATTTTAGTGGTAATCGATACCTTATCGAAATATGTATGGACGTGCCCTTTAAAATCAAAAGAAAAAAAGTGTGTTACGAACGCTATGCAAGAGATATTCATAAAGTCATCACGAATACCTAATCATTTACAAACAGATTTAGGTAAAGAGTTTTATAATGATACATTCAAAGGAATATTAGACAAATACAGCATAAATCATTATTCCACTTACTCTGTAAAAAAAGCTTCCATAGTAGAACGCGTAATACGAACAATAAAAAGCCAACTTTACAAAATTTTTAGTTTGCAAGGCTCTTACAAATGGTTTAGAAAGAACATAGAGTCCGTTGTAGAAAATTATAACAGTACTGTGCACCGTATAACAAAATATAAGCCAATTGATGTTGATAAAGCAAACGAGATTATTGTTCGGTCAAATATTTTTAAATCAAAGTCGTGTCACACAGATAAGAAACCGAAATTTCAAGTTGGAGATCATGTTCGAGTTAGTAAGTTTAAGAAAGATTTTTATAAAGGCTATACACCAAACTGGTCGACTGAATTGTTTGTTATTGTTAAAGTAAATAAAACGAAACCAAATACTTATCTTTTAGAGGATAAGTATAAACAAAGAATTTTAGGATCATTTTATGAGTATGAATTACAAAAAACAAAATTCCCTGATATTTATCTGATTGAAAAAGTTTTGAAAAGAAAAGGAAATAAGCTTTTTGTTAAATGGTTAGGTCTAGATGATAACGAAAATAGTTGGATAGATAAGAAAGCACTAGTTTTCTGATATAAATTATACTGGTTACCTTTAATATCGGCATTTCGAAAATATCAATGAAGCGGGGAAGTGGTGTTATCAACGAATTAATAAACCGTTTACCGTTTGAATTACATTTACCTGGATATCAATTTTGTGGTCCCGGAACAAAACTGCAAAAACGGTTACTGAGAGGTGATCGAGGTATAAATAAATTGGATGAAGCTTGTATGTATCACGATATTGCATATAATAATAGAGATTTGAAGGCTAGACATAAGGCTGATTTAGATCTTTTAGATATGGCTAAAAACAGGTTAAAATCAAAAGATGCAGGAAGAGGAGAAAAAGTTGCCTCATGGATTGTAAAAAATGCGATGAAAGCAAAGCTCAAAGCCGGTGCTGGAGTCAGGCCTTTTATGTCAATAGTAAAAAAAATACAATCACAGTTAAGAAAATCAAAATGCAAAAATAATCACTCTGCTATAAAACGCGCTTACGCAACAGCAAAAAAATTGTTTTCCAATAAAAAGGGAATAAGATTACCACGATGTATTCCTATACCTAAAAGCGGAGGTTTCTTGCCTCTCGTTCCAATTTTTGCTGGGTTATCTGCTCTGGGCTCACTTGCTGGTGGTGCTGCTGGTATAGCCAAAGCTGTCAACGATTATAGAGTTGCTCAGAAAAACTTGCAAGAATCTGAAAGACATAACAAGATGATGGAAGCTGTTGCACTTGGGAAAGGAATGTATATTAAACCTCATAAAAAAGGAGCTGGTTTATATTTGAATTTTCCAAAAAACTAACAAATCGGCTACCCAAACGTCCTCTCACTAATTATAACATATTGGAGAATGCTTCTGATATACCATACTTTCGAGGCGTTTACATGAGAGATACACTACCATTAAAACCTAAAAAAATAGAATGTGGTATAGTAAATCTTGATAGTTCTAACAATCCCGGAACTCATTGGGTAGCCTATGTTAAACAAAATGACTATTGTGAATATTTTGATAGCTTTGGTAATTTAGGACCACCATTAGAGTTGATAAATTATTTAAGAAATATGACGATACATTATAATTATGCACAATATCAAAAGTTTGGCACTATAAACTGTGGTCATCTTTGTCTAAGTTTTTTAAAAGATTATTGGAATAATCATTTATAATAAGAATGCAATAAACATTTTGATCAGTATAAAAATGTCTTTCACTGTATCAATAACAGGCCAAGGAGATTCTTTATTAACAAATTATTCCCCCAGTCTACAATTAATCGGAAACTACGAGTGTGGTCTTTTGTATTTTTCTACATTTAATTCTATTCCTAATATAGATGAACGAAACAACAAATTTCACTACGGTAATAATGAAGTTATCGAAATACCTGAAGGGTCGTATGAATTTCAAGATATTTGTGATTATCTTAAGAGTAATATAAAAAATGCCACGTTGAACCTGACTTGCAATAACAACACATTAAAAACACATTTGTTCTGTTCTCAAAATGTTCACTTCGATAAAAATAATTCCATCGGGAAAGTTTTAGGTTTTGGATCGGAAGCAGTAAATGCAAATATAACCACCGAGTCCCGGTATCCTGTTAGCATTTTATCAACAACTATCGTGCGCATCGAATGTGATGTTATCAGTGGATCATTTGTGAATGGAAAAGCAAGTCATATAATTTACGAATTTGTACCAAACGTACCACCTGGTTATAGAATCATTGAAATACCGAAAAATTTGATTTATTTTCCCGTTAACCAAAATTCCATAAGCAGTATAAATATAAGAATTTTGGATGCTGAAAACCGAGAAATCAATTTGCGAGGTGAAGAAGTACAATTATATTTACACTTTAAAAAATGTTAAATTTCAATAAAAACCTACCTACTTTCCCTGATCCACTCAGTTCTAAAAGATCTGCTCATAGAGAAACACCGCTTCGCTTGAAAAAGAAACTCACCAAAAAGAATAAAGAATTTTTAAAGCTACTAGGCTTACTAAAATGAATATTTTAAATATATCCCAACCAACGTCATACGATAACAGCATTGAAAGTTTTGAATATCATTCGTATAAACCTTACGTGACAAGTTTCAACAAGAATGATGAAATACGGATACCGATTAATCAGCAAGACCTGTACGTTTTACCCGCACTCAGCAGTTTGTATATTGAGGGCAGAGTTGATGTTTATAAGCTTAATAGCACTTCTAAAGAAAAAGAACGAATACCAAATGTACATTTTGTAAATAATCCTGCATTATTTTTATTTCAAGACATTCGATATGAACTAAATGGTGTAGAAATAGATAGAATAAAAAATGCGGGGGTCACTACAACAATGAAATCTTATCTTTCGTTAAATGACAATGAATCGAAATGTGCAAACGTTTGGGGTTGGTCTCTTACAGGCACGAGCACTGTTAACGGAGGATTATTTTCTGTTTCTATACCCCTGAATAAAGTATTAGGTTTTGCAGAAGATTATGAAAAAATTATAATGAACTGTAAACATGAATTAGTACTATTGAGAAGCAACACAAATCTCAATGCTTTAAAGTTAGCTACAGGAGAAATTGTGGAAGACATCATGATAAATAAAATAGCCTGGAGAGTTCCTCACGTTAAAGTATCAGACCGAGAAAGAATTAATTTATTAAAGCACTTAGAAAAAGATCGTGCTATAACATTAGCATTTCGTAATTGGGATTTATATGAGTATCCGCTATTACCACAAACTCGTAAGCATAATTGGTCTATTAAAACCTCTTCACAGATCGAAAAACCACGTTTTGTTATTATTGCTTTACAAACTAACCGTAAACATAATGCGGTAATGTCAATGGCAGAGTTCGATCATTGTCATATACGCGATATAAGAGTATTTCTAAATTCGTCCTATTATCCATATGAAAGTCTGAACATAGATTTCTCCAACAACAAGTATTCATTAATATATGAACAGTACACAAGGTTTCAACAGTCTTATCACAGTCGTCGAGCTGAACCCTTGTTGAGCTTAAAAGAATTCAAAGAAATCGCTCCCTTATTTGTTATTGACTGTTCCCGCCAGCACGAAACGCTAAAAGGATCGATCGACGTCCGAGTTGAAATCGAAGCCGATCAAGAGATACCTGATCACACCGCTGCATATTGTCTAATACTGAACGATTGCATATTTGAATATAAACCTTTGAGTAATATTGTAAAGAAAATATCATGAATCATACAATAATTTTAGATCTTCAAGGATTTAAAAATAAGGAAAATGATTTTATAGTAAAAGAATTAGCTATAGCTACTCTAGACCATACTCATATATTTTTAATAAAACCCCCATACCCGTTCACTGCTCTCACTCAAGAAGAGAGAAATCATGTGCGTTGGATAGAACAAAATAGAGGCTATCGTTGGAGCGAAGGATATATCGATTACAGAGAATTTCGTAGAATTATCAAACCTTATTTAAAAGAGAGAAAAATTATAGTAAAAGGTGTTGAGAAGATTAAATGGGTTCAAGATTTATGCGGACATAATAATATCATAGATATAAGTTATTTAGGTGTTCCAAATTTAAATGCTCTTAATGATCTTTATTGTAAAAATATAACTATATACAATTGTTTTACTCATAGAAACATATGTGCTTTAAAAAATGTTTTATGTATGAAAAAATGGTGTGTAGAAAATAAAGTGTTGTTTGATTTTTAATAAAAAAGTAGAATGTAAAATTCTTTTAAATAAATCTATTACAGTTCACTTGCTTTTTTATTACTCATCTCAGTAGCGTATAAGTAATTGACAGATGGTGATGATAGGTTCATAGAATCAAGCCAACGTCATATTTATATTGTGTAGCAACACAATCCATAGATGCGTTGGCTTGATCGAGTTCAGTACAACAGAACTGTTTATTTAATTGCTAAACTCAGGGCCTGTTTCACCAACGACGAGTAAGTTCCGAGTAACTAACTCTGATGATTAGTTCATACGAATTCTGTTCCTTTTTTATAATTATTCAATGAATAGTGCCTACTTGTACATTATGAAACAGGCGCTAAGTATCAAACGCTTGAGTAGTAGCAAGTATCTCTAAAGCAAATAGATAGTACAAATTATCTATGTTAGATGACACCGTCCAAGCAATTTTAAGAAAACATTGATTTTATTTTCAAAATTATTTTTACGAATAAATGGAAAGAAAATATTTAGGTATCTAATTACTAAATAAGAAAAAAGAAAAAACCTGAATCTCTTATCAAAAGGTTTATTTAAAGTTTTTATAATTAAGTAACACATAATAAATTATTCTTACTATTTCACAACTTAAGATAACATAATAACTACAAACTATCACCGCAAAGTTTTTTTGAAATTTTTCTAACAATGGTTTCCGTGAGATCCATGATCTCGTCCACTGGCTCCTGAACCACGTACTGCGCGCTGAGCATCACATTTTCATCAATGCTGTCAATGTTTGAGCTAGGAGCTGATGTGATTAAATAATCCTCACTCGAACTTAGCAAATCCAAAACTGTTATTTTTATAAGTTTCATTCCTTTCTGCTCTTTTGTGATCACAAACGATTTAGTAGGTATTCGAACTCTTTTTCTCGAAGTATCTTTTCTCTGTCTAGATTTTTTCTCCTTCTGTTTTGATTCATTGATATGCCTTTGACGTATTTCCTGGAATTCTTGAGTAAAACCTTCTAACGGATCTTGCGCATATTGTGAAAACAGGATATCCGATGAATTAGACATTACCTGTTAAAAAAATACAGATTAGAAAAAAAATCAAAGGATATTTCTAAAAAATAAAAAATTAGACATTATACTTACAAGGATAGTGATACAAAATTTCCAAGTGTCTGTTCGTTGGAACAGCTAAACAATGAATGAAATAATAATTGCTGAAAAATAGTGACTTGAAAAACCTAATTAAGAAAATTGCATAATTTGCATTTCATAACAAGTAACCTCGTTACAACACATTTGATTAGTGCTGTTTCAACATTAATTATGTTTATATTCTTTAGTATTCATTACCTTGCCATGTTCCATAGATAAATAATCAGACATAGTTAAACGGGCTATGGAAAGTAAAAATTAAAACCAGCTAAGTATGTTTTTATAATTTTATTAGGCAAATAGGTTTGTATCATAATTACAATAAAACAACATTAATTATTATTTAATTAATATTAACAACATTTACAAAGTAGATATAATACACATACAATATAATTTAACACTAACAACCTTAACTACATAAAAAACCTTAATTACACAAATTTTAAAATAATTTATTATGACCCCATGCTAAGGTAGAAATTTTATCTGATAAAATAAAACGTTTATCATCTGAATTTGACAAAGCTATTTTATTAACGCTCTGTGTAAAAATTTCATGTTTTATACATCGAAATAAAATATTTTTTTTCCTTATTATTTTATCATTCAATAAAGCAGACATATATTCAGATGAAGACAAATCTCTAACTACATTTTTCTTAACACCCTTTGCCTTTTTTATGAATGCCTTTGCAGTTTTTATACAGTATAATTTAGACCGGAGTCCTATAAATTCAGTCATAATTTCTCCTCCTAACTCGTCTTTAAATAATCCCGGTACTTTATTGTTTTTTAAAGGTAAACCATATATATTGTTAGAGTTATAGTTACTAGTATCAAAGTAATTTATAAAAATTTCCTTTAAGTCGTGATAAAAATCATTAGTTTCAATTTTATACACAAAACTATCGGTATCAGTATAGCATAATTGTATTTTATCTCCGTAGTGAGGTTTTATAACAGAGTAATGGAATTCAAACATATGGCTTTTAGATAGTTCTAATACCGCAAACCCAATGTAAATGGGTTTATTTAAAATTACTCTTTCTGGTTTCATCTGAACAGCAACCAAATTTTCTGAAAAAATTGTTGCGCTATGAAAATTCGGTCGTGCAATTAATTTATCTGCTGAAAGAGACTTCTTCGTTTTGTTTGATTTATCGCTCCATTTATTAACTAATCTAACATCAACTCTTTTCTCGCTATCTTCTAATGTTTTTCCGAATACTGAATTATTTAACAATTTAAAAAAGTCTTGTTGAAAAGAAGTTACAGCTTTTTTTCTCAATTCTGTGTTTAAATTAATATATTTTCCTAAAAATGGACTTTGCCTGAAAGTTAAGACGCGATGAATTTTGTCTAAAATAAGCCCATTCTCAATACATGTTTTTAAATAAACATAATGAATTACGTATTGATATTTAGAATATAAGTTTGGAATTAGCTTAGATGTTTTACCACCTGGTGGTATAAATTTTTCAGGACAAAATGGGTAATCGTTATGGTTATAATGTAACTCCTCGGGATATGTTAAGTCCACTTCAAGAATGTAACCAAAGTCTGACTCATCCGTAATATTCATGATATTTAACTGATCTATTTCATTCTGATCCAAAAATCTAAAATCTGAAACAGGTAAGTATTGGGACATGCTATATCCATACAAATTATTACAATCAATGTAAACCAAAAAAGAATCCGGCTTGCTGGGATCATGGTCAGGCATATATTTATTATTAGCTTGGGCATATCTCGTCGAACACAAACATATACCCCCACGTATTCCTTTTTGTATAAAACGGATAATTTCTAAGTCAGTTAATAATTCTAACTTAACACCAGTTTTAAGTAACATTGCATCAAAAGATAAGCTCGGGGCTGTTAGATAAAATGCAGGATCTAATTTATAGTTTGATTTGCAAACTTCTCTAAAATTTTCAAATATATCAGTCAAAAGCAATACGTCTGTTTTAAGGTAGAGATCTGTGTATGCTCCCATATCTTTAATTTTAAATGTGGACCAAACTTCTTGAGCATGAGCATATTCGACATCGCTGATATGTTCATCGGTCAATGAATTATAAAAACATTTTTTCTGTGGAAGCTGTCTTTCAGAAAAAGATTTCCAATGCTTCATGTTCTCGTAGGGATAAATTCCTTTACGAGTCAACAATTTAAATTCTTTTTCAATCGGAAAATTCTTTTTTAAATGTTTAAAATCTGAGTGATTCAAGCCCTTTGCTAATTTTTCCAAACTGGTTCCTAAAAATTGAAAAGAGTCAACGAATCGTATTTGAGCATATTGTTCATCATTGAGCTTCAAAAATTTAGTAAAAGATACGTAATTTTCTTTATTTTTTGGTATAACTTTTACAGATCCTGAACTTTCAGCTAATTCTTTTATAAATAAATGACAGTCATAGCCAGCTAAGTTATGGAAAAAGACCGGGACTAATTTAGGAACACTGTATCTTAGATTGCAATATTGATGCGCTGCACCTCGATAGCGTCCTGTCAGGTGACAGTGATCTCTTACTTTATCGAAAATTAATAATTCCTCACAAATATGACAAACATTAGCAAGTGCATAAGCCTCTGCATCGTGTTCATTAAAATCCATTGTAACTTCAGTATTCAAAATCTGGTAAATCTTTTTGATATCATTATAAAGTGTATCGAGAAATTTCTCTACACAGTCAGCCGCACGATATTGTACGAAACGATTCAGATTACTATCATATGAACAGACTATTTGATATGCAAAGGCTGCAGGAATATGTCTATGAAGCGCGGAGGTATAACTCGAAGATGGATTAGGTTCACAGCTTTGAAATGGTTGTAGAATCGTCTCGAAATCCGCGTACACGACAAAAGGAACATCTTGCTTTCTATCGAAATTTTTAAATTGTAAATACGTTCCCTTATCGGGTAGTACTGTACTAACACCGCTGCACGTATGAGTATCAAGACTAATTTCAGTAGTGAAAAATAACAAGCAATCATCACAAAAATATAATTTACCATGATGTCTAGTAATTTGAGATCTTACAAGTCGCGATAAGTTTTTTATCAAAACATAATGGCCTTGAACATTATTTTCCACTAAAAGTAAATTAATTCTAGTTCTAGTCTTTGATTTGAATTCTGATCTGTATATGGGGCCTACTACAGTACGGTTGTTTTTTAATGAGTATACGTTTATACACAAATGAGGATTATTCTTTTCGAAAATTAAAATATCATTAAATGTAACGGGAAAGGACATGTCTTTTATGTTGAGAACTTTCTGAAAGTGTGGGTAAGACGTAATACGTTCACTGTTCTTTTTAGCCGGATATAGACACGCGACAATACTCCACAAAAAACAATATTGGTCCTTATTCTGTATATTAATACAAGCTCTTTTGCTTTTAATTGCTAATGGTAGTTCAATATAAGTAGAGCCAGATCCTCTCAAAGGATCATACTTATTTATGTTAATTTCTAGACAAACATTATTTAAAAAAGTCCATCCACTATCCTGATCTTGAAATTCAACAATTTTTTTCTTAATACTACTAACTAAGTTTTCAAATAAATTTTTAGAATTAAAATTGCGATATACAATAAAGTTTTTAGTAGCGAACGACTTTTTCTCGCTTACTTCATTTTTAAGTAAAACAAATATAGCGAAATATTCAAAATTAATTTTTACGCTTATGTGCTTTTTCAAAGAGAGCTGCAAAATGTTATTTATTTTAGAGAATAAACTCTGTAAAAACAAATCAGGCAAAGAGTGTTCATACTCATCTGTAGCAGTGATTCTATATGAAGCAATGCGACCGCGGAAAGCAGTCGCGAGTTCGACAACGCCATCGCTGTCGCTCATCCGCGGCGCATCGCTCTTACTCTTGTGTGCGGTGCTCCTCAGGTGGCCCACCCACTGCCTACTTCCTACTTGGATACAACACTCAGTACAAAATGGCATTTTTTATAAAATAAGTATGAAAAAATTTAATTTAAGACTAATTTAATTCACTTACTTATAAATAAAATTCTCAAACTTGGTATCTACTTAGGTATACTTATAAGACTATCTACTTATATTTCTTATAAAATTTAAATTATATCTTATCTGCTAAAACTAGAATACCTAAGTTGATACCAGGCTTTGAAAATATATATTATGCTGTACGTACCTTTCAAATATACCTCTATTACAAACCTTCACTTTACCTTTACTAGGACAATAAGGGTTAATAAAATTAAACATAAAATTTATAGTAATTTATAATATAGGAGTAGGTAAGTAACTTAGTTTATTATTTTATATTTATTTTATTACTATAGAACATAGGTTTGCTATCATTAAATAATGATTTGGTTTTCTTCAAAAACCGTTGCAAGTGTTCCCACTCAGGCTGCTCAGGATCTAGCTGCACCTTGAGCGTGACGAGCGCTTTGGTGTAACGTGATTCAGGTGGTGTTGCTAAGGCTTCCTCAGCGAGGTAGACGCGTGTCTCTACGTAGTAGCAGCCGTTCAGAGAGGCCCGCCGTATCACAGCTCCGCCAGCTACTTTGCTGCTGATGCTATTGACGAGTCTCTTGCCACTAGCAGAATCAGGGATTGAGTTCTGGGCTGCTACGTCTTCCTCTTCATCAGACAGCAAACCGAACACGTCGTAAACTTCTTTTTTGCTAGCTTTCGACTTCTTCGAAGAACTAGTAGATCTGAAATAAAAAAGTCTGTTAGATTCTGAATAAAAAATAGTAATCTCGTCATTTGAGTTACTTTAACAGATACTTAATATCTGGCTTTAAAAAAATACTTAGGTATTTAAACGTTATATTATGAGTTTAAACCATTTTATTAAACAAAGAATCATTTGTATGAAACAAATCAGACCTCAAATAAAACCAAAGCACGTAACAATCTAAATATATAATTACCTACTTGTTTGCTTAATACATACCTATATAACACTACAGGATCACTATAAGTGAACTGTATGACATCACTTACACAATATTATGCTCAGACCAAATAAAAAGTATAGACTGAACTCTGCGAAGAAAGAACTGACACGAGTTCAACTACACCCACCCATGTACATGCACAGTGACGCACGCACACATGTAACGAAACTACACCTACCTTTACCAATCACGAGGTGAGCGGAGCGCAACCTCGTGATTAAGTGCAATAATCACCAATACCGGCTCACCACACATACATACCAAAGTTGCCTCAGTTCTTTCTACGCGGAGTTCAGTCTATATTTTTTATTTGGTCTGAGATATTATGATGTCAGACAAGAGCATGACTTACCTGATGGTATTATGAGAGGATGCTTTTCTTTTAGGCTTTGATTTCTGCGCAGCTACAGGCTCGAACACTTCGAATTCTGAATCAGACCTGTAAACAAAGTAAAATTTCAATTAAGTTTTATTATCACCATGAGGCTAGAACTAAGTACACTGGAATTTGCTATCACTACTGTAACGATATTAGTATATTGTATTTATACGAGTAGAAATCATAAAGTCTATTAAATACTACAGACTATTAAAATTATGATGATCATAACACAGAAGTCAATTAGGGTAAGTAGAAAGATACTCGCAAAATGTTCAAGTTTTTAAACTCGATTCACAGGTTTGTACAATTCTACGATAATTTTAAATTTACTCACATGGTGAACACTCACAATAAAGTTGTTGCTGAAGAACGTGAAGGTTACGTGAGAGAGGCAGACTCCTCAAGCAGAATTACTTCACTGCTGGGTTTTCACACTCGAAGCACTTTGAAGCATGGAATGAAGCATCAGTTGAAAAGTTCCTAATTTTATCGGAAATTATTGATGATGTCGTAAAATATGTTAGGGTTGTCACAACACTATAACATAGGTAATGTAAAAAATGCGTATCGGTATTTAAATTGTATGTACTTATAAATATATTTAAGCATAAATTTTATACAATGTTGTAAAAAAAATATAAAGTAATTTTACTTGTTGTAAAGTATATAATTTTAACAATAAGTATCTTTGTCAATAATGTCTATATTATAATACTTACATATAAAAACCGAGCGGCTACACCTAGTTTTATCATAATACTCTGCCCATGGCTTTTCTCGCGTTGATGTCGATTATTGTAGATTAATACACTATCTAACACAAAAATGATGTTCAAAATCTGTTTAGTAGTTTTCGAGCCTATTCAATGCAGACAAACAATCAAATCATGGTATAATAGTATAGACGAGTAACCGCTCCCAGCGTGTAGATGTTGGTCATTAATCTAAGTTTTATATTCTACATACCCTATATTCTTCGCAAAGGTCTAGTCTATCTCTGTGCTAATTTTCATTAAAATCGGTTTAGTAACTTTAACGTGAAAGCGTAAAGACAGACTAGACAGATACATAGATATAACAAACAAACATTTTTGTGTTAATATATTTTTATCTTAATAATTGTTTCACCTAAAATATTAATCAAACCTCAATAAGTATCATAACAGATTTCTTTGTTTGTTGTATTGGGTTTGTTCAAAGCCGTAGAAACTAAACTGGTGACAACCCTGCTGCATTGCAAGCAAGCATTTTTTAATAATGCAACTTTCGGCAATTGCATGTCTAAAAATTTTCCATGAACAAATATTTACGAATATTTTCTTTACCATATTAAAATAATAATTATAAAAGGTTTTCATATAGAGATCATAAAAATAAAATTGAGATTTAAAATACTGTAGGTAGGTTTTTGAAGTATTTTTTCCAAATAAAAAAGTTCAGTTTTTTTGACGGGCTCGTTGGCGCATTGGTAGTGGACCTTGCCTTATGCGCTAAAGGTCATGGGTTCGATTCCCACCCCGAACAAACATTCATGTGATGAACATTTGTGTTTGTTCCGTGTCTGGGTGTAAATATTTAATTTAATTATATATTTGTAATACCACTGTTGATTCTGATATCCGTAACACAAGTGCTTTAGCTACTTATCTCGGAATCAGATCAATGTATGTGATGTTGTTGGATATTTATTTATTTATTTATTTAAATACTTGATGTTACTTACATCACGTATTTTTAATCAAAATAAGTATACTTAAATATTAACGAAGAAAAATAATAAATTACATTGAACGTTTTTAACTGACTTCAAAATGATGAGGTTCTCAATTTGGTCGGTTCACAAACACATGCCCCTACCGGGATTCGAACCCGGAACCTTTGGCGCTGAAGGTAGAGGTAACTACCGTTGCACCAAACGGCTGTCAAATAAGGCCATCAAGTATGATAATTATCTGCTCAGTTTGCTGGCTTTGGTTAGTTTGTATGTTGAAGTATTGTTGATTTTTGGGTTTGGTGCTCCTTTTGGGTAGGAGAGAGGCTAGCCACTTGTTACTGTTTTAGGGTACTGTATGGTCCACACTGTCAGACATAGCATTACCTAAAGCTCTGCTCAACTCCCTTTGTAATTGTGTACGTGATTATATGTCTGTAAGTATGTATGTTAATAAATTCTACGATAATTCGCATTTATTTTTTATGTTGGGGATATTTAAATCTTTAAATTATGTGTTTAAAGTAACATTAAGTTGAACTAGATTTCATCAAAATCGGTTCAACAGATAACAGTGCCTATTTATTAGCGTTGTCACTCTAGACTTATCTTTATTATTATATCATACCGCATATGATTTATTTATTTCATATTTAACAAATCAAATTAGGCGACAAATAGTCACTTTTAGGTATGTTGTTTGTAATTGCGACATCTTACATCCGCTGCACGCGGCGAGGCTGGCGCGTACTTCGGCCTCAGGAATGTGCTGACAGTTAATTAACATTTTCGCAATGGAAATTTTATTGAACATTTTACACATAACTAATTGAATTCAAAATAATTGTTTTTAACCGACTTCAAAAAAAGGAGGTTTTCAATTCGTATTAAAATTTACATATATATTTTTAGGTTTGTTCACCGATTACTCGAAGACGCCTGAAGCTATTTTGAAAAATCTTTGTTTGATAGGGTATACTTTCCAAATGGTATCATAATTTTTTTCATGAATTGGTTCAGTAGTTTTTATAGAATCGTAAAAATACGTAGACTTGAAATGAAAATTTCCAACTTTATCTTCTAAAGTTGTTATCAAATTTAGATGATTTTTTGTCTTAAAGATTACAGTCTTTCTTTATATAGTTTTTGATAACTAATTATCCAACGTTACTTTGTATGTTTGTACGTTTTATCGTAAAATTATACCTATATTTGTATAGGTAATTTTTTTATTACAATCATGTTATGTTTTTCTATTTTTATGAATCTGTGTTTTAGAAACAAATTTCTCCGTACCATCAACTTAATGCCATGTACATAGATTTGATGGCGATGGAGAACAAACCAATAACCCAAAAAAGCCTATTAGACAATCCACTCACGAATGTTATTGGGGGGTTCTAACTCTCGAGAGTGAGATCGCGTCTGCGATGAACGAAAGCGAGTTAGAATGCCCAATAACATACTACTCATCTATATTTTGTTTTATTTTAGTAACGAGATCTATAGTAGCTGTAAGTGTATTACTTTGGGGTCGAAAACCATATTGTCTACTAGAAATGAAATTAATTGAGTCTAAATAACTTTGTAGCTTGTGTTTGTTTGTTTGTTTGTAAAAGTTTTTCAAGTATTTTTGACAATATTAGTAGTATCGAAATTGGCCGGTAGTTCCCTGGATCTTTTGTTGACCCAGATTTATAGATGGGTGTGACTTTAGCAATTTTAAGTGTATCTGGGAATGTGCCATCTAAGAATAATTCATTAATACACGTTACCAATAATATAATAATAATATTCGTTTATTTCGACCAACAATGAGTCATTTGTGTTAGTAATACAAAAATTAATCTTAATTCTATTGTTAGTAAAACATAATTATTATAATTAACATGAAATTAAAAAAAAAAAAAAATGTTACATTGAATCGGATCGGATTAGTAGACTGAAATTTAAATTCAAAAAATGCAATAAAATTAAAATCTAAAAATAAAATTAATAAGAATTGAAAAGAAAATTAAATTTTTATATATTTATTTGTTCCTCAGCATGTGAAGATCAAACCTACTCCTAAACATGCTCAGAATGCTGTGAGAGCTAGCCCGAACCCTCAACATCAGGGATGTACACCTCTTCCTCATTGTGGTATAAAAACAATCTACGCGGGCATCGGCGAACATCCCTGATGCGCTACAAAACCGGGGCAGCCCCATCAGCACACTAAACGCGTTATTATATGGCACTCTTAGTGCATTATACTGTTTTATGGTGTAATTAACCCATAGACTGCTCGTGTACAAGGAGGTGCAATATGATTTAAATAAAGTTATTTTAGTTTCAGTGGAGCAACGAGCAAATCTACGGGCTATCATGTTGGCACGCACAGACAGTGCCCTGCGTTCTCGTTCAATGTCAGTATTGTCTCCCAAGCTAGGTACCACCCAGTGACCAAGATATTTAAATTGTTCCACTCGCTTAAGCACGCTCCCATTAAGTTTAATAGGTGGAACACTAGGTATACTCTTATTTCCCACTTGAAAGACCATACACTCGCTCTTTTGAACATTATAGTTTAGTCCGTGTCTACATGCGTATTTTTTACAAATGCCTAACAATTTATTTAGACCACAGACAGAGGCACTAAGCAGCACCATATTATCAGCGTAACTAATATTATTAATAGATATGTTGTTAATATGACAGCCCACATGAGTGCTGCTCAGCTCCTCTATCAGCGCATTTATGTACAGATTGAAAAGCTTGGGTGAGGTGAGTCCCCCCTGCCTCACTCCGCACTCCAATATGTACGGGTCCGAAAAAGCGTTAGACCATTTTACAACATTAACCTGATTTAAATACCAGAACTTGAAAATGTTATTTACTTCTATGGGTACTTTTATGTCTTCTAATTTCTGCCATAATATGTCGTAGCTAACCAGGTCGAACGCCTTCGAGAGGTCCAGGAAACACGCAAAAACCGGTGTGTTCCTATCTGTGTAGTACTTTATAGTCTGCTTAAGACACAAAATTGCGGACTCCGTGGATAATCCTGGTCTGAACCCAAATTGGTTATCGTGAAGTTTTAAGTAATTATCCAGTTGTATGTTAAGCAAACTATCCAGCACTTTCGAGACTACTGTGGCCAGAGAAATAGGCCTGTAACTCATTTTGTCACAAATGTCACCGGTTTTATTTTTTACCACTGGGACGACCACAGTTTTCATCATTTCAGCAGGTAAGTATGAATGCCCTATACACAAAGAGTAGAACATGGCCAGCACTCTAGGTAAGTGCGGTCCGGCATGCTGAAGGTGCTCGATGCTGAGCCCGTCGTGGCCAGGAGACTTTCCTCTTGACATTTGCTTAATGGCTTTACCTATGGCTTTAGCTGTATATCTAGTACTAATCTCCTGGCCTCGTTGCCCAGTCTCGCACACTGCATGAGATGGTCCCAGAGGTGACTTAATGGTAAAATATTCTTTGAACAAATTAGCTATACTTTTATGATCGTTAACTCCGTCGACACTCACAGGTAGGCCTGGGCGTCTATTACGAAACATGACTTCATACGCAACTGCTTATTCCGAAGTCGGAACGCGAGTCGTCTGAAGTTGGACAGTCAAACCGCTGTCGGTGACCATAAACGATTTCAGACCGATATCGTGAATGGAAGAGTGAATGGAAGTGTGCTATAAGGTCTATTTTGCAAAGTAAAATTCGAGACACGCAATTGCGTACGCTATCGTTTGGTTTAATTCCTATTTTGAAATTCCGGTTTCGGAATGAAATATAACCGATTTCGGTGACGGATGTTAATTGCTATTACGAAACGCCGTTTGACAGCAACGATATCGTTATTTGCTATCGTAAATACGATACAACTCCTGTCAAATCCACGGTACCTTTTTCAACTTCGTTGGCTTTCGTTTGCTTTCGTTTTAGGGATATAAAGTCAAATAGATATGTGATAGGGTGATTAGATATGGAGTTACTGAAACCTAGTCATTATTTTACTTGTGCATAACGGCATGGGCTTTTGTAACTACATCTTATTCTTTCCTGTACCTGAGAAATAGATACTGTACAGTCCATTATAGGTGCCTGTATTATGTAATATAAATAAATAATAATAATAAAATTAGTGAAATAAGATACAAAACATAAAGACATAAAACCTTGTTAACAATTGTCAAATTAAATTATTGTATGCAGTTTATTTAATTCCAAACGTTGTTAATAGATGGCGCTGAACTATTAGGGTACAATTTATATGGCGCTATTAAGGTCTGCCATGTTTATATGACTACTGTGGTATAACATTAATAAAATGATAGATCTCTCGCAAGCCTGCACTTGTTGTTTCATTCCAAAATACACCTCGTTGTCCCTGGGTATAGGGAAGGTTATACATTGGTCCTTCGAGCCGGATATTTTGGTGTTCTTGGTTGGTACCAGTGCAGTGCAGACAGGTTTTTGTTGTTCGAGAGACGTTACGGGTAGTGGATCGCTATCGCAAACGTAACGTATTGACTGACGCTTGGCGGAGAAGAACGCAGAGTCAGTCAGACAGCGGGAAGAAGCTGTCAGGACCGCAGCCGCTTGCTTGGTGGCTGGTGGAGGAGGAAGAAGTTGTCGCAGTCTGGTGGCTGGCGAAGGAGTTGACACTACCAGGTGGTGTCTGGCGGTGAACATATTGGAAAGTTGGCGTGAGTGAGTGAATCGGTGAAACAGTGAGTACTTTTATATTGTTTTGTTTACACTCAAGAACTTTGAAGTTTGTTATTAAGAACATTTTAAATTTAAGCTAAAATCAACCTTATTTCATAGACAATTTCAACTTAAAAAATTTGCAGTTAAATTTAGGACTTAGAATAATTTACAATTTGTAGTTAGGGACTTAGAATAGTTTTAAGAAAAACGAAGAAACGGGGAACCTATGCCCGATTTTAGTTTGAGTGACAGGTTCTCAAACACTTAGAATTTTTTCGTGATTTTGTATAAGATAGTTTTAGTGTAGTTTAAATTTTAGTTTGTTAAAGTTTAAATTGTAATATGGAGTGTTTAATAAATTATCAAAATGAATTGTATTCCCGGTTGCTCAAGGCAAGAACAAATTTTAAAAAGAGTTCTAAAGATCGTATAAATAAGGATTATTTAGACGGTCGATTAGAGTTGCTGGAGCAAATCTGGTTTGAGTTTTCCGCGGGTCATAAGGAATTAATGCGTACTGTTTCGTCCAAAGAATTAGCAGGTAACACATATATTAAAGATAATGTATATTGTTAGCAGAAATGAAGAATGAATCGTTGCGAATCATGACGTCACCACAACGCCGCCATAAAAGCAATCGTTAGTTCGCTCTCAGCCCATTTGCTTGTCGGACGTTGTAGAGTGAGGTCGGTTGAAGTGGTAATCGATGTGATTTGCCGTTAGTCATTTGTTATTCGGTTATTGTGTAAAAAGTTGTTTTCTGTGCAATCGCTTGTTACTTGTTGTGAAAATCTAATTGAAAGTAAAATTGTTTTAAGTTACGATGATAATTCTTTATTTTTATTTTATTCCATTCCTGATTCCTAAAATCAGAAGTGGGATAATATTTCCTACGCCTACATTAGAGGTTTTTTTAGTTTAAAAAAGAAAATAACAAGCAGTTGCAGGGATTCGATTTATTATGCCGCTACCGTCACAAAATCGGAAAATACGCCACCGTGCCATGAGATTAAGCGTGGTATGTACAAGCAAATCACATCGACACCATCATAGATCTCGTTCTTGTAGTCGTGGGTCGCGCTCACGGTTGTCTAGGAGTGAAAATCTTTCACGGTTCCGTAGGAGTAATACTCGTGTGTCTACTCGGCACGTAGAATGTAGTTCGCGGTCTCAACGTAGCGCGTCTCGATACAGTAGATTCCGTACCTACTCATTCGCGACTTCGTCACAACAGAACCGATTTACATCATCATATTGACCGTCGCGGGTCACGTGTAACGATTCGATGGCGGAGACGTTAAGCGCGATAGTGTCTACACTAAATGCCATTGGGGAAAATACGGCGAGTGAATCGTCAACCCCGTATGACCGTGTTCGTGTTAGATATACTCCGAATGTAACGCCAAACCCGCTGACCGTGCTCGTGTTAGAAATATTGCGAGTGTAACGCCAAACCCATCTGACCGTGTTCGGGTTAGAAATACTGTGACTACTGTGAGTGTACCGCCAAACCCGCCTGACCGTGTTCATGTTTGAAGTATTGCGAGCGTAACGCCAAACCCGTCTGACCGTGTTCGTGTTAGAAATACTGCAAGTGTAACGCCAAACCCGTCTGACCGTGCTCGTATTAGAAATACTGCGACCGGGGAAATTGGGGATACCCCTAGCTCAAAAATTAGGTACATGTTCTTTGTGTAAAAAGACAGGTTACAAGGAAAGTGACTGTTTTGCCAAGGCTCGCTCACAGGGGCGTGGTACTGGTCGACGCACAGTTGATTTGTGTAATGAGTTAAATAATTCTTCAAAAATATTGACATCACCACCGCAGTGATTCAGGGTACACCTGTGGACGTTTTGATAGATAGTGGCGAGCGCGATTTCCCTAATAGGCGATTCGGCTCTTACTTTTCTTCTATTCTATTCTATTCTTAATTAATGGCGTCGCTATACATTTACGTTACGCGTTTTGCCAATGTCAAGTGGAAGAGTAATTAAGTAACTAAGGGTTGTACGGTGGATTTGAGTTGGAAGTGGAGTCTCTCAACGCGTGTTTTAGCAGCGAGAACTCTAGAGAAACTCCAACACTTTTCTTGTCGGCGTAATCTCATTGCGTATTTCACAATTACAGTGGAGTTCAGTAACATTGCTTTCGATATTGATTTTATGGTTGTACCCGCAACTTGTATGAATGAATACCCCGATTATTATCATAACTGACGTTCTCAATAGAGATGGTGTAATGCGATGTATTGAAAACATTATCTGAGGCGGGATTCTCAATAAGTCTTCGAAAGTGTACCTTCCTAACTACCGAGGTAACCTGGGCCGAGTTAGGCCGAGTGTCAGGTTAGGCCGAGTTAGGCAGAGTGTCAGATAAGGCCGAGTTAGGCCGAGTGTCAGTTTAGGCCGAGTTAGGCCGAGTGTCAGGTAAGGCCGAGTTAGGCCGAGTGTCAGGTTAGGCCGAGCGTCTGACAGACTGAGGCGCAATGCGGGCGCTCCAATTTCTGGACCTGGCCTGTTGTTTCCGCTGTTGCATCGTGTGAAACGTGTTGGTGTATATTTAATGGGGTCTCCCTGGGCGCGGACGGCCGATGCTGCTCATATGGGTTGGAGACGCTGGTGGTTGTCATAACGTTGCGAAGTTTTGGGCGTTATTTGATTGGGGTGGCTTTCAAAGTCGTAACCGATTGCAATGCTCTGGGGGCCGCAGAGGGCAAGAGAGATCTTCTGCCAAGGGTTGTACGCTGGATGATTTGTCTACGGGATTTTTTAATATCGAATATAGAAAAAGGAAATGGTTTCCCGAGAGTTGTGCAGCTTTTTTTTGAAAGTAAAGTTGTTTAACTTATGTTCTTACTTGCGAACGTCTATGTGTGCGTGTGTGTGTATGGGAGAGTTACCCCAGGCGCACGCGAAAGGTGCCGTGCAGAGACGTCTGAGGATATGTGTTGGGCTTCGGCCTTGCAGACATATCTTACGATATGTGTTGGGCTTCGGCCTTGCAGACATATCTTACGATATGTGTTGGGCTCCGGCCTTGCAGACATATCTTACGATATGTGTTGGGCTTCGGCCTTGCAGACATATCTTACGATATGTGTTGGGTTTCGGCCTTGCAGACATGTCTTACGATATGTGTTGGGCTCCGGCCTTGCAGACATATCTTACGATATGTGTTGGGCTCCGGCCTTGCAGACATATCTTACGATGTGTGTTGGGCTCCGGCCTTGCAGACATATCTTACGATATGTGTTGGGCTCCGGCCTTGCAGACATATCTTACGATATGTGTTGGGCTCCGGCCTTGCAGACATATCTTACGATATGTGTTGGGCTTCGGCCTTGCAGACATATCTTACGATATGTGTTGGGCTCCGGCCTTGCAGACATATCTTACGATATGTGTTGGGCTCCGGCCTTGCAGACATATCTTACGATATGTGTTGAGCTTCTACCTTACAGATATAACTTTCGATATGTGTTGGGCTTCGGCCTTGCAGACATATCTTACGATATGTGTTGGGCTTCGGCCTTGCAGACATATCTTACGATATGTGTTGGGCTCCGGCCTTGCAGTACCTTCCTAACTACCGATCCTGGCCGAGTAAGGGCCGAGTAAGGCCAAGCGTCAGGTTAGGCCGAGCGTCTGACAGATGGAGGCGCCGAGCGGGTGCGCCAGTTCCTGAGCTGCGTGGCCGGGTCCGTCGCAGTCTGCGTGCTGACCTACCCGGCAGTCGCGCACCATCCACGTGCGTGCCTCTGCCTGCGCGCCCTGCTTGCGCGCCCTGCATGCGCGCCCTGCTTGCGCGCCCTACCTGCGCGCCCTGATTGCGCGCCCTACCTGCGCGCCCTGATTGCGCGCACTACCTTACAGACATATCTTTCGATATATGTTGGGTTTCGAATTTGTATCCATATCCATTGATATGTGTTGGACTTTGGTCCTGCAATCTCGTATGGCTTAGCCTTGTACGTAGAATAGTGAGAATAAGCGATGTGTGTGGTCGATGAAGCTTGTAATACGATGATTGTTAGTGAAGTAGAAGAAGTTAAGAAATAACATCGTGTGTATCATTGAAAGAGGGCCTTGATTGTGTGAGGAATGAAAGAATAGGCAACTTTACAAAAAAGTTTTGTTTTTGTGTTCATGTTGTTTCTCATCGACAGATTCTGAAGCTGAAGACAATGATGACACCGGTGCTGAGCCGTGGTCTGCTCAGGTTGACCCTGTTGAGGTCTTCCATGACGATATCTTGTGAAATGCGGCCGAGGACGGCGCATGATCAGGATAGGCCGTGTTAGCAGAAATGAAGAATGAATCGTTGCGAATCATGACGTCACCACAACGCCGCCATAAAAGCAATCGTTAGTTCGCTCTCAGCCCATTTGCTTGTCGGACGTTGTAGAGTGAGGTCGGTTGAAGTGGTAATCGATGTGATTTGCCGTTAGTCATTTGTTATTCGGTTATTGTGTAAAAAGTTGTTTTCTGTGCAATCGCTTGTTACTTGTTGTGAAAATCTAATTGAAAGTAAAATTGTTTTAAGTTACGATGATAATTCTTTATTTTTATTTTATTCCATTCCTGATTCCTAAAAATATGATAAAGGCGAAGAAATTTATTTTGAATATAAATTGGAAAGAAAAGGGTTATTGTCCAAATTTAGATAGTAAAACATGTAATACATCAAGTTCTTCATCAAATGTGAAATTACCCAAAGTACAAATTCCTAGTTTCTCTGGCAAGTACTCTGAATGGAACACTTTCAGAGATTTATTTTATTCTTTAATCCATAGTAATAATAGTTTAGGAAACGTAGAAAAAATGTTGTATTTAAAAGGTTACCTGCAAGGCGAAGCAGAACAGTTGTTGTCAAATATTCCCATCACCGACTGTAATTATGACAGGTGTTGGAAATTGTTAGAGGAAAGGTACAATAATAAAAAAATTATTTGTCAACATTTATTAAAGAAATTTTTAAGCCAGAAAAATATAGTTTTTGAATCATCTAATAGTTTGAAAGAATTAATTGATACAACAGATGATTGTTTGTCGGCCTTAACTAATATTGGAGTTGATACCACTAATTGGGATGTATTAGTTATACATATTTTGAGTTTAAAGTTGGACCCTGAAACTAGGAGACAGTGGGAGTTTAGTTCTACGGATAATAGCTCGGAGGAGTTGCCTACCTACAGACGGTTTCAGGCTTTTATAAAAAATAGATACCGAGCCATTGAGTTCTTAGATTCTGGATCCAAGTATAGTAATAAAAATAATTTGCCTGTCAATAAATTTAAATCGTTATATATTGTTAATGCGCGTCGTCCATTTTGTAACGAGGAGCATAAACTTAGTATTTGTAAAACGTTTATGAAGGAGTCTGTAGACTCGCGACGCGAATTTGTTTTATCGCATGGGATATGTTTTTGTTGTTTGGGAAGTAATCACTCTGCCAAGTTTTGCCAAAGTAATTATAAATGTCGGTTTTGTAAGAGAAAGCACCATGTTCTCTTGCACCCTAGGAGTAAAAGTATGGAAAGTCAATTGTCCCATAAGGGGAAGGTTACGTCAAATGACAATTTGGACTCAAGTCCTAGTACTTCTTCGAGTAATATCGACCCTGTTTCTGTGGTTTCGTGTATTTCGACAAGGAACTTAAAATATAATCAGGTTTTACTTGCGACTGCGCTAGTAAATACCATGTCGAAGTACGGAGAAACGTACACTGTTCGTGCGTTGTTAGATCAGGGTTCGCAATCTTCATTTGTGACAGAATCTATGGTTCAACTATTAGGTTTAAAGAAAATTCCAGTTAGAAGTCACATTGTGGGAATAGGTGGAGAAGGTGGATTAGTATCCAAGGGTATGGTAGAAATAAAACTATCATCACGTATTGATAAGAATTTTATTATTAATGTAAAAGCATACGTTTTAAAGTCCATTACCACACATTTGCCTACTAATAAAATAAAGACAGTGGAATGGAAGGAATTTAGTGAACTTATTCTTGCTGATCCGTGTTATTATACATCGAATCAGATCGACTTATTGTTAGGTTCAGAAGTGTACAGCCAGATTCTACAAGATGGTGTAAAAAAAGGTCCTCGTGGTTCACCACTTGCTCAGTGTACTTCGTTGGGATGGATTCTTTCAGGCGTCGTGGAAACAGGTGATACGCCATCTACAAAATTAAATGTAATGCATTGTCGAGTCGCAGAGAATAATCTTCTCAAAGGGTTTTGGGAACTTGAAGACAATGACTTACCAATGGCGAAGGATACCGAAGAAGAGAATCGGTGCGAAGACTTGTCTGAGAAGTCAACACATACAGACGACACTGGTCGATTTAACGTGCGTCTTCCATTCCAATCAGAAGGTACTGAGGTGCCAGATTCTTTGAAGATAGCTGAAAAAAGATTAAATTCGTTAGAAAAAAGATTACAAAGTAACAAGGACTTAAAACAAGAATATAAAGATGTTATACACGAGTACACTGCGATGGATCAAATGGAAGTAGTACCGGAATCAGAATTAAACTATCCAAAGGCGATATACTTGCCACATATTTGTGACGACAAAGATACAACAAAAGCAAGAGTGGTTATGGATGCCTTTTGTAAAGGTAGAAATAAAATGTCGTTAAATAATAACTTGTTAGTAGGTTCAACTCTGCAAACAGATTTGAGGCATGTTGTTATGCGCTGGCATCGGCAGGTGAAAGTTGGTAGTAGAGCTATCGATTTTCAAAGAATATTGTGGAGAAATAATGTAACGGATAATGTTCGGCATTACAGATTGAGAAGAGTTACATTTGGTGTAGCATCGGTTCTTTACCTCACAGTGAAATCAGTACAAGCTGTGAAATCAGTACAATCTGTGGATGAAGGTAAACATTATCCTATTGAAAAAGTTAGAAATGATTTCTATGTAGACAATTTCATGTCAGGTTGTAAAAATGTAGAAGAGAGACTAAAGCTATACACAGAAGTTAATAATTTAATATTAGGTGGCTGTAAGTTACAAAAGTGGACTTTTAACATTGAAAAATTAATGAAAGCAATGGGAGGATATGATATTAATATTAGCAAGGAGGAAAATAAGGATACCTTAAAAATAAATACAGATGAGATAATGAAGATTGTAGTACTTACCTGGAATCGTAGTGAAGGCGCATTCCGCTACAAGGTGGAAGTGCCTGCATTAGAAGAACCTGCAACAAAAAGAAAAATTATATTGGAAATATCACGTTTTTATAACCCCTCAGGGTGGGCGGAGCCTAGTATTATAATTCCTAAAATAATTATACGAAAGCTGTGTTTATTAGGCATTGATTGGTATGAAGCAGTGCCAAAGAAACTTTTGAATGAATGGCTGACTTATCGTCAGCAGCTAATAATATTGAAAAATGTAAGCGTACCGCGTTGGGTTAGTATAAGAGCTGTAGATTACGTAGAACTGCATGGATTATGCGATGTGTTAAAAGTTGCATATGCAGCTGTGGTTTACTCACGAGTAGTGAACTGCAAGTGTGAAGTACGTGTTGCGTTGAAATTTGTAAAGAAAAAGGTTGCGCCTGTCGTTATTGTGTGGTTGAATAGCACACCTACTCGTTGGAAAGCATTTATATGCAATGGTGTATATGAAAGATTAACTAATTTAGGTACTCACCATTGGTCATATGTGACGTCAAAATGCAATCCAGTTGATGTCCTTTTTCGTGGGTTGCATCCGCTGAAACTGTTGAAGAACGAATTCTGGTTTCCAGATCCAGTATTCCTGAAAAGGGGAAAAACATATTATAAAAAACTTAAAGACAAAACAGAATTAGAAATTGTTAAGGTTAAAGCTTTTTGTATTTCAGTGAATGAGTTTCAATGGGAAGTAATTTCGTCACTTACTAAATTAATTAGGGTTGTACTGTATTGCAATTGTTTTATTAAATATGCAAGGATTAATAAACTTGAAATAGTTAATGGTTTTTTGGCAGAAATGTATTTTTGTATAAGAAAAGTGTCAAGCAAAAATCTATAAAGAAATAAATTTATTTAAAAAAAGGGAGGAACACTTACCTGCTGGTCGTTGGCTTTATGGCAGGGTGGTTGCTACCCATCCTGAAGACGATAACGTTGTTAGGGTGGTTTGTAAGTAGTTAATAATATTATTAAGCGGCCGGTGTCTAAGTTATGTTTCCTTCCTGTTACAGATTAAGATTAAATGTTAAGTGGTTGTTTTTAAATTGTTTTATTGGATTGTTATATTAGTTAGTAATTGTTATTTATAGTGTTATACCCGTGTCATTTATGGTTTAGTTTAAATTGTACTTACCGTTTTCATGGTGGGCGATGTAGTAGCTAGTAACTAAAGCACTTGATGTAATTCAGTTTTTGGAAGGACAAAGCTAAACTTGTCCTTGGTGGGCGATATGTACAGTCCATTATAGGTGCCTGTATTATGTAATATAAATAAATAATAATAATAAAATTAGTGAAATAAGATACAAAACATAAAGACATAAAACCTTGTTAACAATTGTCAAATCAAATTATTGTATGCAGTTTATTTAATTCCAAACGTTGTTAATAGATGGCGCTGAACTATTAGGGTACAATTTATATGGCGCTATTAAGGTCTGCCATGTTTATATGACTACTGTGGTATAACATTAATAAAATGATAGATCTCTCGCAAGCCTGCACTTGTTGTTTCATTCCAAAATACACCTCGTTGTCCCTGGGTATAGGGAAGGTTATACAGATACTAAATATACAAGGATCTTCAACGAAATGCGCAAAAAGAAAAAAAATGTTGGAGAAAAAAAATGGGCATTTAAGTGAGAACTTAGATAGACCTAAATTATAGTAGGGCATGTAGGTAAGTAGATATTATCTATATGCTCTACTATAATTTAGGTACATATTACTTACCTTTACTATCTGTAGGTATGCATGCTAACTTGGCAGGTAAGTAATATGCATCTAGTATATCTGGTCATATAATAAAGGCCTGCTGAAGTTTAAGACATCACCATATAAGCATGTGCCTATGTATTGTATTATAGATATAAATAAATGCTTATGGTAATAGACCTATCTACTTACCTATATAAATAACATATTATAAGTAATATGTATTACCTTAATAGTATTCTAATGGTGAAAGAATTTTTGCAATATGTCTAGTAGCTTTTGAGTTTATTATTTACAAACACAAATCCTGCCTTTTTATAGGTAGTATAGAAAACAAACTGTGATAATAAGTACATTGCTTGCATAATTTACTTTGCAAACTTAAAGATTTACCTGGTCACACCACATTAAAACAAAGCGAACAGAAGCAAATCTAAAGCTTAAAACTTTTATTCGGCTAATCGATACAAACCTACCGATATCAATCAACAATAAACTCTTGGTTTATAAATAGAATAGAATAGCCTTTATTCAGACAATTTACATTAGATTTCATATACAATAATAATATAATGATGCAAATAATAATATTATGATGCAATCAAAGGCTAGTGAGTTATAGTAATCATCAGGCAAGGAAATTTCTTATTGCTCAAACATTTTATCTTAGGAAGACCAACAGCTTATAAACTAAAAAGACATATGAGTAACAACTGAAGCCAATTAGAGGTCCCCACTAGTAGACAATTACTTAACTTGATACCAGAAGCTAATTTTAGTATGTAGTAATAATTAATTGTGGTACTCTTGCTGGAGAGTGAGCATTCAAAACATCTAATTATGGCTTGGGAGCCGTTTCAAAATTTAATTTTTTTGTACAAGGTTTGCTGGTTAGGGTCTGTGGGGCCCCTCTGAGCTTGGGAGCCCCGTTTCACTGCACCAGTTTGCCCCTGTGTAGGTCTGCCACTGCTACCTATAGTATCTGTAAATACTTCCATTTACTTAATCATAAATTGTCAGTATCTAAAGATTTCTCAACTTTACATAGCTCCAGAAACTAATAGTATGTAGGCATTTATGGCAAATAATAAAATAAATTACATTTTATATATATTTCCATGCTCACACCAATTAAGTATATAGTAGCTCAAATTAAGTACCAAGACCATTTTAATATACATGTCGTGGATGTCGTCAGGATTTAGGTCGAATCACGATCTCTCATACGAATGCCGAGTCAATTTATCAACACACATCACAAAGAGGAGAACCAGAGTAGTGCCTGGGACTTGTGACCCAGTGTGTAGGTTTACCTAGGCACTCACCTTCACTTCTCTCTAACTATTATCACACAACTGTCGGACATAGCTTCCACAAGCATTCCTAATACAACCATAGACACGTCCGCACTCAGCGACGCCTCAAACCAGACTGAGCTCTGTCGAGCGCGCACCGCTCCAACAAAGGCACGCCCCACCACTATTACGTCGCATCGTACGATAGCTCGTGCGGCGCTGACGTCACTCGCAATCCCTCGTGGACTATTTCCAATGAAACTAACAAATTCAATTACAATTGAACCTAATAATATCATAGCGCCGTCACGGCCATCCTGCATCATCACACGTCCTCGTGTGTCTTACTTGTGGTTATAACCTGCAAAAGATAACTTGCGTTCGATTGCTATACTCTAGCTCGGCCAGTCTGACATCAAATAACACAAGACTAGCTATCACACAAACGGCATACAGACGGGTATCACACTAACGGCTTCTCATACAGGCGACCTTTCACACACACGGTATATCACACAGACGGCTTGTCACACAGACGGCCTGTCACACCGACGGCCTGTCACACCGACGGCCTGTCACACCGACGGCCTGTCACACCGACGGCCTGTCACACCGACGGCCTGTCACACAGACCACTGGTCACACAGACCGTGTGTCACACAGACCGTGTGTCACACAGACCCTGGTCACACAGACCCTGGTCACACAGACCCTGGTCACACAGACCCTGGTCACACAGACCCTGGTCACACAGACCCTGGTCACACAGACCATTTGTCACACAGATGAACCGTCACACAAACCACTTGTCATACAGACTACCTTTCACATTGACTACTGACACACAGACTATTTGTTTACACACTTATTGGAGTATTAACACACCTAAATTTCTATTTTGTTTGAAATTTACTTACTTTTGCCGTCATCGGCACATCCTGCGGTACTTCTAAGATAGCACTTAACTTCCAAAGGATCAATACAATTTGGCATAGCATGAACTGAACACGGTCATGATCGTATTTGTATGTTCTATTGTAATTGACATTGAAATAACAAGTTCAATCACGAAACCATTCCAAGCCTTTGTCATCCAGACTACTATCTTTCATTTGCAGTTTTTTTTTACTGCAGATTGCGGTAGCGGAACTAACGACAACTAATAAAGTCGTTAAACATCACAAATCATTCAGTTCATTTGACTGTACTGTAAAACTACATGCCACGATGTATCCCAACTTCAACAATCCACTTCGCCGTTGGCTCGAGTTGATCCTGTTGCTATCAACAAAAATCTCTGAAACCTTTGCTAGAAAACGTTTATCCTGATCAGCCATGACGTGAGTTGGGGCACCAAACAACGAAGCTATGTATTGAAGAGTCCTTATAGCATTGATTGGGTCGATAAGTAAAGTGTGATACAAATATAGTGTATTTTCTAAACGCGTCAAACTAACGCAAAAAAAATAATCTACATGCTCCATTTGATATCAATACTTCCAATGTACACGAGGCGTTAGATTCTTAGATGCTTTCTAGGCATTACAATCGAAAGTGGCTCTACACGTGACTCTAACATAGAGACTCTTCCCAAGACTTTACCTTAGACTCTATCTAAGACTCTACGTAAGACTCTACCTTAGACTCGTAGCAGAATACGTGTCACTATTCTGAAATAAGACCGATCGTCAAGTTCCCACTATCACCCGCTCTATCAACATGACAACACATCACCGTCACACACGCAAAATCGCAAATATGTCTTATCAGAATTGTAAACCGGTCCTTCAGTTAGCTACTCTCATAGCTAGTCTTTTCGGTTGCAGAAACACTGTCAGTTGGTTTTTGATTCCATACCAAACGGTCAATGGTGTCAAATAGTCACTAGGTAAAAAAATGCATGTCGTGAGTAGCCACTAAATTCCAATTAACATCTCACAATAAAAAAAACACGATATCAACTTCGTTAGGTACTTGGTGGTCCGGGGCCTTACAGATTTGAGTACTGCAATACTACCAGTCACTTAACAGGTGACTATAGTCTATACACACACACATGAGGTCTGATCAGTCACGTTTTTTTTTTTTCTTCACTAATAAGACTGGGCCAGCAAAAGATGAAAAAAGGTCTAATTATTTTAGCTTTCTCTTATACCTACTTTATGTGGCATTACTCGTTGTGGGCAAACCATTAATAAAATGTTAAGAATATAAATTCATTCATAATTTAATCTAATCTATTGGCACGTTGATACGACAGAGCAAAAAAAAAAACTTACAGACTGCACTATACGTATTTACAAACCTATTTCTCACCAAGATAAAATATGCCGCTGTTACAGTGGCACAAAACCATCAGTTATCTACAATTACACTGCCTAACAAAATATACTACGCAAATAGGCAACCTCACGCCTAGGCCTTGACTAGAATTTCAGGCGTCCAATCATTAATTTCTTTATGTCGGGTAGACATAAAATCTTTCCACGATTGAGTAATTTGAATTAAAAAGCAATGCAGTAAAATTAACAATTACGATTCTATTGAACTACAATAATTTCAATTACCCTTCATCTAACTAAAAATTAAATTCGAAATAAATAATTCACTACGCTCAACACTATGCAACTTTCTTTGAAATAAACAGCTCCAAACTTAAAATCATTATTTAAACACTCACCAAAGCTATCCAATGCAACAGACGGCGGCGCGACCGTACTCGTCCAAAGTGGGCATGGTGGGTACGAATCCCGCTTCTGATGTCGCGGATGTCGTCAGGATTTAGGTCGAATCACGATCTCTCATACGAATGCCGAGTCAATTTATCAACACACATCACAAAGAGGAGAACCAGAGTAGTGCCTGGGACTTGTGACCCAGTGTGTAGGTTTACCTAGGCACTCACCTTCACTTCTCTCTAACTATTATCACACAACTGTCGGACATAGCTTCCACAAGCATTCCTAATACAACCATAGACACGTCCGCACTCAGCGACGCCTCAAACCAGACTGAGCTCTGTCGAGCGCGCACCGCTCCAACAAAGGCACGCCCCACCACTATTACGTCGCATCGTACGATAGCTCGTGCGGCGCTGACGTCACTCGCAATCCCTCGTGGACTATTTCCAATGAAACTAACAAATTCAATTACAATTGAACTTATAATATCATAGCGCCGTCATACATAATAATTTTTAGATATTTATATAAATAAACTTAAATAAATGTATCTATATACCTATATACAATTAAGACTTGCCAACAAATATTTGTGTTTGTCACACAAATATTTGCAGCTACCAGGACTAAAAACCCGGACCGCCTGATGTGTAGGAATGTATATCCACCCCACCAAGACGGCATCTGAACAAATATAAACTTATAGGCTATACAAACAATTATTTCTATATCACATGGACGTCTCATGTTTGTTTACTAAAGGGTTGTTAATTTTTGGGTGTTTGGTTTGGTGACCCTTTTATGCAGGCGACAGGCTGGCAACCTATCACTTTTTGGAGGCACTGCATGGTTATACTGCCAGATGTGGCTTTGTGTTACGAAATGTTGCCTAAGGCTCTGCTCAACCACTCTTGGGATTATTGAGCGTGATCGTATGTATGCATATCTATATACCTATAAACTGTTTTGACTTCATTGTCGTTGAGTGGTAATGAATGTTGGATACATGTCAAGAGGTACAGCTTTGATTTCCGGCAGAGGCAATTGTTTGCGTGATCAAAACAATCATTTGCTTTTGAATTACGGTTGTTCATACATTTGCAATAAAGTTCTTAATGATACATCATTTCGGGTAGATAATTGGTGTGTGTGTGTCAAAATACATATTATTATTATTCACACAATATATGTATATTGTAATAGTTTGATAGCATATATTGAGCGCTGTAGTAGGTAAATAATAAGAAAAGATGGTCATTAAAGTAATTTTATTCACATTTACATATTAAACTAACTAAAATGTAAACACCCATTTATAGATAAATTAATGACATATTAGATTATAGCAATAAATAAAATAAGATTTAATTGTAAACTATTTCTATCTGTAACTTTATAACATTACAATTTTATTCATTGCTTATATATATATAAATGAATTCCATATTCTTATTCAACTTTGAGAAAAACTTAATGTTAACTTTACATAGAAATTTGATGTATAATTTGCTTGACATTATAACTCAATTTTAACGACTGAAAATAATAAATACCTCGGCATTTGAGTGGTGAGAAGTGAGATTTCCATTTATTGACAATACACTAGACAGTTTAATTGCACTCGATTGATTTTATGTTTCTTTACTATTGCAAACTTTCATTACAATTTTTTATGAAAACGAATCTCATAATCCACCAACTGATATAATTTAAAGCAAATTTTGCTTTGATAGTAAACAGCATTATTTATTATTTTTGCAAGACATGTAGATGTTTAAACTTTATTGAACTTTAATACATCTTCTGTGTATACCTACCTCTATCTTCAATGGTTTATTTTGGACAGAATGTAGTTTAATTGCATTGTTATGAGCTGTCAGTGATGATATATGAACTTATAAACCCTTTTTTTTTTGCTTTATTCTATATGACGATGACGATAATCCCAACGGAGAATTCAGATATAATTAATCATAGAATAAGTTGATTAACAGATGTTAGATGCCCAACATATTACACGAAGTTATCAGCACCATCGTCTTTAAACGGATACTTGTAAGATCTGTAAAAAAAATAAAGTTTATTACAATGATATTGGTTTATTGTAATTTCTTGACAAACATAACCTATTATAATAATTATTATAATAAAACATAACCTATATTTATTGATGAAATATAAAGTTAACCCATCTCCCAGTTAATTTAAGATTAGTTTCGTAACTTCCGCAGATTAGTTACCTGTTTTTAAGTTTATTGTATAACTCCTTGTTTTTACTATTTGACTTTAAATTGCAGTTACAGAACAAATTAATATTTTTTTTTCTTAAATTTCCATGTACGGCAAAGAGATCTAGCCCATACAACCAAGTCTTCAGTTTCATGTTTTCTTTCTTGATTTCTTGCAATAACATGTGGGTGCCACACATATTAATGCATCTAGGGAGTGCTTGGCGAGAAATACATGGTACAGACCTAATATTGATGACTGATGAGAATTGTATATTGGGATTTACAACAATACAATTCTCAACGTCATATACACAAAACCTTTTTTCAATGACTCCTCATAACTGTTCGTCAAAACTGGATGCATAAGCAACGAAACGACACCACTTTCACTGCACAAAATCCACTCCTAAGCAATTTAGAATTATCGAAATAAAGATCGACATCAATGTTGCCAATGCAAATTTTTAGGTGGCTGTGTACACTAAGTAAAAAAGCCGTGTTTATATGAAAACAGATCAATGGTGGGCCGTTTTACTGCTAAAAGCAAACAATTTTTAAAATAAGCCAAATGCAATAAATTTAAAGGGAAAACTGGAAGCCACACTACCAATAAAAAGTGAAGACAAAAAAATTGGTTGTCTGTAAAGTCGGTTTACTGACGATAGTTGAACGTGACAACGTCTTAAGAAAATACTGATGGAATGGTAGCATTTTTTAAAAGAAAAATTTAATTTTATTTGTTTAATAGATTTCGCATTATAGTATGAATAAACTTGTAATAAAATCTCTTTGGCTATACTATTTGTATCTGGCTGGTTTTGGTATCATTGAAAGTTTAAATTTTAAAAAACATAATTCCAAATTCAAATTAGAGAATTAGATTCAGAGCGAGGTAACTCCGCATGACGTCATGTTTTTTCGTGTGTGCAGCCGGCTCTATCGAATTATAAGACGTTGTCACGTCAAAAATGTGTCCTTGAAACTTTTGTCTCTTTCTAACCACTACCAGTACACGTATTAGTTAGACGGTCTCGTGGCAGTTTAATACGTCATACATAGTCGTACGTAAGCATAGGTATTACTTGTGCGGAGAGTTAGAAAGTGCAGGTAGGAAACGGAAACATTCAAAGGTTACTTGGGGTCAAAAAAGTTATCTTCACTTCTTTATCGATAGTGTGGCTTCTTTTACCTATAAATTTCTTAGCCGAATAGAACTGTTGTAATGTTTTTATCATTAATTAAATGTTTGCAAATTTTGCCTATTTTTTGGAATAAATAATAATAATATATTTTTACGCTCACACCAATTATCTAGCCCGAGGTAAGTATCATTAAGAACTTGTGTTACGGGATACTAGATAACGGACATTTTTTTAATATACTTTAATTTTAGATATTTTTATAAATAAACCTAAATAAATATATAAACAACCATGACTCGCAAACAAACATTCGTGTTCGTCACACAACCGCTACCAGGATTCGAACCCGGACCGCTTGATGTGTAGCCAGCTATACTGACCACTCCACCACGACGGCGTCAATAAAAACAATAATTTTTAATACTATTGGAAGAAGTGAGTGAGTGTAGTTGATCCCTTGCGCTATGTTTTATAGCTTCCTCTGGCGAAAGGTTCGGAATCGGATACATACTCAAACCATATACTTAAAAGTATCAGTCAAACACTCTAAAAGTAAATTTGATAAAAAAGAATAAATTAATTACCTCAGAATTTGCGAAAAGCCATAGAATTTGCTACGGCCACAGGGTTGCAGCCGTAGGCCGTGGATTTTGAGTTTATTTGCGCTGAAAGCCGTAAATCACGATAATTGCCGTAGCATTGGCAACACTGATCGACGTCGAGCCTATTCTATTCTATTCTTAATTAATGGCATTCGCAAATCTTAAAGATTATGCATTTTGCCAATGTCAAGTGAAAACTTAAGTCTGTATAGTTTTAAAAAATTGTACGGTAGATTTTGGTTAAAACTGGAGTCTCTCAACACGTGTTTTTGCAACACGAACTCGGGAGAAACTTCGACGTCGGGCCTGTTTAACACAGACTACCAGGATACAGTTTAATAAACGCGACAATGACAGGCGACAGGTGACAGGTGACAATTTGACAATTTGTTGTTTAATAAAATTATTACTGACAAATGTGTCACAGTGGAAAATCTACAAATATGTCGACTTGTCGTGACATGTTTGTAAATTTCTGTTTAAATCCCTGGACGATTATTAATATCCAGACACAATTGATTTTAATTGTGTTCTCGCGCTCCTGAGCGCGAACGGGGCTTAACGAGTTAATAAACAATTGTCAAGCGATGACAGGCGACAGGTGACAATTTGTCAGGAAAAACTTGTAAAATTTGTTTTATTAAACACTAAATTGTCATAACATGTTGAAATTAAACTTATTTTTATACTTGAAATGACTTTTATTTCTATCTAAACAAATACAGCACATTACATTGAAACTACAATTCCCAGGCACCAAAAACAACAAGTGTCATACCACTGACAGAAGACAGATCAATATCTTAGTTTTAATTTAGAGGCAAAGACATTGGTAGGGTTGTTCATTCTTCACTCTTCCTCAACACTACCACTGTCTTTCAACAATTCCTAATTCTTTAACAATATCACTAAAACAATTCTTATTCAAAGGTTTAGTTAAAATATCAGCCAATTGCCGTTTAGTATTTACGTATACAACTGAAATAATATTTTCCTCAACCTTTTGTTTTATAAAATGGTATTTTATATCAACATGCTTTAGTCGCTTTTGTTCAGGATTTTTAATAGATTTAATTGTACTTTGGTTGTCTTCAAATATTGTGACAGTATCAACTTTTACATTCAAATCAGTTAATAATTTTAACATCCAACAAGCTTCCATTATACATTCACATAATGCAACAAATTCAGCTTCAGTAGTGCTTAAGGCAACTGTATTCTGTTTCTTAGATTTCCACATAACAGTATTATTGAAAACTTTTAAAAGATACCCAGATGTAGACTTCCTATCATCTGTTCTTGCCCAATCGGCATCAGCATAACCTATAAGAGGTATACTACTATTATCTTTATAATACACTAATGGAAAATTAATAGAATACTTAACATAACGCAACAATCTTTTTAGGGCTCTCCACAAATCTAAATTAGGTTTAGATTGATACCTACTAAGATAATACACAGAAGCTGCTAAGTCTGGTCTAGAACCAACTGTTGCATACATAAGAGATCCAATCAAAGATCTGCATTGTTTTTCATAAGACATATCAATTACACAATTTTCATCTATTTTAAAATTAGCGTCCATAGGAGTTTCACATCCATTACAATTTTCCATGTTAAAAGTTCTAAGTACATCCTTTAGATAGCTACTCTGATTAATACAAATATTATCTTTATTCTTCTTAATTGATATACCTAAATAAGTAAGATTATTATTACCCATATCTTTCATACGAAATGTAGCTTTCAAAAAGTTTTTTACTGATTCAATATTGTTAGCGTTTGATCCTAAAATCAACAGATCATCGACATATAGAAGTAAATATAAATCCCCTTTACTAAATAAACAATAGTCATTATTTGAACGAACAAAACCATAAGATGTAATTGTTTCATTAAATTTATTATACCAATACTTCGGTGATTTCTTCAAACCGTAAAGAGACTTCTTTAGTTTCAACACATATCCTTCATTTATTTTTATCCCATCTGGTGGTTCTAAATACACTATTTCATCTATCTCCCCATACAGAAAAGCTCCCTTGACATCCATTTGATGAACATCATAGTCTCTGTTTGCCGCAACTGATAATAAAGTTCTAAGAGTTTGTAGTCGTAAAACTGGAGAATACACATCTTCAAACTTGTCTTCCTGCTGATACCCTCTAACTACTAATCTTGCTTTATAAATAGTTTTATTATTTTCCATCTCTTTTCTTGTAAATACCCATTTTCCATCTAAAATTTTCTTATCTTTAGGTTCTTGAACTATTTCAAAGGTTTCACTCTCTTCTAAAACTTTCAATTCTTCTTCTATTACAAATACAAATACAAATACAAATATTTTTATTTCACAAATGCTTACAAGTATAACTTAAAACAAGAAAGTTAAATACAAATGTTTTAAATAATATAAGCACTTTTTTTTAACGAGGCTGCGCGGTTTCTTACGACCCCACACTAGGCACTGCCTGTCCTGTGGCGGTCAAGTATACGTTTACAGAAGTTATACGGGTGCCAGTAGTAAAGTTATGAAATAACAATAATAATACAAAAAAAAAAAAGCTATTTATCTAAGTGCTGTTAAACACGAACAAAAATAAAACCATATTTAACTAAGACTGAACAGACAGATTACCAAAAATAAAAAGGGGAAAAAAGAATTACAAATATTGTTATCAAAGGTGCGTCACATTTGTAAAACTCTACTTTATAACCTTCAAGAAAGACTCTGTGAATTTGAAGCCCCATGACAGTAAAAGTGAGCGGATCGTGAGCCTCGCAGCTCCCAGAGAAGACCTCTTTACATCACACAAATCTAGAATACGGTTGTAGATAAAGGGAGAGGTGAAGTTTTTAAACCGTTGGGCAAAGGTGGTTTTAACGAAAACCAGTCGTACTCTGAAGACCCGTCTGTCAAGCATCGCTTGATATTCAGGAGAAGTGATGACATTTTTATGCATATTAGTGGCCACTTTTAGGATGTAAAGTTTACGAACGCTGAGAACCTGCGCCTCCCTGTACAATGAGTCAGTGGGGAAATAAAAAGGCTTTCGTAACATCACCTTGAGGACAGCTCTTTGTGCTCTTTCAAGCTTGATCAGGTGACAGGCCGCCGAATTACCCCACACCACGATACAGTATGTGATCACAGATTCACATAAAGCCAAGTAGACAGTTTTTAAGAGCGACTTGTCAGCGACATCTCTCAATAACTTCATGGTGTGGATCAACTTGCGTACTCGGGCACTAGTAACGTCAAGGTGTGCCGCGAAGGAAAGCCTTTCATCCAGGGTGACCCCCAGATAGCGGATAGTTGGTGCTCTACTGACTTCCTCACACAGACAGGAAACCGATATTGGAAAGGATGAGCCACGAATTGCACAAGAATGAAGCTTAACAGGTGGAAACTCAAATGGGGCTGATGCAGGCGTTTTATGAAAGCAGAGTAGTTTAGTTTTTAAGATGTTTAGTGTTAGTAGACTAGTGTTCAACCAATCTGAAATTACTGCTAAACCCTCTTCCACATCTTGATGACAATCGTGCCAAGTGGCTCCTGGAAAGAGCAATGCGGTGTCATCTGCGTAACAAATAACAGATGCTGACTTAGGTAATGGCAAAGATGCAATTCCATTGATGTATGCTAAGAATAAGGAAGGCCCAAGTATACTGCCCTGAGGGACACCGTAGGACATATTCATAAGACTGCTTATGTCTGTGCCAACTTTTATGCACTGGGTTCTACCGTTTAGGTAGCTAGAAAACCAATTCAATGCTATACCCCTCACACCAAGTGACTCCAGCCTTCTCAGAAGTATCGGTACCGAGACAGTGTCAAAGGCTTTTGCCAAGTCTAAGAAGACACCAACGCAAGCCCGCCCTTCATCAAGATGTGAAACAACTGAATCCACCAACAAAGATACAGCATCTTCCGTAGACTTATTTCTTCTGAAGCCAAATTGCGATTCTGACAGTAGGTTATGTTTATCAAAAAACGCCATTAAGCGGGTGTTAACAAGCCCTTCTAATACTTTTGACACTGAACCCAATAATGAGATAGGTCTATAATTTTTTGACTTATTTTTAGGGCCACCTTTGTGGATAGGGATGACTGCGGCAGATTTCCAGTTATCTGGAAACCTGCCTGTTGAGAAACTCAAATTAAAAACGTGCACAAGGGGAGTCACTATAGAACCACATATGCATCTCAAAATTTGGTTGGTTATCCCATCGAGACCTGGAGAGCTGTTCAATTTCAGTTGTCGAATACGGATTGCGACCTCCTCAGCGTCCGTTGGGGCTAGAAAGAATGAATCTAGTGGACCATCTGTTTGTTTGTGTCGTGTAACTAGTGATTCCTCGGTCTCGCCAATGTTATTTAGGATCTTATTTGCGAGGGTTTTCCCCACGGAAGAAAAATAGTCATTGCAGTGATTCAAGGAAGCAGAAGGTGTTTCCCGGAGTCGGGAGAGTTCACATGAATTTGTTTTTATATGCCGGGTGTGGGTGATGTTACCAATGGATTCCCAGAGTTTTCTGGGATTTTTGACATTTTCGTTCAACAATTTAGAGTCATAATCATTTTTTCGCTTCCTAACAATACTGTAGTAGTAATTTCTATACCTTGAATAAATTCGTTTAGTAATTAAGTTATTCGGGTCTTTACGGACATCAGCATGCAGTTTGTCCTTATGTTTCGCACACCTGATCAGGCCAGGGGTCATCCAGGGCTGAATTGTGAATTGAGAGTGACTAACCTGTACCAATTTTGAATTGTTAGAGATGGCAGTCTTAATAACGGTATCAAATATGTCTGCCGCTTTAGAAGGGCATTCACACTGCGAGACATCGAACCAATCAACATACTTGAGTTCCCTTGCTAGACCCTCGTAATCAATCATTGTGCGGGATCTTTTCTTAACTAAAGGAACATTGCGAGTGCCGATAGTAAATCCAGCCATCACTATGTGGTGGTCGGTGAGCTCTGTGTGACATACCACAGATGAAGCTACGGCAGCAGCTGGTAGAAATATGTGGTCTAGACATGAATCAAGCCGTGTGGGTTTGGTAACACTTGCAATATAACCTAGCTGAGCCATGAGACATAAGTACTCTTGATTTTGATCTCTGCCTCGACCAGGCTCCATAATGTCGATATTAAGGTCACCAGCTATGATTAGACGAGAAGCCTGTTTCACTTTTGTCACGACACACTCAAGCGAATTTAAGAAAGGCGAATCATTAGCAAAGGATGGGGACCTATAGATACCTAGTAAAGAGAAAACGCCCGGGATATCGGCTAGTACACAATTAGCTTCTTCCAGAGGTGGCTCCGAGAAAGAAGGGGACCAGTGATCTTTTACATACATCACTACACCACCTGCCCTGTTAATAAATTTAGTGGAGTTAAACGAATTATAATCAGGAATCTGCGGAATAGTAGATATATCTGAGATCCAGCATTCCGTCATAACAATGGCATCGAATTTCATATCCAATCTGCGTAGGACAACGAGAAAAGCTGTAAAGTTTTGCTGTATACTTCTTATGTTTAAATTGAGAATTTTGAAGTTAAAACCGGAAATTAAAGCATCACACTCCTCAGCGGTATCAACGGTATGGCACGTTACAGTAAAGGTATTGTCAATTTCATAAAGTAAATCTAAGTTGGCCATAATGGCCATATTTTAACGCCAATAATGTATATTAAATAATTATTATTTAAAATTGCCATACTGCTAAAATTATTTAACTTAAACGATGAGTGTGGAAAATATACTACCGTCTTCAGAAATATGTAAGGAGAATATACTTGATTATAAGCATCTCGAGAAAACTCGCTGTTGTTAGAGATTTTGAAAATACGAAGCACCTTATTACCCTTAGTAAAATGTGTGACATACCAGTTAAACAAATAGATGAAAAAAGTAACCACCACATAACGAACAGGCAGGGCCCTTTTAAGCAATTGCTGTTTCGCCGTGCTGTCCCACGATGACAGACTGCAGATCTCTCGATGAGTGAATACGCAGTGCCGGACGTCCCTCTCTCTTGCGGACGTAAATGCAGCCATTTTTGACCCAACAGTACTTATAGTCACAATTTTTCGCTCGTTCCCGCACTGCACGAAACAACTTCCTGTTTTCCGCGGTCAGCCTTTCGTTGACGTATACTTTTTGTAACTGTGGGCCACCCTCGGATATATCCGTGTTTGTAAGGTTGCTCCTCACCCGAGCTTCCCTAAGAAATATGTCACGTTTGGCTTTGGTTGCAAACCGCACCACAATTGGACGAGGCAATCCGTCGTCAGAGCCTGCGGAAACACGACGTGAACCAACACGTGCTGCATCTTCAATGTCAGACACATCGAGATTTACGCCAATCTTAATACCCGTGGCTAAAACCAGGCTTAGGGGCTTTTCACCTTTATTTTCGTGAACGCCTAGGATCTCAACTTCGTTCCTTAAGTTATCCTGTGCCATAGTAGAAACGCGATTTTCCAGGGTTTGCACCATAATTGCGAGATCAGAATTTTTGCGTTCCAGTGCCTCTTGTTTGGCTTCAAGACTATCAAGTCGATATGTCGTTTCATGTAAAGCGGCCATGACCTCCTCAAGTCGTGAAAAAATATCAGTTTTCATGATTTCGATGTCAGAACGCATAGCCTTTATTTCACGCGCAAGATCTTGCAACCCTGAGAAGTCATCAGATGATGTCTGCAGATTTTGTGTGTTCGGGGTAGATTTCTTTCGCAGCGTGACGTTTTCCAAAGAAACCGGTGGGGCGGCGCGAATTGGCGTATTGACATCAACTGTTTTTCTTCTTGTAGCTCGGCATTCCGGGCAAATCCAGTGAGCAATTTCTTCTCTGTTAAGGTCGTTTGCTTGGGTGCATGTGAGGTCGTAAACTTTTTTGCAGGTCGTAATAGTGCAGATGATGCGCCCGCCCTTAATGTCCTGTTGACAACCCGCACAAATTTGGCTCCTCGGTGTAGTTGGCATGTTGACTTTTACCACGGTAGGTTACGACAGATGAGCGAGATTATCGCTTCTCGCAACAGTACAGTAGTAACGGGCGAGTGTATCGGCAAGCAATCACTAATTTGGCGCTCACGCGTCCAGCGCCCGTGGCTCAACGGCAAAGACGCCGACGCTCACTCTAGCGGAACGAGATCGATCCTCCGACGATGCGGCCAATATTTCGCTTTCGGTTTTTTCAACTCTGAGGACTTCGAAGGTGGCTAGATGAGGATCTCGACGCCAGGAGGGCGAAGCCCGGGGCTCCCGCACAATTATAACAATTTATTAAATTAATCAAAAAATCACCACCGACACGTCCGCTAGCAACTGACACCCGACGAAGAAAAACTTTGCTTTCAACCATTATTATTGCTATTGCTTTCAACCATAACCTTTTATCTTCTCTTTCTTCTATATCTTGAAATGTCATTGGTACATCTCTATGATGGCTACTCAATAAAGCAAATAGAGCTTCATCATCACTGTTCAAATCCATACAATATTCTTTTTGCCATTTTGGTTTATTTATTTTCCTTTTTTCTCTTCCTTTATCTAAGACTCTTCTTTCCACTTCTGTTCCTTCCTTTTGTTCTGCTCTTTCTTCTTCTAAATCCATACTTGTTGGTCCAATAATTTTTTCTATTTCCTCATTTCCTTGCTCAATTATTTCTTCAATTTTATTATTATCTTCATAGTTATAATCCGGCATATTCACTATATAATCCATATTTTTCTTTTCATTAAAAATAACATTTCTACCTGTTACTGCTTCATACTTCTCTTCATCAAATAATTTGTAACCTCCTATATTGTATCCAATCATAATCATTTTCTTCCCTTTATTATCCATTTTTGTTCTCAACTGACTTGGTATATGATTATACGCTATTGATCCAAATGCTCTTAAGTGTGACACATTTGGTTTCTCTCCATACCATAGCTCGCTAGGAGTTTTATTTCTTCCCGAAACTGGACTTCTATTAGTAACATAGAACTGGAGGAAGAATTGAGCCGGTTACGCTGGGATATCGTAGGGCTATCTGAAATCCGTAGAGAGGGCGAGGACTCGATAGTACTTAAGTCTGGTAACCTGCTCTTTTTCCGGGAGGGTGACCATCTATCCCAGGGCGGTGTCGGGTTTATCGTTCGGAAGCCCCTCGTGAACAACGTGTTAAAAATCGCGAGTGTGTCGTCGAGGGTAGCGTACCTTATACTCAGAATTACCAAACGGTATTCGTTGAAGGTCATACAGGTATACGCTCCGACGTCGTCACACTCCGATGAAGAGGTGGAGATGATGTATGAGGACATTAGTAGAGCCATACACGTTTCTAAAACTCATTACACTGTTGTCATGGGGGACTTTAACGCGAAGTTGGGTGTAAGAAGCGGTGATGAGCTGCGAGTGGGAAATTTTGGTGTTGGACAGCGGAATCAACGGGGCCGCCTACTGGCTGGCTTTTTGGAGAAGGAGGGCCTCTTTATGATGAACTCTTTTTTCAGGAAACGTCAGCATAGAAAGTGGACCTGGATGAGTCCCGATGGTGCTACAAAAAACGAGATTGACTTCATTTTATCGTCGAAGAAGCAGATATTCAGCGATGTCTCTGTGATCAATTCATTTAAGACCGGAAGTGATCACCGTCTGGTTAGAGGCACGCTGAACATAAATATCAAGCTCGAAAGATCGCGACTAATGAAGTCTACGCTCCGCCCAGCACCAGTCCACATCAATAACCCCGAGAGCTTTCAGCTCGAACTTCAAAACCGCTTCGAAATACTAAAACATTGCGCCGACGTGGACGAGCTCAGTGACCAATTGGTAGAAACTGTCCATACAGCTGGTGCCAAGTTCTTTAAAACCCAGCGTAAAAATAGAACTAATAAGCTTTCTCACCTCACTATCAAGCTGATGGAGGAACGGAAGGATATGATTCTGCAGTCTTCAGATGACACTCGTAAATATCGGCAGCTCAATAGACAAATCTCAAAGTCATTGAAACGCGACATTCGCCAATCTAATACCAACTATATTAAAGAGGCAATTGAGCAAAATAGGGGCTCCAAAGTGTTCGCGAGAGATTTGGCTATAGGGCACAGCCAGTTGTCGACACTGAAGACCGACGATGGCAGAGTCATAGCTTCTAGACCCGAACTTATGTGTGAGGTTGAGAGATTCTATGGGCAGTTATACACGTCTACAAAGTCACCTGTCACTGATCTTGTGGCAGATCCAAGGGCCAAATTAACCCGGCACCATACCGAAGACCTACCCGACGTCAGTTTGTATGAGATAAGGATGGCTCTCAAACAACTCAAAAACAACAAGGCACCAGGTGATGACGGAATTACAGCAGAGCTTCTCAAAGCAGGCGGAAAACCGATCCTACAAGCTCTCCAAAAGTTATTTAATTCCGTTATACTTGAGGGCAAGACGCCACGGGCATGGAACAGAAGTGTGGTGGTGCTGTTTTTCAAAAAGGGCGATAAGACCTTGTTGAAGAACTATAGACCCATCTCACTTCTGAGCCATGTCTATAAGTTGTTTTCTAGAGTCGTTACCAACCGTCTCGCACGCCGATTTGACGAATTCCAGCCTCCCGAACAAGCCGGTTTCCGAAAAGGCTACAGCACCATAGATCACATTCATACGCTGCGGCAGATTATACAAAAGACCGAAGAATATAATCAGCCACTGTGCTTGGCGTTCGTGGACTATAATAATAATAATAATAATTTCATTTATTCAGACAACTAAAAAACAGTCCATAGTGTTAGTAACAGTGATCTTATAACTAGTGTTAGTAAACAAATATTAATTATTTATTTTATTTTAATTTACATAGTATATTTGCCCTACATTAGGGCTCAGGGCAGTGATCCAGTGCCTCCTCAGGCCACTGTCCCACCTTTCCGCCAAAGTCCTCAAAATACTATTGGGACTGCCGATAATTCTGTTTCTTATTGAAAGGAGTTTTTTTCTAATTAGGGCATGAAACCCATCAACGTGGGCGTCGGCAAACATTCCAGATGCACTGCAGAATTTCGGCAGTCCCAGCAGCACCCGGAACATATTATTATATAGAACACGCAGAGCGTTGTAGGTTTTTTGCGTGTAGCTTACCCACAGGCCGCTTGTGTTTAAGGTCTGGCAGAACGATTTAAATAAAGTTATTTTGACTTCGCAAGAACAGTGCGCAAACCTGCGGGCCAGCATATTACCTCTTACTGACAACGCTCTGCGTTCTCTATCAATATCACAATCATCTGTCAGATCTCCCGTGACCACATGACCCAAGTATTTAAACGTCGGCACTACGTTCAATTGCTCACCATTCAATCGAATTGGAGGCATATGTCTTGAAGCAACGCCGCGCGCCGCAAACACCACAACTTCGCTTTTCTTACAATTATACTTAAGCCCATGTTTGTTTGCGTATTGTTCGCAGACCCGCAGCATCTCCCTCAGTGAGCCAACCGATGGACTCAGCAGTACCATATCGTCCGCGTAACTGATGTTATTGATCATTTGACCATCTATCGAACACCCCGCATGCATACTGCTGAGCCCGGCGATGAGCTCATTAACATATAGGCAAAAAAGCCTTGGAGAGGTTAACCCACCCTGTCTAACTCCACATTCCAATCTGTATGTGTCAGATGTCACACCTGCCCATTTTACACAATTGTCCTGATGTTTGTACCAATACCTAAATATATTAACGAGCTCACTTGGCATTCCCGTAGCCTCCAATTTCTCCCACATGATCCGATAAGATACCATATCAAAGGCCTTCGATAAATCGAGAAAACATCCGTAAACTGATGTCTTCCTCTTCGTGTAATACCTGACAGTCTCCTTGAGGGCAAAAATGGCACTTTCCGTTGAAAGTCCGGCCCTAAAGCCATACTGTGCGTCGTGTAAGTCTACGTATCTACCCAGTTGTTGATCAAGGAGCCCGTCAAGCACCTTGGCAGTTATAGTGGCCAATGATATGGGTCTATAATTAGTTATGTCAGACACATCGCCTGTCTTGTTCTTAGGTATAGGTACAACCACTGTTTTCATTACGTCTGGTGGTAAATAGGCATGTCTAATACATAGGTTATAAAACATACTAAGCACGCGAGGCAGATGAACACCGGCATGCACGAAATGCTCTATGCTGAGCCCATCATGACCAGGCGACTTTCCACGGGTACTGTTTTTAATAATATTCCCTACATCATGTGCAGAGAAATATACTAAACTTTGATTTTTCTGAGAAGAGCCATAGAACACTTCGGCCCCGGGTGTGCATCCACCTAGTGCGGCGTCAACTATGAAAAAGCCTTCGATTCGATCGAAACCTGGGCTATGCTACGGTCTCTCCAAAGGTGCCAAATAGACTATCGGTACATCGAAGTGTTGAAATGTTTGTACGAAAACGCCACTATGTCCGTCCGATTACACGGTCAGGACTCGAAACCTATCCAATTGCGCAAAGGTGTGAGACAAGGAGACGTCATTTCTCCAAAACTATTCACCAATGCCTTGGAAGATGTCTTCAAGCTCTTGACCTGGAACGGACGTGGCATCAATATTAATGGCGAGTACATCAATCACCTTCGGTTTGCCGACGATATAGTACTCATGGCTGAGACCTTGGAGGACCTTGGCGCAATGCTCGATGACCTCAGTAGAGCCTCCGAGAGAGTAGGCCTAAAAATGAACATGGAGAAGACTAAAGTTATGTCGAACGCTCATGTCGTACCTACTCCCGTGGTAATCGGTCACTCTACACTTGAAGTTGTTGACGATTATATATACCTGGGACAAGTTGTCCAATTAGGTAAGTCCAACTTCGAGAAAGAGGTCAACCGACGAATCCAACTCGGTTGGGCAGCGTTCGGGAAGCTACGTAAAATCTTCTCGTCCAAATTACCGCAGTGTCTCAAAACGAAAGTTTTTGACCAGTGTGTGTTGCCAGTGATGACTTATGGCACTGAAACGTGGTCACTTACAATGGGCCTGATAAGAAAGCTCAAGGTCACCCAAAGGGCAATGGAGAGGGCTATGCTCGGTGTTTCTTTACGAGATCGAATCAGGAATGAGGAGATCCGTAGAAGAACTAAAGTTTACGACATAGCCCAAAGAATTGCCAAACTTAAGTGGCAGTGGGCGGGGCACATTGCTCGGAGAGCAGATGGCCGATGGGGCCGAACAGTTCTCGAGTGGCGACCGCGCACCGGACGACGCAGTGTGGGTAGGCCCCCCACAAGGTGGACTGACGACCTGGTTAAGGCTGCTGGTCACGCCTGGATGCGAGGTGCACGGGATCGGTCGTTGTGGCGTTCTTTGGGGGAGGCCTATGTTCAGCAGTGGACGTCATGTGGCTGAAATGATGATGATGATGATGATGATATAAACAATTAATTATAATTAAACCGTCATTCGACTTTGAACTGACAAATCGTTTCTATTGACCGGAAATAAGTAGTGGTGGTGACTTAAAATTGTGTGAGAAATAGCTTCCGTCAAATGGCGTCCACGTTAGAAACGGGGATACGATTTGACCGGAAATAAGTGGTTGTGTTGACTTGAAATTGTGCGAGGAAAAGTTCCCGCCAAAATGGCGTCACTTTAAGAAATAGGGATAACATTTGACCGGAAATAAGTAGTTGTGTTGTCTTAAAAATTATGTGCGAGGATAGTTCCCGCCAAAAGGGTAATGCGGATACGATTCAACCGGAAATAAGTGGTGGTGTTGACTTAAAATTGTTAAAGAATGAATTATGGCGGGAACTACCCGCCATAATGGCGGCTTTTTAAGAAACTGCGATACGATTTGGCGGGCATTCACAGTCATATCGGCAAGAAGTGAAGACGGTAGAATAAGTGGTGGCAATGCTTCCCTAACGTTTGAGGAGCTAACGACGCTAAGGACAAGGCTATATGCTACATACCAGACACCCTTCTACATACGCACCGACTACAAATTGCCGGCTATTGCGTCCTATCATTTCATTTGCACTCAAGCGTTAGGTACCTATATAATCCTGATCAAGCTTGCATAAAAACAAGGTTATCTATCCTTTATGCTGACTATAGCGTCATCTCATTTCATTTTCATTTTTACGCCAATCTCAATTACTTATATAAATCTTTGATAAAGCAATTTTAATAATTTCTAGTTCCGTTTTCGTTGCCACAATTTTAAATTCAATTAAAATAAGAATCACCTATAGCGCGTGTTTATTGTCATAGCTTTATAACGAAGCGCTTGCGCACTCGACGTTGAAGGGTCCGGCCCGGCTCGTTTTCCGTCTCGGCAGCCACGCACCGCATCGACGCCGCTTCCGCACAGCTTGCTGGCCGTGCTGTGTGCTCGGCGAGGGCTACTGCTGCAGTCAACAATCGGACCTGGCGGCTGGACTTAATTTCTTCTTAACGGTCAGACAAATTTATTACTTCTTACTTTATTGTGTGCGCCTACTACTTATAAGATGGAACATAGAAAAGGCGAGGCCTCTATGGCTACGGCCGTCGATGATGTGCTCGAATTACCAAAGCTTATACGACAGCGTGGTATCATTAAGGGTCGGTTAACTAGATTTGCCGAGTCGCCGTCTAAGTACACTGCAAATGATGAAAGCCTCTGAAGTTTCTAGTGCTAAGTGTAAGGAGCTTGAATTGCGTCTTAATAAATTGCAATTATTGTTGGGTGATTTTGATGAGCTACAGAATAAAATCGAAATGTTGCAAGATGATCCCACTGAACAAATTAAAGAAAGGGATGTTATCGAAAATTTATTTTACTCGCACTTAGCAAACGGGCAAGATTTCTTAGAAACGGCTAACAAGTCTATCGAGCCTACTCCTCATAATCACACATCAATGGCGAGTTGCCAATCTAACTCGTTTAATGCAATCAAGCTTCCCACAATAAAGCTACCCACATTTGATGGTAATTATTTGCGGTGGATCGAGTACAGGGATATGTTTGAGTCCATGATACAAGCTAACGACTCAATACCTCCCATTAACAAATTTCATTATTTACGATCGTCTTTGGAGGGAAGCGCGAGTGTTGTTATAAAGGCTATTGAATTCAGTGCGAAGAATTTTAGCATCGCATGGGAGTTGTTGTGCGATCGATACAACAATCCCAATATTTTAATCAACAACCATCTCAAAGCGTTATTTAATACTGAGAGTATAAATAAAGAGTCTCATAAGGCCTTAAGATTTATTATAGATCATTTTTCTAAACATTTACGAGCTCTCGAAAGTCTGGGGCAACCCATTGATAAATGGGACGCTCTAATTATTTTTATAATTAATTCTAAATTAGACATAAACTCAAGTAAAAGGTGGGAGGAACATAAGTGTACTCTCGAAAATAAGAAATTGCCTACTATTGAGGAATTCTATTCATTTCTTCGAGGTCGTGCTGACGTCTTAGAAAACTCGTATAGCAACCACTATGATAAAAGTGACCACAAATACGGTTCACGAGAATATAAGAAATTTAATAACAATAATAAAAGTTTCACGGTGTCAATTGATAACAAATCTAGCCTATGTTGTCAATTTTGTAAGCAAAATCATCGTTTATATGAATGCTGCAAATTTAAAGAATTATCTGTCGATGAAAGGATTAATGTAATATCTAAATTATTTTTGTGTAAAAATTGCTTTCGTGGCGGTCATGATTCGTTCAAATGCAATCTAAGAACGGGCTGTCGCATATGTAAAAAGAAACATAACACACTCCTACATAAGAATATATCAAATGCTAATGTTGCGATTAGTGAAGAAATTTCATTACAAACCAATTCTCAAAATAATAATTCAAACCCTGCTTCCAGTTCGCCCGTCACATTATCTGTGGTTACTGCAGGTCAGGTGTTATTGTGCACAGCATTAGTGAACGTAGTGTGTAATAATAATAGTATAATCACTGCGCGTGCGCTGTTAGACACTGGCAGTCAATCGTCTTTCATAACCGAAAGACTACGGGGGAAGCTGGGCATTCGTGGCCAGTCAATTGAAACTATTAATGTGAGTGGAATAAATAGCGTAGCTTGCGATATACATGAAAAATGTAACATTAAAATAGAATCACGTGTTGGGTCATTCGGATTGGATGTAAATTGTTTGATAATTCCGGTCATAACAAGCACCCTACCTAATTCATATGTTGATATTAACGAATTAAATTTGCCAAATAACTTCATACTTGCTGACCCCAATTTCCATTGTCCTTCAGAAGTAGATATTTTATTAGGAGCTAATGTTTATTGGGAAATTATAAGGTCCAAAATAGTAAGGTTAGGTACACACAAGCCTGTGTTGCAAGATTCCAATCTAGGATGGCTTGTAGCTGGACCTGTTGCGAAACAAAAATTGAACTCAAATGTTCATTGTAATTTTAGTCAAGAAATTCTCGATTCTTTGGAAAGATTTTGGTCAATTGACGAATTGCAATCTAACCACAAGACTTTTTCTCCAGAAGAAACATTTTGTGAACAGCATTTTGTGGATAATTTTACACGTACTTCTGATGGTAGATTTTCAGTTAAAATTCCTTTCATGGAGATACCTGAAGAGACAATTGGGGAAAATTGGCACATAACAAAAAAGTTTTTTGAAAATTTGGAAAAAAGGTTCTATAAGCATCCAAAATTAAAAGAAAATTACAAACAGTTTTTGAAAGAATATTCTGAATTAGGACATTTAGTTAAAATCGAACAGCCGAATTTCGGACATTATATTCCTCATCATCCTATTGTTAGGGAAAAGAGTGAAACTACTAAACTTAGAGTGGTCTTTAATGCATCGTGCAAAACTTCTTCCGGAAAGTCGCTAAATGATATTCAGGCAATAGGACCGGTGGTGCAAAGCGACTTAATTTCTCTTTTGCTACGTTTTAGACAATTTAAATTTATTCTCATAGCGGACATAGAGAAAATGTACCGCCAAATACTAATTGATCCATCGCAACGCCATCTGCAATTGATTCTGTGGCGCGACGAAAAAGATAAACCTTTCGATATATTACAGCTAAACACCGTAACCTACGGTACAGCATCAGCACCCTTTTTAAGCACGCGATGTTTGTTGCAATTAGCGCTTGAATGCTCTGACAGTACCATATCAAATGTCATCAAAAATGACTTCTACGTCGATGATCTCAATACTGGGGCAGATACTGTTCAAGAGATTAAGCATATCGCGAAGGGTGTAATTAATGTATTAAATTCAGCTTGTATGCCTCTACGAAAATTTCGTACTAATTGCTCTGAAATATTTAGTGACGATATTGATGCATCAGAGTCTCTTAATTTAAGTAAAGAATCCTCTGTGTTGGGTCTCAATTACTCACCTATCGCAGACATTTTACAGTTTTCAGTAAATTTAGATTGCGAACCAAATTTGTACACAAAGAGATCAGTTATTGCAACCACATGTAAAATATTTGATCCTCTTGGATTGTTAAGTCCATGTGTAATCGTAGCAAAAATACTACTCCAAAGATTGTGGAGTGCTAAATTAGACTGGGATGAGCCTATTCCAGATAGCTTAGTAAAGGAATGGGATAGAATTATTAAAGATTTTTCTCTTCTGTCTCAAATAAAAATACCAAGACGTGTTTTGTGTGACACTCCAAGCATTATTGATTTACATTGTTTTGTAGACGCTTCTCAAAAGGCTTATGCCGCTTGTGTATATTTAAGGTCTGAATGCAGTGCAAGAAAAGTTACGGTTCACCTATTGTGTGCTAAAACACGTGTCGCACCTATAAAACCGTCTACTATACCGCGGTTAGAGTTGTGTGGTATGCTTTTGGGTGCGCGTTTATGTGATAAGGTGCAAAAATCATTACGTTGTACTATTAGAGATAAATATATTTGGACAGATTCTACTGTAATTTTGTGTTGGCTCAAAATGATAACTAAAGATTTGAAGGTATTCGTTTGTAATCGTATCAATGAGATAAAAGATCTCACAAAAGGGTATGTCTATAAACACGTACCAACTAGTGAAAATCCGGCGGATGTTGCTTCCAGAGGGGTCGATCCTAAAGGCCTACAGTCCTCATCCCTGTGGTGGGAAGGACCCTCGTTCCTCAGGTTGCAATCTTCCAAATGGCCTGAACAAACCTTATGTACAAATGTGCCTGATAACTTACCTGAAATCAAAATATCCAAAGATCCCAACATAATTAAATGTAATATTGAAGTAACAAAAGATAATATTTTCGTTCAGTTTGAAAAATATTCAAATTTTAATACAATTAAACGTGTCTATGCATATGTTTTACGTTTTATCAATAACTCGCTAAAAAATAATACTAAACTTACTGGATCTTTAGATATTAATGAGTTAGACAAGTCTTTAAATATTTTAATTAAACAATCACAATATCAATCATTTAATAATGAAATTCTTACTATTCTTAATAATAAATCACTTCATTCTAATTCTAAATTAATTTCACTTACTCCTTTCATTGATAATTTTGGAATTCTGAGAGTTGGAGGTCGACTCCAAAACTCTGAATATGAGTACGATAAAAAACATCCTGCTATATTAGATGCAAAGCATCATTTTACTAAATTAATTATGAGATATGAACACTTACGTTTATTTCATGCTGGTCCGCAGCTGCTTCTTTCTTCAATCCGCGAACGATTCTGGCCAATAGGGGGTAGGATTTTAGCGCGGAGCACTGCCAAACAGTGCGTAATATGTACGCGATTGCGAGGGAAAACGTTACAGCCAATAATGGGCAACTTACCTGCCGAGAGGAGTAACCCATCGTTTCCTTTCCACTCCTGCGGGGTAGATATGGCTGGACCATTCATGATTTCTAGTAGAAAAGGCAAGGGTAATCGTATAACAAAGAGTTATCTCTGTTTGTTCGTATGCTTCAGTTCAAAGGCTGTACACCTCGAACTTGTAAGCGACTTAACTACGGAGGCTTTCATCTTAGCGTTACGTAGATTTATCTCTAGACGGGGAAAACCATCGACAATTTTTTGTGATAACGGGACTAACTTTAAAGGCGCAAGCAATGAATTAAAAAGGTTGGTGAAGTCCAGTCGCCAGTCTATTGCTGATTTTGCAACCAATGAAGGCGTACGTTTTTTACACAGCCCAGCCTATTCGCCAAACTTTGGGGGAATTTGGGAAGCCGGGGTAAAATCAGCAAAACATCATCTTCGTCGCATAGCTGGCAATGCTTCCCTAACGTTTGAGGAGCTAACGACGCTATTTTCACAGATCGAAGCAATTTTAAATTCACGTCCCCTTAGCCCTCTCTCCTCAAACCCTACAGACCCTTCTCCTTTAACTCCCGGCCACTTTCTAATCGGGCGGCCTCTAACTTCGTTGCCGTCTCCACCCATCACTACCAAGCGTCCCACCAGATACGAACGCATCGAGCAGCTCAGACAACACTTTTGGCAAAGATGGCAGAAGGAATTCATCGCAGAGCTCCAGCAACGAACGAAATGGCGAACGCAACAGCCAGAGCTTCAGATCGGAGATCTTGTGATCCTGAAAGAAGAGCAACTCCCTCCTCTCCAATGGCGGCTTGCTCGGATCAGTCGTCTGTACCCAGGACCAGATGGAGTCAGCCGAGTCGCTGATGTTCTTACCAATCGAGGAACTATAAGAAGAGCCCTTAATAGAATGTGTGTTATCCCTGTCAGCACACATACTACTACAGGTTGTCGAAGGGATGACTAATTCAAGCTTAGACCCGCTAAAGACAACTTAAAGAATTTCTGTAGTACCAACCAACGTTACAATTGCAGGTTGCCGATAGGATGACTGGCCTTAGGCTTACCCGTTAAAGGCAACTTAAAGAATTTCTGCAATTCATCTGTTGAAAGATAGTCTTTCAACGCCCGGGAGGATGTTCGCGCCGCGAACCATTTTTAAAGAAATATTTTCATACTACGCGCGGGAGGAGACACGCGGGGCAAGAAGGCGGCGGGCGCGGGCGCGCAGCAGCGGCACACGCGGCCCCAGTCGGCAGAGACGATTTTAAGTGAGAGCACGCATCTCCTACCAGTGCAAATTAATGTATTCAAATTGTAACAGTTGTGCTAATAAACTTCTTGAATCTACACCAAAACATCTTTAATTGTTCGGCTCGAACACTGAGTGTTTCTACTAAAAGTAGAAGTAGTTTTATTTCGTGCATAAAATAAATACAAATCTTGGGCTGAATCGTTTGGACTGATAGTTAACCCTTCTAAGTCACAAGCTTTAGTTGTAAGTAGTAACAGATTGCACAGCAAATTTAACAGTTGTATTACCGCTAAAGTATTATACAATAATTTGACAATACCGTTCTCTGAAAAGAGTAAAGACCTTGGTTTGACTATTAATAGTACGTTGTCATGGTCTTCACACATCAATGAAGTCAGCCGGCGAATGCACTTTTCTTATCACTCTCTCAAGCGTCTACAACACTTTATGCCATTTAAAACCAAAGTTATGCTTGCCCAATCTCTTTTACTCCCCATTCTCGACTATGCTGATGTCTGTTATTTAGATGCGACAGAAGAGCTGCTTAACAAGCTGGAACGACTTCAGAACCTGGCAATTCGATTTATTTTCGGTCTGCGGAAATATGACCACATATCTGAATTTCGCACAAAGTTAAAGTGGCTTCCTATCCGACTTCGCCGAAATATGCACATCCTCTCCCTTTTATTTAAAATTCTTCATAATCCTCAACATCCTGATTACCTGCGTTCCCGTTTTAATTTCCTTCCGCCCAGCTCCCGTCCTAAACGTGCTTGTGTCACAAAAACTTTAGTCCGCCCACCCTCCAAATCTAAATTCTTTGCAAAATCATTCACTGTAATTGCTACACAGTTATGGAACAAACTGCCAGTGGAGATCAGAGAGAGTTCATCCATCAACTCTTTCAAACATAAGTTAAAAGAGCACTACCTCTCAAACTTGTCTGAAGCATATGTATAGTATATATGTATTTATTGTATAGTATGTAAGTGTATTGTATGTATGTAATATTTATGTAATATTATGTATGTAGTTGGTTGTTTATATATGTAGGTTTTTAGGTACTTATTGGTTTATTTTAAATATTATTCTATTGCCTTTATGTAATAATTTACTTGTACACGTTATTCCCGCTTTTATATTATCTCACTAATGCTAGGGTTGGCTGGAAGAGATCTCTTTTAGAGATAAGCTCACCTTTGTACATGTCTTTCTTCATGTATTGTTATTACTGTTTTATGTGTGCAATAAAGAATTTAATAATTACTATAATAAAGTTAATTCGTCGAAGTACTGGCCTTTGATTTAGTCGTCGATTAAAGGTCAGAAGTGGGATCGCTTCGAGACGTTATTAGTCTTGAGGTTCACCAGGCGCCCAGAAAAGAAGGTATTTGGTTCATTTTCTATTTTTTTTTCTCTTTCAAAATATATATAACGTAAGTAGATAATCATGAAACTTTAATAGAAATTTTATAATGCTGGCATTGGAATTTGAAATACGATTCTTTTTTTTCTCTTCGCTCTTTTCCTCCTTCCATGAATGATTTCAATACTTACATGAGTAACTGTTACTTTAAATGAGTTTTATTTCCATTAGAATTTTTATATATTTTTTTTTCTTTCTCAAATATTCTATAATAATTTATTGTAAACTACCTACAAAGTAATTTATTTTCCTTTTGTGTTATTTTTCTTGTTTTGTTCTACTTTCATTTGTAATGAATAGTTTCAAATCAAATTAAATTAAATCAAATGTCTTTATTGCGAATCACATGTAACATATAGTATAAATTCGATCATAATTTATGCAATGAAATTACTCAACCACATATTAAGATTAAATATCTGATATTTTATGTACTACTTAGGTAAAAAAAAAACTTTTTGAGGTATAGTTACTTGTTGTTCAATAACAATTTCAGGTAATAATATGGAGAGAGTAAGATCGAGTCGCAGACGCACGAGGGATGCGAGTAGTTCTGGTAGCGAGTCTCCTCTAAGACGAAGTAAGAAATCTCGACGTCGGCATCATCGGTCCAAGTCACGGCGACTGCACCACACTAAGAAGAACAGTCACCGGGCTGATACGCCAAGCCCACCAGGGAGGATGCAGTATCGAGATTGTTCACCGCCTTCCGAGGAGGTGGCGCCGCCAGGTATTTCCACTTCTTCAAACGTACCACCTCCAACCACAAGTCTTACTACAGAGTCTGGTAGCTTGTTAGGAGTTTTTAAAGAGTTAGTGCAGTCTATTAGAGGAGACGGGGGTGCTGAACGTTATCCTGCCATGAACGTTGTGCCAGAGTTTGACCCAGTTAAAAGAAATCAGACTGTTAATATGTGGCTTCTTAAAGTTAATGAGTGTGCGCAGATTTATAGTTGGTCTGAACGTCAAATAATTCATTATGCTTTACCTAAGCTCACTGGTCTTGCCCAAAAATGGTATCAGGGGTTACCTAGCTTACTCTTTACATGTAGTGAATGGCAGGATAAATTACGTTTAGCGTTCCCAAGCGACGAAAATTATGGACAGCTGCTGACGGAGATGTTGGCCTGCAAAGCTCGTTTTGGAGACTCCTTGGAGGAATATTATTATGAAAAGATGGTTATGCTTAATCGCTGTAACATCTCGGGTAAACAAGCTATTGATTGTATACTCTTTGGCATTGACGATAGATCCGTTAGAACCAGTGCAGAAGCTGCTCAGTTCACGGAATCAGATAAATTGTTAGTTTATCTTAGAAATGTAAAAAGTTTTAAAAGATCTGAAAGATTAAACGGGTCAATGCAGGCTAACGGCTCCGACGGTAAGCGAATACGAAACAAGGATGGCGATAGTAAAGTAATAAGTAAGATAAAAAGTAAGTGTTACAAATGTTAGTGTGTTCAAATGTAAGACATTTTGTAGGACATTTAGTAAATGATTGTTATATTAAATCTGACTCTCCCGCAACCAACAAGGTTTTAAGTATTTCATCAGGTCATGAAGATTGTGATGCAAAGTTTTTCAAAAAAGTCAAAATTAATGGTATAGAGATAAATTCGTACATAGATTTTGGAAGTCAATGCACCATGCTTAGAGAATCCGATGCTAAGATTTTAGTCAACAAAGTGTCGTATGAAGATTTACCAGTGCTTAGAGGATTTGGTCATTCTGCTGTAAACTGTGTAGGTAAATGTCAAATAAATTTGGAAGTAGACGCGGTTGAGGCTTTGGTTGAGGCTTTAGTGGTACCGAACATGTTTTTACAGGTTCCACTTATGATAGGACAGACATTCACTGAACAAGAACATATTGAAGTGTACAAAAATAAAGACTTATTACTTTTTACACAAAAGATTATTAACGTTGGGAGTATATCTTTATCTACTACAGAATCTACTGTAGTAGAGGGGATAACTCGTGTTTCTGTTCGTTCTAAACCTGTTTACAGCGGAGATATATTTATTGATCTCAGTATGTGCCAACGACCACTATCAGGGTATCAAATATTACCGTGTATTATAAAAATAGTTAATGGAGAAGGGAACATTATTATAAAATCTCTAAACAAAAATAAATTTACTATCGACAAAGATGTACTTATTTCACGAGGATGTCCACTAACTGAAACTAACTCTTATTATGTTAACAATATTAAAAGTCTAAAAGGGGATCTGCCTAATTTGTGTGGGTGCTATGGAGAATAAGCTGAAGGTGGAAACTGTGAACCTTGTGGACAAGAAGATACTCGAGCTTAAACAAGACCTAAATGATCGTGACCAGCAGCTACTGGCAACTGAGCTGGAAATCACTAACTTGCCCGAGCAAAGCGGTGAAAATCTAAGCCGTATGATAAAAGACTTAGCAGTTACCCTAGGCGTAGAAATCGATCAGCGTGACCTTGTGAGCGTGGACCGCGTCGGGGGACGGCAGTTGAATGCAGCGAACGCATCGGGTCCCGTAATTACCCGCCCGCGCCCTGTTGTCGTCAGGCTGGCGCGCCGAGACGTCCGCGACGAGTTACTTCGCAGCGCACGAGTTCGGAGGGATATAACAACTACGAGTCTCAACATAGCCGGCCCGCCGCGACGTCTGTACCTAAATGAGCGGCTAACTAAACTAAACAGACAGTTGTTTCGTAAGGCGCGGGATGCGGGGCAGCGTCTTGGCTGGCAGTTTGTTTGGACAAAGCACGGTCGTATTTTTGCTCGTCAAAAACCAGGGGACCGCATGCACTTCATTCGTAGTGAAGACGATTTGCACCGCACGTTTGGAGTCGGCTCATTCGATAGTGATAAATAACTTTTTCATCTTTTGTATACCAGTGATTTTGGGGGTTGGAGTAGATTTTATTAATTTTATTTTTGTCTTATATCGTTGTTTTGCTATTAGACTTTGTATTATGTTCATGTGGATAAAATATTATACGGGTATTGTGATCGCATATCGTAGAGGTGAGAGTGAGGGTGGCGGGGCTGGGGCGGGCCGAGTGAATACTTCGCACTATTATAGTTATGTTTTAAGTAATAAAATTAGCCAGCTACATTTTAATAAGAACATTGCTTGTTTATCGACCATTGGACTGTTTGCTCTTGTAGTAATTATTATCTATACTTGTATCGTATTTATTTATAATTTTTTAAGTGAATACCAATAAAAAGATCAAGTTTGAGCTACATAACGCTGGCTCCTTGGCATCGAACCATGATGAGTTTCTGATGGCCATGAACCATCACTCAGTGGATATTATGGCCATCAATGAAACATGGCTGCGCAAAGGGAAGGAGGGTCGAGCTCCGACTGTTCCGGGATATAGACTCCGCCACATTCCACGACCCATGAACGTTCGCGAGGGGCGCGGTGGTGGGGTTGGTTTCTACATTAAAACGGGCATTAACGTACGGGTAAGAACGCACCCCCATCATCCCACGGTCGAGCAGATGTGGCTAAGCATGCAAAGTAACAAAAAAAGACTTTTGGTAGGTGCGGCTTATCGTCCACCGTGGCTGGAGCTGGATGACTTCTTCGACGCGCTGACAGAAAGCATTAGCGCGTTGGCCCCCTACGACAATATGATACTTTTAGGGGACTTTAATATAAATATGTGTAATGACAGTCGGGCATCGCAAAAACTACTGGATTTTTTAAAATATACTAGCTTGGAACAACTCGTTAACGAGCCCACGCATTTTGTAGGCGAGAGTGCTACACTTATTGATGTGATTTGCACGGACGCCAAATATGGAGATGTTGTAGTCGACCACATAAGTGACCTCGGAAGCCATGCATTTGTGACTTGCGAAATTGTTTACCGAAAGAGAGAAACATCGCGTAGAATAGTTTCATATAGACCAATTAAAGACATAGTAAGTGAACAATTTCAAAAAGACTTAAATCTAATCCCGTGGCACTCCATAGCCGACCTGCGTGACGTCGACGATATGGTGAGCACTTTTAACTCATATATATTATGTTTATTTAATACCCACGCCCCATACAAAACCAAGTCATTTAAACACGCCCCGACACCATGGATAACTGATAATATGAAATTATTATTTAAACTCCGAAACGAGGCTCGTCACAGATGGCACGGAACTAAAGCAGCAGCCCATAAACAATATTATTTAGACCTAAAACATTTAGCTACAACCTCTTTAAACAATGAAAAAAAGGCGTTCTTCCAAAAACACATTAACGACAATATACGGGACACTAAGACGTAGTGGTCGAATCTAAAAAAGTATGCACTTCCTGTCACTGATGACTATGTAAGCTTGGGTCGGCTTGAAGATCCAGAGAAAATAAACACAGAGTTTTTGAATGTTCCAGGAAATCCGGATGTTAGCATCTCGCAATTAACTTTCTTTGAATTCCATCGTTATAACTCAAGTACTTTTTCATTGAAACCTACGAGCCTCGAAGATATATCAAAAATAATTAGGTCCATATCCAGTAACGCGCAGGGTATTGACGGTATTTCAAAAGAGATGATAACTCTTACTCTCCCCCAATCACTTACGGCAATAACAGATATAGTTAACCGGTCTTTAACAACAAAATCGTTCCCTGCGCTGTGGCCAGCAATTGTGAGGCCACTGCCAAAAAATAACAACCCACAGAGCTGTAAAGACCTCCGCCCTATCAGCTTGCTGCCCTATCTGTCCAAGATATTGGAGAGGGTAGTAGACTGAGTTTCTAGAGGCAAATGGGATCTTGCCTGACTTGCAATCTGGCTTTAGAAAGGGTCGCGGGACAGCTTCGGCACTGGCGGATGTTGTTGGCAATATCTTGGAGGCCCGGGGCCGTGGGGAAGGGTCTATTTTGGCCCTTCTCGACTATTCCAGGGCATTTGACGCTTTAAAAATACCCCTTCTACTATTCAAGCTGTCCTATTATGGTTTTTCTCGAGGCACTATTGCATGGTTCGATAGTTACCTCGCAGATAGGTCACAGATAGTCGAGATCAGAAGAGAGGACGGTTCCACTGTCGCCTCATCACCACTAAGGGTATCAAGGGGAATTCCACAGGGTTCGCTTCTGGGGCCGATTTTATTTATATTGTACAGCGCAGACATGACCAATTGCTTTCAAGACTGTAAATACCACATATACGCTGACGATACACAGTTGTATTACTCGTTTAATCCTCGTGATACTATGTCCGCCGTTCAAAAACTAAACGAAGAGTTGAATCGGGTCGCTCTGTGGTCCAGAAACAACGCACTAGTATTAAACTCGGAAAAATCTAAATTTTTAATCATGGGTAGTAGAAAGCAAGTCAATACCATAATAAGTGCAAAACCAGACATAAAAATTGCGGGAAAATCTTTACAGAGGGTTGAAACAGCCAACAACTTAGGTCTAATCACAGATCAGGATCTCCGATTTGAAAGTCACATCAATAATGTAGTAAAAAACTGCTTTTATAGGTTGAAAATTCTGTACAGGATAAGAAACTTTCTAAGTGTGCCCATGAGGCAAAAGTTAGTAGATTCGTTAATTTTATCGAAATTTAACTACTGCGACGTTGTATATGGACCGTGTTTGTTATCCCGTACAGAGAGACTGATCCAGCGCGTGCAGAATGCGTGTGCCCGCTTTTGTTTCAACATACCCCGAAGAAGTCACATTACACCTTTCTTAAATAAACATAACATACTCAAAATGTCTGCGCGAAGGAAACTACACTTTGCCTGCTTATTGTTTGGCGTCATAAACACGGAAAAACCTGAGTACCTCTTCAATAAATTCAATTGGAGACAGCATAACTACGGCTCCTCGTTACGCTCAGCGATAGCACCACTCCGTGTGCCCAAGTTCAAAACCATGGCCTTTAGAGGATGTTTCAAATACGCCGCCACCCGCTGCTGGAACGACTTGCCTCCTCCATTAAGATCTCTGAAAACAGTCACAAACTTTAAATCGCACCTAAAAAAACAATTAATAGAAAGTCAAAAAACTATTATTTAATCCCAATGTCTAGTTGCGTAGTTAATCACTCTTTACTCATATAAAGAATTAAGGTCAAGTGACCTATGAATATCTATTGCGCCTAATAACTTTTATTTAACTATATTCTAATAAACATTTATAATTTTTATCTAATTTACAATTTACTTATAAACCTTTAAAAAAAATATGAACATAAAAACAAACTTTTACACTATAATTACCTTATGTCTGCGATCCATGTACAGGGAAAGGCAGTGGTCACATAATTGGGTCCAGCTGAAGCGGACACCTTCCTGGTACCTGGTGGTTATATGCATAATTATATATAGGTATGATAATGGTGAATGATATTTATATTGCGTTAAGTTTAAAATCAATGCCTATCTAAGCAAAACAGCGTATATGTATAAATTACTTACATGTGTTGGTGTGATATTAGATTTGTTCACAGTATCTATCATTATTGCTCGATATAATCTGTCTCACTCACATAATAGTACGCAGGCGACCCGTGTGGCTGCGGGAGGCAGACTGACTGACTGTCGGTCGTTCGTTTAGCTCATATTCGGTCGCATCAACGCGGTGTGGCCTCGCGTCCGCACGTCACCTGGGGTCCACACTGAAAATCAGCGCTGTGTTGCGATTGTGTCGTAGCATAGCAACAAGCTGAGTGTGGACCTCGTTGTCACAGCCTACGACGTGCGATCACAATGTTCCTGCACTATTAATTTCTAAGTGTATTGTTCTTTTTAATTTTTTACTTTAAGTTATTTATTTGTTTCATTGTTTATGTAGCACGTCGTTTGTGTTGTGATAATAAAATTATTTCTATTCTATTCTATTCTAATTTGACTAAAATTGAAATAGATATGATAAAGGTCAATAAGAATGTTCCAATGCATGACTTGCACAAGCTTTCTAATTTATTAAATGAGTTTAGAAATTGTTTTGCTTTTTCTACCCAGGAGTTAGGGTGTGTGACTGGTTTTGAAATGGATATAAAACTACATGATAATACTCCAGTAGTATATAGACCATACAGAATGTCTCTTCATGAACGTGAGATAGTTAGAGGAATGGTACAAGAGCTTGAGGACTCTGGTATCATTAGACCCTCCTCATCACAATATGCATCACCTGTTTTACTTGTTAAAAAGAAAACGGGAGATTATCGATTGTGTATTGATTTCCGTTCTCTAAATAAAAAAAACTATTAAAGAACATTACCCCTTACCTAGGATCGATGATCAACTTGACAGTTTATCCGGATTCAAATATTTTACGTCATTGGATCTAGCATCTGGGTATTACCAACTACCAATGTCAGAGACTTCCAAACCCCTTACGGCATTTATTACTAATGATGGGCATTATGAATTTAACCGTATGCCCTTCGGATTAGTAAATGCGCCCTCTAATTTTCAAAAGGCTATTAATAACATTTTGGGCAATGCTAGATTCAAAGAAGCTTTTGCTTACATGGATGACGTAATTATTCCGTCAAAAACAATTGATGAAGGTGTTCAAAAACTTGAAAATATTTTAAAACTTTTTAATGACTCTGGAATAACTTTAAAGCTCTCAAAATGTAAATTTTTGATGCAATCGATTGACTACTTGGGTTTTGAAATCAGAGAGTCAGGTGTGAGACCAGGGCAAATAAAGATTGATGCAGTGAAATGTTTTCCCCGTCCTTCCGATCAGCATAAGGTTAGGCAATTTTTAGGTCTTGCCAGTTTTTTTAGGCGATTTATAAGGGGATTTTCTGCTATTGCAAAGCCGCTCACTCAACTATTAAAAAAGGATGTCAAGTGGACATGGGGCGAGCAGGAGGAAGCCGCATTTACAATTTTTAAAACAGAACATTAGTAAAACGTCCCGTCTTGGCGTTTTATAATCCTAATTTTGAGAGACAGTTACACACGGACGCCTCTAAATTAGGAATTGCCGGGATATTGTTGCAAAGGTCTGATAAAAATTCGCCTTTTCATGCTGTTGCCTATTACAGTAGGCAAACCTCTCCAGAAGAATCTCGTTTCACGTCTTACGACCTCGAAACTTTAGCCGTTGTTTGCTCCCTCCATAGATTCAGAGTGTATCTCTTAGGTACTCCATTTACAATCATTACAGATTGTAACTCGCTTAGGGCAACTTTCGAGAAAAGGGATGTATTGCCTAGAGTTGCTCGTTGGTGGAGTGTAATACAAGAATATGACTTTGATATACAATATAAACCAGGAGCTAATATGTCCCATGTAGACGCTTTAAGTCGCAATCCAATAGAAGAATCCATTACCTTAGATATTAGAAATGTCGATACGAATTGGATAGCCACGGTTCAGCAGAATGATTCCGAACTACAACGCATTATAGGTATACTGAAAGACGATACTACTGATAAAATCACAGAGATTAAAAATAATTTTGTAATTAAAAGAGGGTTACTATATAGAAAGACTGATGACGGAGACAAATGGGTAGTTCCGAAAGGTGTTCGATGGCAAATTCTGAAATGCAATCATGATGATTTAGGTCACTTTAGCTTTGATAAGACTTATGATAAAATTAGATCCAGCTATTGGTTTGCTAAAATGAGAAGATTTGTAAAAAAATATGTACAATCATGTTTAGAATGCGCTCATACAAAAATACCGTCTGGAAAGAGGGCAGGCGAACTTCACCCGATCCCAAAAGTTTCTAGCCCTTTCCACACGGTTCATATAGATCATTTAGGTCCCTTTGTATGTAGTAGAAAAAGAAATTCGTATATTTTACTAATAATCGATGGATTTACAAAATTTATTATGTTAGTGCCGGTTAAAAGTACGAAATCAATCCATTCGATAAATGCAATGAAAGGTTATTTTCACACATTTGGTGTTCCTAATAGAATCATTTCTGATAGGGGTACGTCTTTCACATCTAAACATTTTCAAGACTATATGCACTCACTTGGGATAAAGCATGTCATGAATGCAGTTGCAACTCCCCGTGCAAACGGCCAGGTGGAACGCTACAACCGTACCGTTCTGTCAGCTTTATCCGCTAAAAATCATGGCAAACCTGAAAATACTTGGCGTTTCTGAAATTCAGTGGGCTTTAAACAATACTGTTAATAAGGGAACAGGTAAAACTCCTGCCGAAGCCCTTTTTGGTGTAAGTCCAGCCGGTACATGCAATTCTTTATTAGATTTAAATATAAGAGATGAAGAGGAAAGTTCAGATAAGGCTAGGGAAGACGTTAGGCAAGAGATGAACGAATATATAGATAAAAGACAATCTGAGCAGAAGGAAAGGTATGACAAAAGCCGAAAAATTGTTAAATATGTAGTAGGTGACCTAGTTCGGGTAGAAAGAGATGTCCCTTCTACTGGTAAAAGTAGAAAATTAGTCTCGAAAATTCGAGGTCCATATCGAATCGCGGAAGTCCTGCAACACGATACGTACAAAATTGAAGACACCCCGTTGACTAAGAAAGGCAGTAGAAATTTTAGTGGTATTTTTTCGATTGACAAAATCCATCCTTAGCTCGTATATAATAGAAACGACGAAGAGGATTCAGAATCTGTTGTAGATGAAAGTGAATGAAATGTCTACTTACTTAATAAGTTGGATTTGATTGATTTGATTGCTATCATTGAGTTATTGTCAATTGTTTTGTTAATATAGATTTATTTTATGATGAATTATATTATGGAATAATTTTATTTTGCGTTTACAAACGCGTAAATATAATACTAGAAAAATGCACTGAAAAAAATCGACTTGCCTCAGGCGGGACTCGAACCCGCACCTTCCACAATCCGGGTGGATTATATGCTATTCAAGTTAAATTATGTTAGAATGTATAAGAGAACTAATTAGCTCATAGAAATAAGAAATTACCAGCTGTGGATATGTAGAGGCCACAATGGTTAAATGTTCTTCAACATTATATTATTGTGAATTTGAATCAGCTATGGATATGAAGAGGCCATAATGATTCATTACCAGTTGTAGATATGTAGAGGCCATAATGGTTAAGTGTTCTTAGACATAATATTATGGTGAATTTGAATCAGATATGGATATGAATGAGGCCATAATGATTCATTACCAGCTGTGGATATGTAGAGGCCACAATGGTTAAATATTCTTCAACATAATATTATTGTAAATTTGAATCAGCTATGGATATGAAGAGGCCATAATGATTCATTACCAGCTGTGGATATGTAGAGGCCACAATGGTTAAGTGTTAATAAAGATAATTATTAATCAGATATGGATATGAAGAGGCCATAATGATTAATGTTGTCATATGCTTTATGTAATGATTAAATTCACAGATATGTTAAGATATGAAGCCAGCTGTGGAAAGGTAGTGACCACAATGGTTTATGTAAAATGAAATTTATGATGCCATTTTGGTTAAAAAAATAATAATTGTAAAATGAAGTGTCGCCAAACGTTGCCTTTAAAATTATATCTGCTTCAGCCACGCAAGGCGATTACTGTAGATACTGTTGTATATGTGATGATAACCTGATGATAACTAAACAAAGTCTCACATATGTTAAGAGATCGGACTTTACTGAGTTGAGATTGAAATTCTGAGCAGTTCTGTGCTATCAACATTGTTGATACACACGTCAAAAAGGACCGCAGCCCGGTAGTCGCCTCCACCTCCCCTTATAGCGACCCCTATCCACTCAACATTACTGAGCTAGTATTCTGAGTATGTCCTTGTCTGGACCTGAACAATTTATCTGAGTCTTAAAACTGAGAACCACCTGAGAACACATAATTATCACCATATTGTGTGTTGAGTTATAACACTGAGATAACGGTAGGTAGGTATGTATTTATCGACTAAATGCACCATAGGTGCATTCAATGCAAAGACATAGAATCAAAGTACATTCGTAAAACACTAAATTGTACAAACTCACGGTTCTTTGAAATACACCGACTGTGTCTGTAAAACGACTGCACAGACTAGTAAGAGATATCGGCTGCGTCTGAGTCACGAACGCAAAAAACGTCCGCTCGCCACGTTGATGTGTACCGTCAATCGAAAATAATATTTCTACAGATTATGAAACTTGGCTTAGGGGGCAACTCGGACACAAAATATCTGATCCACGGCCGAGTTGCCTACTTTAAAATTTTGATGTAGGCTTTTCGGCCAAACTTTATATTTCAGTGTCCGAGATTACTTCGTTCATAATTTCGAGTGGTAAATTCGGACAATTCTTTATTTTTTCATACAAGTAACTTAAAACACATACTAACAATAAATAAAAGTATTTTTTGATTCGATCATATTAAAAAAAACATAATTAATATAAAAAAACAATAAAAACGTCAAAAAAACAAGATATAATTAACTTAGTTGATTGAATCTGCTATGGTTTTTATATACAACATGTAAACTAAATAACCAACACCCTGAATACAGGTGGTTTGGGATCGGCTTCCGAGTTGATTTCAACATTTTTTTTTTTAAATAACGATTTTTTTTTAAAAAAAAACAAAAAAACAAAAACAAAAAGTGCCCAGAAAATGTTGTACAATATTTCCTGGGTACATTTGTTTTTTTTTCAAAAAAAAATGGTTTTTTTTTCAAAAAAAAATTATTGAAATCAACTCTGAAGTCGATTCCAAACCACCTGTATTCAGGGTGTTGGTTATTTTGTTTACATGTTGTATATATATATTTTTTTTCTTCTCTGATCTTAGACCATAGTATACTATTTGGTATAAGGAATAATCTTTTATATTGTATGTATCTAACTAAATTAAATTGATAATTATTTATTGACTTGTATTGATGTTTTGAAATCATTACAAAATTGTAAGCTGTGGAGTTCTTCGCCGGAGTCTTTCGCCATTTCTGCTCCATCTCAGCATAATAATTACTATTTCGTCCCGAAATGGTGGTAGGGCTTTTGACGATTTAAAAGTACTTAGCAAAGTCCATTTAAATAAAGAGCTTTTTCATTTTCATATTTCGCCAATGTTAAGTGTAAATTTACTTATAGTAACAGACAGCTGTACGGAAGATTGAGTTAAAATTGGAGTCTCTCAACACGTGTTTTTACAACAAGACCTCGGGAGAAACTGAAAAAAAAAGAATAAAATAATATTTATGAGTTGTCATGACATGAGATAAACTATAAAAATGCCTCTTAAAACCTAGAGTCATAGAAGCGATAAATTCCCGAAATTCGGCTGCTGATTTTTTTCCTGGGAGGCTAAAATAGATAACATTACCGTGCTAAAGGGCACCCAGGAAAAAAAAGTTTAAAGTAATTATTATGAATGTTAATTCTTTGTCATGGTAAACTCAAAATTATTTTAAACTTTGAGTACTAATTAATTTTATTAACTTAACGAAGTCCAAGATTGTCCGTGATTAATTTGTGCTATAGGCACCCTACTAGAAAGAGATAGAGCCTCTCTAGAAATGTCAAGAAATGTCAAGGGTTGTCAAAATTTTTGCCCTCACTTTTTTCATTTGACTAATGACTCCATTCTTAATTCTATCTTCATGATGAAAAATGAAATGAAAATGAATAATGCTTTATTGTTAATCTGAGTTTTTTTAAGTTACTTGTCTAAAAAAATAAAGCACTGTCCAAATCCTAATTATTTTCTCGTTTTTTAAGGATTTCCGATATACAAACTTTTATTTTTATTAATTAGTAAATATAATTAACTAATTATGATATAAAATTATTATAGATGAAATCAACTAAGTTAGTTATTTTTTTGTTTGTTTTGAAGTTTTTATTGTTTTTTTTTATAATAATTATGTTTTTTACAAAAAATGCTTTTGTTTATTGTTAGTATGTCTTTTAAGTTACTTGTGTAAAAAAATAAAGAATTGTCCGAATTTACTACTCGAAATTATGAATGAAGTAATCTCGGACACTGAAATATAAAGTTTGGCCGAAAAGCCTACATCAAAATTTTAAAGTAGGCAACTCGGCCGTGGATCAGATATTTTGTGTCCGAGTTGCCCCCTAAGCCGAGTATTCGCGACACTCCCCACGAGAAGTAACTTATGTTGAGTAATTATAAAATAGGAAACATCATCATGTTATAAGGATATATTGAGTATTAACTGAATAATCTAGTTTACAAAAATCTTAAGTGAGATCATAATTAAGAAAAAACTTACAGCAAGTTAGTTAAAAATACTAATTAGCTGATCTGTCCATTGCCGAACCTTCTCGTGCGCTTTCCAAGCCGATGTACGCTTTGCTTCTCGAAGAGCACTGACGGATCGGCTCAATGGAATGAAAATTTGGAAGCTTCGTGTATCTCGTGACCCGTCTGAGTCAGTAGACAGCTGATTCTATGAATTGGTTGGTGTATCAGTATGTCTCGCTCGATGTCTCGGTGCCCATAATACCCGATTCACGCGGTTCTTGAATGTTTACACATTTTTAAAACTAGAAAAATCACTGTAAAATCACACGGACCTAGTATATTTTTGGTCACCCACTTTCACCTTTACAACACGGATTTTCTTATTCTGCCTTCAATAAGAGCTGATATCTGCCATACCTTCCAGTTGTTCGTATTTCTTGATTCCCCTTTGATTTGACTAAATGAATAATAGCTGACGGGAACAGCGATCACAATCGCTCTCACTCTTACCCGCGTCCAACACCGTGGAACCCTGCGCACGTGTGCATCATCCACTGACTACACACTACGGTCAACTACGACCATTAGAGCACTACTTGAGTCCACACAACAACTGAAGCTTACTCATATGTTATCACTTGGTCCAAAATAGACTTCGACGTAAACTTCCGACTGGTACACTACCTTCTGGCATTTGCCTCAACGCTCTCTACATTACCCTACAAGCGACTCCCAAGAAACTCTCAAGAGACCAGCAAGAGACTCTCATGAGACTCACAAGAGACTCTCATGAGACTCACAAGAGACTCCCTAGGGACTCCACGAGAGACTCCACTAATGGGATTCTACGCATGAGACTCCACTCACCAGTCTCCACAGATGAGACTCCACACATGACTTCACATCACGATTGTGAAATAATACCAACCGTCAAGTTCCCACCATATTTGCTAGAACGGGTAACGTTCTAGCAAATATGACTCTTATCACACATAGGCCCACTCACGGCACACACACTCAAACATTTCTTATCAACTCTGCCATTTCCTTATAACCCTTAGAAGCCCTCCCGGCCGAAAAAAAAGAACCTCTTCGTAATTAACTTTATGTTTGGGTGGCCCAAGCATCAAATGATCAATTGCAAGAACATCACCAAAAATACCTCCTGGTCACAGCATTTTTATTGACTTCAATGTTTACTTTAGTGACATTCATCATTTTCAACCACTCTTTTGGTTCCAACTGCTGTACATAAAAAGAGATCCTCATTGAATTGACATTGCAAATTTGTAAGCTCTTTTTTTAAAAAATAAAAGCATAGCAGCATAGTATGAGTAAACGTCGTGTATCAGTGCTTGTTTACAACCTTCAACAAGGTTGCTGCTGTTCACAGCCTACGCAGCAAAGCCCGAGTCTACACTTTGGTGGCTTTGTCTAATACAAACAAGAAATATTTTAAAAACAAAGTCGGATTATTATTATTATTTTTTTTTTTTTTAAAGTAGAACACTTTTATACGTTTAATAGAAAATCACATAACAAATCGAATTTTGCATTATTTAAATATCAAAAACTAGACATCATTAAAATAAAGAGCATGTTATTGACTAACTTGGCATGTATTAAAATTTCTGAATATTAAACAAATTAAATAGAAAACGAAAAATAAGCTCCCGTCATGACAAGTGGTGAGACGGGACCCGCACCGGCGACTCGCCGCAATCCGTGCGTGTGGTTTGCCAAATAAGCCACACAGGACTATGAGATCATGCACGACAAATGATTCGAATATTATTCAAACCATTCAATTCAGACTGCGTCACAAGCCGTAATTGTTTTTCTTTTTAAATATTCTTTTATTAAAACACTCCTTTGACGTTGCTTCAAGTTTGCAACGATAGTTGTTCCCTCTAGAAACTTTTCTCACAACTGTATAGACATAATTATCTAAACACAAACTATTTCACGTGCTCAGAGATTATCACATACAATTCTTCCTTTATAATGCAGAAATTAGTAGTTGTAGAATCTACAGATGTCCATTCGTTTCTCAAGTTTTGATGTGAACGGACGTGTGCGTTGATTTGCCAGAGTATTTAATAGTGATTTTTATTTAATTTGTGCAAGGCCTGGGGCTTCGCCCCGTGAGTGTTCGAATCGTCATCTGAGCCCACCGTGTTGTTGAAGGTTAGAAAAAATCGACGTGGATTGTAGTTTTGAACACCGGACCTTCCGATACAAAACCGACGTGATTGCCATTCGGCCACCACGACTAGTGCTCACCTGGCGAAATTAGCAACCACGTACTTCTGGAAGACATTGCCGTGAGTTAAGTGACAGGCGCAAAATTTTTCAACTTATTACAAGAAGCTTCTTGATTACTTACAAATGACTGTGTGGATGTTTTGCTGACAAAAAATACTAGGCGTACACGTACACCCTAAACGTATCCGTCCCGAGCCGCGTTACCTAAGTATAATAAAACAGTTTTTTGCATGAAATTAGAATGCGCCGCTGCGCCGCTTGCCAATCATCTATTGATGACAAAAACTTTTTGCAATGTTGCGCTTGTGCTTCATTTTATCATAGCTTGTGCGTTAGTCTACCACTTGCTGATCTGAAAAAGCTTTCATCAGAATGTAAGTCCACCTGGGTGTGCCCGGAATGCCGTAATAAGAAACCACGTAGTGACAACTCGAATACGCCGGTCCAGCCGTCAACACCTACAAACGGTAATGCCAACGTAACTCAGCGGCGCAAAAGAGCCCCAGATGAGCCACAGGGGCCAGCTGATTGCTCTCACTCATGTGTATCTCGTACCGAGCTGCGGGAGATAATTCAGGAGGAGTTTCGAAACTCCTTCAGGGAATGTGTTAAAACTCTCAAAAGCGATATAAATGAGCAACTGAAGGCTTTTAAGGTTGAAATTGGTTCACTCACGGAGTCAATTAATTTTATGCATGATTCTTTCGAGAAAATAAATACAGACATATAAGTTACTGCAAGACCAAAATTGATTCCATTACAAAGGACAAGGAATCTCTTCGAAGCGACCTGAATGCGATCACTAACCGTTTCAACCAACTTGAACAAGTCACCCGCGCATCTAATTTGGAATTGCAATGCGTCCCGGAACGCAGCTCCGAGAACCTACTTACTATTGTGAAGCAATTAGCAAAAACCGTGTCATGTCCCATTAATGAATCTGATGTTTTTTACTGTTCGCGCATCGCAAAAAGGAACCCTGAGAGCCCTCGTCCCCGTTCGATTCTCGTTAAAATGAGCAGTCCTCGGACGCGGGATACACTTTTGGCCGCCGCAATAAAATATAATAAGACCCACCCTCAAGATAGACTGAATACGGGACACCTAGGCTTTGGGGGCGATAAAAAGGTAGCTGTATACGTTGCGGAGAACCTGTCACCAGAGAACAAGATCCTCCACGCCAAGGCACGCAGTCGTGCAAAGGAATTGCAGTACAAGCACGTATGGGTTCGAGGTGGCCGCGTGTACATGCGAAAAACGGACACATCTGAGTATGTTCTCGTGCGAAGCGCGACTACGCTGGACGGTTTATCTTAGTTTTTCAATTGTTTTTCTATTGCTTTTCTACCATAGCGTATAATTGTTTAGTTATTAAATTCAATAATTTAAAGGTTTATTTCCAAAATGTCAGAGGTCTTCGTACGAAGATAACTGAATTTTATAAGAATGTACTGTGTAGTGATTATGACGTCATAGTTTTGTGTGAAACGTGGTTAAACAGCACTGTTTTTGATATGGAGCTTGTTAGCGATCGTTACGTTGTATACAGACGCGACCGAGAGACAAGCGAGTTTCATAAGGGCAAATCTGGTGGCGGGGTGCTCATTGCTGTATCCACACGAATTTCTTCTCGTCGGCTGTCTCGTGCGGAGAGTGGATGCGAAGATTTATGGATTGAGCTAGGGTTACACGGGAGAAATAACACAATAGAATACATGCAGTTGTGCGCCGTTTATCTCCCCCCACCATTACAAAGACATATGCTAGATCATTTTATTGAAAATGCAAACTGTGCCTTAGAATCTTATACAAAGAGTTTAATTCTGGGCGACTTTAATTTAAGTAACATTGTGTGGAAACATGACAATATTCTCACTGAGGATTATGTGGCCAAAAGTGCACTCGAGAGCTCGCTCATAGATTTTATCGCTCTAAATAACCTTACCCAGTATAATAATATCCTCAATGATAAGGGCAAGATCTTGGATCTTGTTCTTTCAAATTTTTATATTTCTAGCATCACACGAAGTACTTCCCCTTTGCGTAACATTGACTTTTATCATCCTCCACTTGAATTCTCCATCTCTTGCATTGAATCACCACTCTTGACTCCCAATACATCAAATAACAAATATATTTTTTATAAAGCGGACTATGATAGGATAGTCTCTCATCTAAGTTCGATTTCCTGGGACGATGAGATATCTTCGCGTCTAACATTGGATGAAATGGTAGAGAAATTTTACATTATAGTGAGAGACGTGATCGCTAAGCACGTGCCGAAATGTAAACCGAAGTCAAATAAATATCCAGTCTGGTACACAAGAGATCTAATTCGTCTCTTGCGTGAAAAATATAAACTGCGAATTAGGTATAAAAAGTATAAAAATCCGTTAGATGAATTGGCTTTAAATACAATTAGAAAAAGGAGCGCAGAGTTAATTGAAAGTTGTTATGTCAAATACATAACAGAATTAGAGCAATCGCTTTCCGATAACCCTAAATTATTTTGGACTTTCCTTAAGAATAAGAAACGTGATAGTCATAATTCCTACCCTTCCTCTATGACTCTTGGTGATTGCTCAGCGAACAGTGGCAGCAGTATATGCAATCTCTTTGCTTCTTTTTTCGCCTCTGTGTATAAGGCTCCGTCTCCATTACAAAAATCAAATGAAATTTCGGTCCAAACCTCAAACTATCTTAGTAATATTATTTTTTCTCAGGATGAGGTATTGAAGGTACTTAAAAGTCTAAACCCCAATAAGGGGGCTGGTCCCGATGGAATCCCACCACTTTTTGTGGTTAGATGCAGCAGCGTAATCTCTTTACCTCTAACTATTATCTTTAATACTTCTTTGAAAACTGGAGTCTTTCCGTCGGTCTGGAAGGAGGCGAGAATCGTCCCAATACTTAAAACGGGCGATCCCAGCTCTGTTAATAACTACAGACCAATATCGATACTATCCGTTTTTGGCAAAGTGTTCGAATCTTTGGTGTGTCCTATTCTGAACTGGCATTTTAAGCAAATAATTTCTAATCAGCAGTCTGGTTTTTTATCATCTCGTTCCACAACGACAAATCTTGTGACATTTACAAAGTATGTCTCTGATGCTCTTGACTCGCGGTTAAGTGTTGACACTGTTTATACTGATGCTAATAAAGCTTTTGATAGCGTGGATCACAACATATTACTAAGTAAACTCTCTAATGCTGGCATATGTGGCATGCTTTTTGAGTGGTTTCATTCTTATCTTGCTCAGCGTAGGTCGAGGGTGGTGGTGAGTGGCTTTGCTTCAGATACTTTTCTTTCTACTTCCGGAGTTCCTCAAGGCTCCCATCTTGGTCCGGTCCTCTTTAATATTTTTATTAACGACATTGTATCTGTCTTTAAGCATGCAAAATGTTTTCTCTACGCAGATGACATGAAGATATGCTTACAAATTAGAGACAGTAGTGATTCTCTGTTACTACAAGAGGATCTGGACCGTCTTGTTCAATGGTGTAACGATAACAACTTGTACATGAATATCAGCAAATGCAAATTTATTAGATTTTCTAGAAGCAGACACGTATCGTCACCTCAATATAGCATCGACGGGCAAATTCTGGATGAAGTCGAATCGATTCGCGATCTAGGAGTCGTTCTAGACAGGAAATTACGTTACCACACACACATTGACCAAATTGCGAAAAGGGGCTTTAAGATGCTAGGGTTTGTATTGCGGAACACTAGAGATTTTAAAAAAGTGTCTACCAAAATTCTTCTTTATCAAGCGTTGGTTCGTTCAGGTCTCGAATATTGTAGCCAAGTCTGGTCTCCGCAATACGATGTTCACATTAAACGCATCGAACGTATTCAGAAAAGGTTTCTGTGGCATCTTTCCTACCAAACCTATAAGGCTAAAGAGTTGCCCTCTTACGAACAACGGTTAACCTATTTTAAGCTTAACAGTTTACGGGACCGTAGGTTTTTGTTAGACTGCTTATTTCTACATAAGATTGTTAACGGAGCCATAGATTGTCCACCACTGTTGAGCTCGGTACATCTCAATATCCCTATAAAATTGCCACGTTTTACCAAATATGTTCCATTTGCGGTAAAAGGCAGCAAGACCAACCTCGGACACCACGCCACCATGAATAGACTCCAACGTCAATACAATGCTTTAGTCAAAACTACGAAGATAGATATTTTTGCTGACAAGACGACAACATTTAGACGAGAGATTAAAAATTGTCTCACGCTCGGGTCTTTCAAGCTCTGATTGTATGATTGTATTCTTATTGTTTTATTTAATATTTTTAACTTCCTAAAGTTCTGTAACATCGAGTCCAAATATGCATGCCGTGGCAACCTATAATTAAGTCTGCACTTAGAAGGATTGTTCAGCACTTAGTTTTAAGCTGTAATAGTGTAAGATTTGTTGGTTGTCCTAAAATAAATAAATAAATAAATAAATATTGCTTGTTATCCGTTTGTACCCCTTCTTCGACATCTTTCACACATGTGTGAGGGCCTAAGTATTGAGTAGGTACGTATTTTTATTAGTAGCTGAAAAAGTATGTAGTAAACACTACACTGCTGTAAATCTCTCATTCAGAGTTTTGCTTAATGGCCAATAGAGTTTTCTGAGCTGTACTTTTTTTTTTTTACATTACGAGATAGCAAACAAGCTTGTGGCCCACCTGGTGTGAAGTGGTTACTGTCACCTATCTATAGACAGAGTTGCAAAATTAAGGGTAAATCACTTAACACTGCGTTGCCATCCTGAGGACTGAGATAAAATGTTTTCCATGCCCAGCAATCACAGTGGCCACCTTTCCCCTCAATCCGAAACACAGCGGCCTGCTTCACGGTAGAAACAAGAAAGGGCATGGTACGCACCCAGACTACCCCACAATTGAATCTACCACTTGTGAGACTTTCAACATTTTCTATAAAGTTTAGACTATTTCTTCCATGTTAAAGAAAAGAGCACTTTCCCTTTGCATAATATAATATTCCAATTATACTTACTAAAATATGCTGAGACACAATCGAATCAAACAACTCCGTTGATTCCGACTGCAACAATTAAAATAGACATTGTACCTATGTTGCCCTAGGACAATAGGTATTACTAAATAGGTAGGTACTAACTTATCTAGTTAGTAAAAGGTTGATAAAATTCTGAGCAATCTGTTTAAGAACACATCAAAAATCTCTTATGGGTTCATCTCTCTGACTATGACTATATACAAACTATATACATCATAATAATAATGGTCTGTCATTGGTAACAAAACATTATAGGGATTAGTCACAGAATATTCCTCTGAGCAATACATCACATCATTAGGTATCAAGACTAAAGAATTTCTTTAAATTGTGTAAAACCTCAATTCACTTGATATGTAAAATATCTGAGATTTGCAAGTCCACCCTTGCTCGCTCACGTATTGTGCTTAGGTATCTTATGACAAATGTTGTTTTAAGCGCAGTAATGAGTAGATACTAGATACCTAATGTCTTTCACAAATATTCATGAAGCAAGTTCTTCAAAATTTCAAATTGTTGTACTTACACCTAAATAACGCTTCTCAAAAGCATTATTTATTTCCGTTTGCTTGTAAACTTCTGAAAAAGAAAGACACCTAAGATGTTTTTTATTTATTTTTTCTATATTGTCCTGAGAATAACATCTTCTATAAACAAACACAGTGCATGGGGTTTCTTTTTTTTTAATGTGTAACATTAAATTGTAGTATCTGTACGGTCATGTCATGGTCAGATAAACATAACGGTAGAGTATATCTAATTGCACCATTGATATTACTAAAAATGGTCTGAGCAAGCTGTTCCTCTAGTGGGCACATTTATAATTATGTAAATTTAAATTACTTATATTTCTTTAAAAGATCTCTAAACAATACAGTATTTTGTTTATTTTCAAGCATGTTTACATTAAAGTCACCAGCAACTATAATTCTCTTTTTAGAGTAAAAAAAAACATGTATATAAAAGCATGTCCATTTTTTCAAAGAAATTATCAATGTGCCTTTTTATAGTGGATTTCTTTGTTATAAATTTTCTGTACTTACTTTCATTGGTCTGAGGGTCACGTCAAAAAGATGCAAAGACTAAAAGGTCAAAAATATGGAAAATTAGACCATAAGGCACTCGCAATAAGGTGGAGTTACTTAGGCATCTGTTCTTTTTTTAAATTAGGTACTTATTATATCATTCAAGATATGCAACTGCACATCAACATAAAGATGAAAATCTGAAATCATCGTTATCTCCATAACATAAAGACTTTTATTCTAAATCTGAAAACGCTTTATCATTGTAACTAGGCACTGCGCCGCCGCCGGCGCCGCCGCGGCCAGACTGGCTGGCGCGCCGTTCTGGCGCCTGCGCCGACGTTATCTCGTATCACTGCACAAATTATAATTTCAACAAAATAACACATTTTTTTTTTATTTTCACTTTTGTTTCACATTAATAAACCTCACGTAAAGGGAATAAACACCATCCCAGCACCTCCACCATGTCGCCAAACGTTGCCTGTAAAATTATATCTGCTTCAGCCACGCAAGGCGATTACTGTAGATACTGTTGTATATGTGATGATAACCTGATGATAACTAAACAAAGTCTCACATCTGTTAAGAGATCGGACTTTACTGAGTTGAGATTGAAATTCTGAGCAGTTCTGTGCTATCAACATTGTTGATACACATGTCAAAAAGGACCGCAGCCCGGTAGTCGCCTCCACCTCCCCTTATAGCGACCCCTATCCACTCAACATTACTGAGCTAGTATTCTGAGTATGTCCTTGTCTGGACCTGAACAATTTATCTGAGTCTTAAAACTGAGAACCACCTGAGAACACATAATTATCACCATATTGTGTGTTGAGTTATAACACTGAGATAACGGTAGGTAGGTATGTATTTATCGACTAAATGCACCATAGGTGCATTCAATGCAAAGACATAGAATCAAAGTACATTCGTAAAACACTAAATTGTACAAACTTACGATTCTTTGAAATACACCGACTGTGTCTGTAAAACGACTGCATAGACTAGTAAGAGATATCGGCTGCGTCTGAGTCACGAACGCAAAAAAACGTCCGCTCGCCACGTTGATGTGTACCGTCAATCGAAAATAATATTTCTACAGATTATGAAACTTCGCGGTATTCGCGACATGAAGAGGTCATAATTAGTAATTTAGTTTAATACTTGCTATGTAATCTTAAAAAAATGTGTTACTATTACAATAATACATACCAAAATGTACTATTCTTGATGTATATAATATTAAACTATTATTATCGGCTCCTTCGTGCACCGCGTTCGTCAGGTCCGCCACAGATTATCCCTCTTCACAAACGTCACTTCTCTATTCCACCACAGTGCGCAAAGGAGACGACAGCCATACATCCGACGTACACTACATCTCTTTCTTGTTTTAATAAGTTATTTTTAACCAGTAAGTAGTTTTCAAATAAAACAATTTATTTTACACAACTTCATTGGTATTTTAAACTTCCGTCTCTTATCAACAACAATAACTACAAACTAAAATCAGTTCTTACTTCGCTTCCCTATTTTCAACCTTTTATTAATATTTTACGCTTCCTTCTATAATCAACAATAACAACAACAATAATTACAAATTTAAATCAATACATCTTTATTTTCAATTTATACTTTTACCTTATTAAAAACCGTCATAAACTTTCATCACTTCACTAACAATATTATCCTATTTGTTAAATTTTACAACACAGAAATATTTGGGATAAACTCTATTAACTATTTCCCATAATATCTTTTCCGTCCAATACTTCTTATTAATTTTCTAAATCATCCTTCATTACTTGCCATTCCCTTTCTACTTTTTTAAAACGTATAATATTACGTCGCAGATTTTATCTAGTTTCGTCATTCTATATTGTAATGACTCCCCTTGAAAGTTAATTTAACTTATAAGTTCAAAAATCAAAATACCTATTATTTAGTTAGCTTTGGTCTCTCGTCAAATTAAAACTTGCTACTCCCTTTCTCTTGTACGTATATTCACTATTTTTTCTTTATACTTTCTTTTTGTACTGTAGACGTTTACTGTTTTACTGACGATCATAAGAATCTTATCCCTAACTTCCTTTGCAAGATTTTCCAGATTTTCTTCACGTTTTATTTAGACCACCGAACCTTAGATCTCATAGATCCTTTTATACCAACCGCTAACGCATGAACAGGATCTAGCTTAGGCTTCAAATTCAAATCATTTATTGCATTTCACATGTCATGTAACATCTTTTTAAGTTTTCAGGAATTAAATGTTTATCCTCGTGATTTGGTCTATGCCCAATGAGTGAAACATCCCCACCAAAATATTTGTATATTTAACTTTCATAGAAACAACTTTTTACTTCCTGAATATCATGATCCTGTAGAGAATTTTCTTCAATATCCTTCAGTGGCGCTGTAATCTTTACTATATCTATCTGCTATAGGTACATAAAATCAAAAGGGGCCGGCCGGTAAGAGCCTCAAGTAACACTTGGTCACACACAAAACCACATCTGGCGGCATGGGCCATACAGCAGTTAAAAAATTTCTTCACCATACCAAAGTTAAAATGCGGCGCATTTTAACTAACCCACCTACTAAATTCTAATACTTCTTTTCATTGAAAGAAAATTTTTTCTAACTTTCACTCTACAATTAAGAGATGTTACAACAAAATTTCCAACCAAGCCATTCTTTTAAATGAACATAATGTTACATTTTAGATAATGTATCTCATTGTAGGTGTACAATAAAGTGTAAATAAATAATTCCCCACATTCTTGCAGTACTGACATGAATGGTGGCGCCCAATCAGAAGCCTTTTATTATTTTATTTTGCCATTATTTTATTTTTAAACTCCTTTATTTGGCCTTAGCAGCCATAGGAATCCTTTCAAATTGAACAACATTGTTTACAAATTTCATTCATCTATAGCTACGTAACAAACCATCGGGATCTAGAATGTCATCGATATCTATCTAGATTTTTTTTAATTTTGGGAATATCCTTACATTAAGGATTTTCGCCGTTTCCAATTCGATTAGAAAAACCCTGAAAGCCACAGCTATGGTGATTTTGCCTAATAAATGCCTCGTACCACCGTCCACTACCTACATATAATCGCCAGGGATTTCTCTCTAGCTTTTTCTATATAAAAAGGTCAAATAAATGACTCCATTCCGCCGCCAGCTTGTTTTGTGTACAATTAAGCCATACTTTGTCATATATTTAATTGATATTTGCAACACTAATCATTAAACGTTTTCACTTCGTCTTACAAAGCAAATTACCAAAATCTAATCACTATCTAGGTTGAAAAACATAGGTAATAAATATCAATATCAGTATGCTGTTCATTAATGTCCCTTATCAATATTTTCTTAAACAATGCGCAACATTCTTCCTTCCTAAATTCTGCTATTAGAAATAACCTGCTTGTCCGCAAATATACACGTCGTCTCTTTTGGAGAATAATTCTTATTGACTTATGTCCTTTAGATCTGCTATCTATATCATTAACTTATTCGTTCTTCTTTTGCGTATTTTTTTTTTCTATTATTGTAGTTCTAAGTGTTTGCCTTTGCAATACTATCATCAAATTCTTCTATTTGGTCGAGCAGGTATTTGACTCTCGACTTACACAAATTTACTAAATGAGCTTACTGCCTTTAGACACAGTAGAAACCTTTGAAACTTTTCTTATCTTAATGTCCTAAAAATATGTCCTTCGTCCTTCCACTCTCTTACCTTGCTTAGGTGCGGAATAATAACCTATCTTATACAAAGCTATTTTAAAACCATCCTTTCATCAGTAGAAACATCTGAATAAAAACCTACTTCTTGCAGTTCGGGTCCACCCCAATGCAATAAACTAGAACGCTTCTGACAAATACCCATATAAACTGCTTCTGAATATATGGGGTTTCAACTTCATTTCCAACGTTCTCGCCTGGTAACTACATAAGTATTGAATTAACATTTTTGCTACACGTCAAATGTGTCATTATTGAGCCTGTTCACCTGTTCTCAGAAGGATGATATTTAAATACAAGCCAATAAATAGGCGCCACCTATTTATGACCCATATCATCCAACAAATTTTTCCATTCGCCATGCTTCTCATATCCTATTTTAACATTAGCTTCCAATTTACAATTTTAACATCATTAGAAGTCATCAACTTCCAATCAAGCCAATAAATAGGCGTCACCTATTTATGACTTTTATCGTCTAGCCACATTTTCGTCCGTCATCCTTCTCATATTCTGTTTTAACATCATTAGCTTCCAATTAACAATTTTAACATCATTAGAAGTCAACAATTTCCAATCAAGCCAATAAATAGGCGTCACCTATTTATGACTTATCGTCTAACCACAACATCATTACTTCACTTACCTACTTTTTATTTTACTTGCAATCATTCATTTCTTCATCATAAAGCCAAATTTAATGGAAATAACAAGTCTGTACAAATATGATATTGTAAAAATAATAATTTTAAAACCGCGCTTATTTATTACTAGTAGTGGCTAGTATCTCATTTTTACTTTCTTGTATACGCAGTATGGATAGAGGAAGTCTTGCAAACGCCAAAAAAATCGACCTCGAGACCCCGACCGATTCACACGTTCTGCACCTCCCCGAGCCCAAAAACACCGATCCCGGAACCATGTCCGCGCGTGCGTCCGCGTGCCCGTGCGTCTGCGCGACAGCACGACAAGCCGAGCACGCCTCAACCCACCGCAACCAAACTCAACACGCACGCATGACACATAAATACAAGGTCTCCATCAACCCCCGAGCAATCGACCACGAAAGCCAACAACCAAGCGCGCGGCTGGCACTCGGATGGGTGACCAAAACCCAACATGCATGCACGACACCAAACCACAAGCCCTCCATCAAGCCCCGAGTCGTCTCCGGCACACGAGAAAGTCAAGGGGAGACCACTTCCGATTTTTACAGTTTAAATTAATATAGGTAGTAAAATCTTTTTAGTATTTTTTATTATATTATGCTACTTTTTCGATTATAATCTACTAACTGATCAATTTATTAATTGTCTTTGGACTTTAGCAAAACATATTCAAATACCAATTTCACAATCAACAATCAGGACACAACCGGGAATTGAACACAGGACCCAGGCTTTACCATAGCTTATAAGCGTTATATTTTTCTTTTTGCAATAGATAACAATTATACATGACATTAATTAAAAGGTTCAATTAAGGGTGCGTTCCAAAACAATCTCAATTTACTCGGGGTAGAGTAAATGGTAGCTCACTATTGGTCGTTATTAAGAAGCGCTTTCACCATTGGTTAGTTTTGTTAAACTATAGTTAATTTACACCAATTAGAAAGCTTTCTTACGCTGTCTACTTGGCTTCACCTGGTTTTGGAACGCACTCTAAATACCATCAAAATGTAAACAAAATTGTGAAAAACGTCACTATGATAAATAGTAACGAAAAATCTATTCGATACTAAATATCATATTTTAACTTTGTATATAAATTATTTCCAACTTCATTATTAACTGTTGTTAAATATTGTGTTATTCCTGTAGCCTGATACAAATTAATCATGATGAAAAATTACAAACTTCTCTTTCTAGGTAGGTACACTAAAAAATTTGTTGGTAAGTATGTAATTTTGTTGGACACTTCATATTACCCTGACAAAAAAAAAAAATTTCAAGCTGTTACAGATTTGACTTCTGCAACTAAGAAAATCCATTGAATTTGTATCTATATTTAATCATTACTACTGATATTTGCGAATAGTACTTACAGTCTCGTCGCCAAAATGTACTATTCTTGATGTATATAATATTAAACTACTATTATCGGCTCCTTCGTGCACCGCGTTCGTCAGGTCCGCCACAGATTATCCCTCTTCACAAACGTCACTTCTCTATTCCACCACAGTGCGCAAAGGAGACGACAGCCATACATCCGACGTACACTACACATATTATAGTTATTTATATAAGCTACATTAATGTAATGAATTTTAGTTGTTTCTTATTAAGTATTTCTAGTGATGTGAAATGATTACTACCAAAATGTTTTCACGAGACGTGAAAAGGTCAGGAAAGGCCGACTGTTAACAATTATTTATATGTTGTATTTATTTAAGTAAAGCTATATAAACAATTAATTATAATTAAACCGTCATTCGACTTTGAACTGACAAATCGTATCTATTGACCGGAAATAAGTAGTGGTAGTGACTTAAAATTGTGTGAGAAATAGCTTCCGTCAAATGGCGTCCACGTTAGAAACGGGGATACGATTTGACCGGAAATAAGTGGTTGTGTTGACTTGAAATTGTGCGAGGAAAAGTTCCCGCCAAAATGGCGTCACTTTAAGAAATAGGGATAACATTTGACCGGAAATAAGTAGTTGTGTTGTCTTAAAAATTATGTGCGAGGATAGTTCCCGCCAAAAGGGCAATGCGGATACGATTCAACCGGAAATAAGTGGTGGTGTTGACTTAAAATTGTTAAAGAATAGTTCCCGCCATAATGGCGGCTTTTTAAGAAACTGCGATACGATTTGGCGGGCATTCACAGTCATATCGGCAAGAAGTGAAGACGGTAGAATAAGTGGTTACTGAGTGTTTCTACTAAAAGTTTTTTGTCTAAATTGTAATAATTACTGTAATAAAGTTAATTCGTCGAAGTACTGGCCTTTGATTTAGTCGTCGATTAAACAAGTTAGTTAAAAATACTAATTAGCTGATCTGTCCATTGTTGAACCTTCTCGTGCGTTTTCTGAGCCGATGTTCGCTTTGCTTCTCGAAGAGCACTGAGTGATCGGCTCAATGGAAAGAAAATTTGGAAGCTTCGTTTATCTCGTGACCCGTCTGAGTCAGTAGACAGCTGATTCTATGAATTGGTTGGTGTATCAGTATGTCTCGCTCGATGTCTCGGTGCCCATAATACCCGATCCACTCGGTTCTTGAATGTCTATAAATTTTTAGAACTAGAAAAATCTCTATAAAATCACACGGACCTAATTTTTGGTCACCCACTTTCACCTTTACAACTCGGGTTTTCCTGCCTTCTTGCAAAGAGCTGATATTTGCACTACCTTCCAGTTGTTGTTTCCAGATTTGACTACATGACTCATAGCTGACGGGAACAGCGATCACAATCGCTCTCAATCTCACCCGCGTCCAACACCGTGGAACCCTGCGCACGTGTGCATCATCCATTACTCATTGGGTATCACTTGGTCCACAATAGACTTCGACGTCAACTTCCGACTGGTACACTGTTGATTTTTATTTATTAATTTGCAAAAATTAATCTATAAATATTAGTTTGTGGTATAATATTCTTTATGGTCATGTCTGTGGCTTTATGTCTACGAGGACTTTGTCTGTGGTTGAAGCGCCATCTTTTCTTTAGTAATTTTTCACTAGTTTGAGCTTCACTTTCTGTTGAGCAGCGCTAGGCAACGGACGTATACCTTCTTAGTGACGAGAAGAATATAGTACACAATAATTTCTTCAGTATAATCGTTGTTTCAATTACCCGTAATCTCCTATAGGTTATGGGCCCAGTCTACGTAACGATTAGTGTGTTAAAAGTACGGTAACAGTGAATTTAAAATTGTCGTGAATAAAAATTAAAATGAAGTCGCGTAAGAAGAAATATTCAACAGTTTAACAGTGAACGTTATAGAATGTGAAAGTTTCGTAAGAAATCACTTTATTTTACACTTTACACTAATTGTTAGTATCGTTATAAACTACCGCATCAAGAGAATAAAAAAAAAAAAGAAAAAAGTGCGAGTGTGAAATATATATGGCGCATTTTTTTAAATTCATAATTGAAAATCGATCCTACCCTCATAACACGAATAAGGTGTAACAACTGCCTTAGAAACTAATAGAGAAGAACAATTGAATTTCTGCATTGTGAAAACTACCAGGTGACGATCACAGAGTTCAAAATTATTGCATATTACTACAAAGAAAACTACACCTTAAACGTTTTTACGACATGAGCGGAGCGGAGAAGAATTTTATTTCAGGAAATACGACGCACAAGAATTTCAAAGTTGTATTGTGTATGATAATGTGGTCGCTGGAATCATGTCAAGAATAATCGACATTAATTATAAAAATATATTATAACGAAGCTGGCAACGGCAGTAGCGGCTACAAATCTACTGTGAATACAATGGAAACCTACACCAATAATAAGGACAGTATTGTTTAATCTGTTTATAGTGTAAATCATACTCTGAATTTTGTACTAATGAAATATTTTTTGTTTTAGATTTAAAAGCAACATTAAAAACTCATTATTGCAGCAGCTTACTACTAATTTGGAATACCAAAACTTGCTGTCAGTCTCCAAGTTACAACGAGCTGGATACAAGGTGGTTTTTGGACGACAGGGAGCCGAAATTAACAAGGACAGTAAGATCATTATGCAAGGTAACCTTTTAACAATTCAATTGCTATTGACTTTGTAGCGTTTGTGAATCGTAGTGATTCTGTTTCTCATACGTGCAGTAGTGATAACAATAGTTATTAATTATGGCTACAGCATTCAAGTCATTATGAGTAAAAAATATATATATAGAAATAAAATAAAATTATTAATCGAGGATGTAGATCAAATTAATAGAGTAGCACCTAACAATAAGTTATGTGAAGCATGTATAAATAGGAAACAGAGTCGACTGCCATTTAATCAATCTAAACAAGTATAAAAGTTACATTAAAATTCCTTGTCAGTGTTTGACCGCGATGAACTTCGAAATTACTCAACCGATTTTGATGACATCTTGCAAATGTGTTTTGCTTAGTCCAACTTAGGTTATAAAACAGTTTTTTTATGATTAGTAGACCTCAATTTTTTTACTGCAAATTAAACGTTTATTTGAGGACGGTAATGTGGAATTACCACAGCAACGCGTGGGTAAGTTAGCTAGTAGATTATTCATTCTGATATTTCCGGCCCTATAACTCCTTCAACCATTGACAGGAAAAATAACATCGTTCTTTTTGTTGATGAGTATACTCATTACTGTGTAACATACTTGGTGACATGTAAATCAGCAGTTTCTATGTTCAAAGGCAAAAAGTGACACCCAATTCAATTCTAAAGTACTTAGTTAATCTTCATTCTAATATGGCGGTAATATTTATGTTTAGTGTACGTTTAGAGGTTCGTCACAGAGTTAATCTCAACTCAATTTTGGTAAGCTTACCGACGCCTGCAGTTCCTAAAGAAAGACTTCTGACTGAAAGTTGTTGTATTTCAGTGCTTTACAGGATGGCTACTGAACACTGCGCCGTACGTAATGCGACGCGGAAGATGCCCAGTGGCTAACTATTTACTTATGTTTTATTTTCAGTATGTTAGACATTAAGATGATGTGGGTAGGCGTTTGAAGTGATAACACATCAAAAATTTTGCTCTCTTGTTTTTATTTATTTTAAAATAGTAAAAGTGCTTATGTTTTAATTAAATTGTACTTAGTGTCTTAGTTGACTTGCATACACTTTCTCACACACTTTCTCCAATCCAATCATGGATGTGACGGCTGAACAGCTCCGGAAAAACATGGAGGAGCTTTCTTCTATGTTTAGCAGCAGGATGGCCGAGTTTGAGAAGAACTCACAACAGCCCAGCACGAAGGAGTCTACATCCACTGTAAAGTCTTTGACAGCAGAATACTCCTCATTCAAGGCATTTGTGTGGAAAACACTTGGCATTCTGAAATCTCAGATTGAACTGCTTGTATTAAGTGTAGACCGATTAGACACACATTCACGACGGAAAGTTCTGCTACTGCATGGCTTGAAGGAGGAGAAGAGTGAGGATCCTATCCAGAAGGCACTCTCCGTATTAACCAGCCAGATGAAGTTGACAGGAGTATCTACAGCTATGGTTGAGAGTTGTCATAGATTGGGGATGAGCAAGGAGGGCACCCGTCCTTTACTAGTGCGATTCTCCGAGCTACAGCATCGTAGACTGGTCTGGAACGCGAAAACTACACTTAAGGGCTCCAAGATAACGGTGACTGAATTCCTAACGAAGTCACGGCAGGAGATTTTTTCGGCAGCTCGTAATCACTTCGGTATAAAGAAATGTTGGACATCTGAGGGAATCATCAACATCTTGCTTCCCAACAAGACCCGAAAGAAGCTTTTTTCTTTGTCTGAACTTCGGGCGCTGATTGCGGAATTTCCTTCCAAATTGACGGAGGTAACTGGTGGAAAGACATGAATATTTATCGTCTTGCTTTAGCAGTGTTTAAAACTTAGCCGGTCTCATTTGCTCGTATTATGCAGACACATTTGGTTGTGAGGTAATTTGTTATTTCCCACGCCCAGTTAATAATAATTTTATAATTCTGCCTTCCAATCTATCAAATTTATAAATTGTTTCGTGATTCATTATTACTACGTCAAATTGTCAATGTCAATTGTCAACTTTTTTAACATTTTTTTTAATTCTATCTATTTTAAAAAGGCAAAGTGATATAGCCCATACAGCCATGTCTTCGATTATCTTATTCTCGATTTATAGCATTGAAATGTGAGTGTAGTATAGTAGTGTACCATACAGTGCGTTTTTTTTACCACGGCAATGGAATCTTAAAATATACAGGCTGTTTTCAAATGTTATACTTTAGTCAAAGCTGTTGTATTCGTTTTATATTATATAAGATGGTTTTTGATCTCTTGCAGTCAACTAGGCATTTTGGATTTTTGAGCTTAAGTATAATTTTTTATTATTATTATTATATATATTTAATATTATTTATCGATTTGTAATTTATTATAATATAGACTTATTTATTATTTTACTTGTATAATGTATAATATAGAAGATGATTTTTTCTCTTGTTCTTCCGAAGACTATGAAAGTGCTAATAGTAGTATGGTTTCTAATACTGATTCTGAACCACTGCACGTCAAACTCTCCACGACTTTTGAAAACAGTTCTAAATTCCTATCCCTGGTGCACATCAACGCGCAAAGCATTCCAGCCCACTATACAGATTTAATCTCTAGCTTCAGCGACGGCGTAGTCGACTGTATTCTCGTTTCTGAGACTTGGCTGAAACCTTCTTTACCCTCTACGGGATGTTCTCTCCCTGGCTATAAGTTATTCCGTAACGATCGCATTGGTATGGGGGGTGGTGGAGTAGGTATATACCTGCGAGGCCATATTCCCGCCAATGTAATATTGTGTTCCCCTTCTCAATGTACTGGCTCCCTTGAATATATATTTTTAGAAATAACCATTAAACACAAAAAAATTCTCCTGGGTGCTTTATATTGTCCAAGCGACAAAATCGATTATTTTGATTGTTTGGAACACACACTAGAGAGTCTTCTACTCACTTTCGACGATGTCATCCTCATGGGAGACCTAAATACATGCTTATTGAAAAATGATCACAGAGCAGCTAAGCTTTTCAATTTGATTACGTCTCTTAATTTACATATTCTTTCACTATCTTCTCCTACTCATTATTTTCCCAACTGCAAACCTTCTCTGATTGATATAGCTATAGTTTCCAACCCTAGCCTTGTTTCACAATACGGGCAAATGACTGCTCCATTCTCTCATCATGACCTTTTATTTCTCACTTATAAAGTGCGCCCTCCAAAGGCCAAGTCCAAAGTAATATTTCTGCGTAACTTTAAGCATATAAACTTAAGTCGTTTGAGGGACGATGTTAAGAATATTGAGTGGTCGGTGGTTTTGTCTTCTGATAACATTGATACTATGGTTGCAGAATTTACCAATAAGCTAATTGAGGTTTATGATGCTCATGCGCCGCTACGACCTGTACGTGTCAAACATCTTCCTGCACCTTGGCTGACTTCTGATATCCGAAATATTATGTCAAAGCGTGACAAAGCCAAAAGCCGTTACAAGCAAAATCGCAACGATCACTATCTTGCCCAGTACAAAAGACTGAGAAATCGTTGCAACAGGATGTGCAGAGATGCTAAACGTCGTTTTATTCACACTAAAATTGAAAACACACACCAAAAACATATTTGGAGCTTCCTACGGACATTGGGCGTGGGCAAGTCCACAGAGGTTTGCCAGACTGATGTGGATCTCGATACCTTAAACAATCACTTCTCTTCTTCTCCGACTAACTTAGCTGATGTGTCTAAGTCGAACTCACTTTCCTTTCTCTCAAATCTTGTCCCACCTGACTGTCCATCTTTTTCTCTGTCTACAGTTTCAGATGATACCGTTACGAAGAGTGTCCTTTCCATTTCCTCCAAGGCGGTTGGTAGTGACGGCCTAGGTCTTGAAATGATTTTACCGGTACTGGAAGATATTGTGCCAATAATCACACACATAATTAATTTCTCATTGACGCACAATGTCTTTCCCCTATCTTGGAAAAAAGCTTTTGTCATTCCACTGCCTAAAACTACCAACCCCTCTTCCTTGTCTGATTACCGTCCCATTTCTATACTTCCTGTCCTATCAAAGGTCCTTGAGTCCATCGTACATAACCAGTTGCATGCCCACCTCCTTGATAACTCCATTTTATCCCCTTATCAATCCGGTTTTCGCCCATCCCATAGCACTGTTACTGCACTGTTGAATGTTACTGAAGACATTCGCTGGGCTATGGATAACACCAAACTTACAGCGATTGTCTTGTTGGACTTCAGCAGTGCATTTAACTCTGTAGACTATGACTTACTCCTTGGTACTCTTCGCTTGGTAAACATCTCAATCCCAGTTTTACAGTGGTTTAGATCTTATTTGTTTGGTCGCCAGCAGTGCATAAAATTGAATGATGTTTATTCAAACTGGTCATGCCTTGCTGCTGGTGTACCTCAAGGTAGCGTTCTATCCCCCCTACTCTTTTCGATTTTTATTAATAATATTTCTGCCGCTATCACTTCACATTTTCATCTCTACGCCGATGACCTTCAGATTTATCAGCATTTCGGAATATCGGAAGTCAGTGAAGCTATCAACCTTTTAAATAAAGATTTGCGTAATATAGAGACTTGGGCAAAATCATTTGGTCTTATTATCAACCCAACTAAATCTCAGGCCATGATTGTTGGAAGCTCTAGATTAAGGAGTAAGCTGGATTGGAAACTGGTCCCTTTTGTTACATATAACGGAACAACTATTTCTTACACCGAGAAAGCTAAAAACCTAGGCCTCATCATGGACTCTCATATGTCATGGTCTGCGCATATTGGTGAGTTAAGCCGACGTATGCACCATTCGTTTCACTCTCTCAAGCGACTTCAATATTTCCTCCCTTTTAAGACCAAAATTATGCTTGCGCAAACTCTCCTTCTCCCTATTCTTGACTACGCTGACGTTTGTTATCTGGATATCACAGAGGAGCTACTCAACAAATTGGAGCGTTTGCAAAATATCGCGATTCGTTTTATCTTTGGGCTTCGGAAATTTGACCATGTTTCCAAATACCGCGAGCAGTTGCAATGGTTGCCTATCCGTGAGCGGCGAAATGTGCACATCCTCACTATGTTGAATAAAATCCTCAAAGATCCTAATTCTCCTCCTTATCTACGTTCCCGCTTCCATCTCCTACCTGCACCCTCCCGTTCTCAACGCTCCTGTATTACTAGGATGCTCCAGCTACCTAGTAGTAATACTAACTTCTTTTTCCATTCCTTTACCGTTCGTGCTGCTCAATTATGGAATCGACTCCCATCAGACGTTCAGGAGAGTCCTTCAGCGCAATCTTTTAAATATAAAATAAAAAACACTACCTCTCACTTCTTTCACAGTCGTGACTAACTTTCTTCTGGTTCAAACAGTCTTTCTTAGTCTATTATATATTTATTTATCATTATGTATTTATTTTAATATATATTTATGTATTTATTTTAATATGTATTTGTGTATTTATTTAATTATGTGTGTACTTTATGATTATTTATGGTAATGTTTATTCATATACCTATATAGGTATGCTATATTAGTTATATAAAGGAAAATTAGCATTCTTTTTCTTACAACCGTGCACTTGATGTCACCCGCTTATTATTTTTGTAGTCTCTTACATACATTCTGGGTTGACTGGAAGAGATCTCTTTTAGAGATAAGTTCGCCCTTGCAAACCTTGTTACCTTATGTTTGTTAAATATTAACTGTGAAGTGCAATAAAGAGTTTAATAAGGTCTAAATTTATATGGGTCTATGTGTTTTGTTCATGCTGAGTTACTGAAATAAAAAGTTACTGTGTTGAGAAAGGTACCTATAACATATCTTTTGACAGTTTCTCAAACTTTACAATTAAATAGTGTTACTGAGCAGGTGGTTACTGCCCGTCACTTAAAAAAAAAAACTTAAATAAACTCGTTTATTGTTAAATGGTGGTCAATTAACTAAAATGTTTTGGAGTCATGCAGTTTTGCCTGTGGTTTATTTAATAAAAATAACAACATCAGCTTTAAAAGTTTCACAAATACATACCATTCGAAATGTGGCATAATAAAAGACCTAAAAATTTGGCTCCACCGCTTTTGTTCTTAATAAAACGAGTAAATCAAAACTTGACAGTAAATCATGGAAGGGTAATAGGGCAAGAACCAAACGGTTGTAAAGTTTAGGAACCTGGTAACAAAAGGTACATGTATATTGTATTATTCACAGATGTTTTTGTAGAAGATACTATTTTTTTTGCAATCCAGGCCTTTTCTGAAGCCTGAAGAGAATATATTAAATTCTCGTGACAAAACTGATATGAATGTTAATTCGAAATCAGTGTCAAATAAGTCTCGGAAATCTGACGGCTTAAAATCATGAGGAAACTAAAATTTGATATTAAATCATGGAAGAGTAAACCCTAACGGTTATTAAGTTTGGGGATCTGAAAACTAAAGTCAGAGATGTTATTGTAGACAAGGCTATTTTCCAATACAGGTCTGCACAGAAGCCTGAAGAGAATACACTAAATTCTCGTGACAAAACTGATATTAATTTAAAATCGAAATCAGTGTCAAATAAGTCTCAAAACTCGGACGGATTAAAAACATATAATTGAAAATCTGATATTATTACCTATATATGTTAGCCCTAGTAAAATTCGAAAAGTAAAACATGACACTGTAAAATGTTCGTCATCAGATGCTTAGAGATGAGTTGCATTCTTTATCTGTAAATTGATTTCAAGACTTATTGTTTTGGCAAAGGTATTAGGTATGTATGACTATGCCATACAAACCACAATAAAACAGTGTATCAGAGCGCATAAATCGTACACTTACAGAAATGACTCGATCATTGGCATAGTTTAATACTAAATTATAATTATTATTTTTAATAATAAGTAAATGTATTTTCTTTTGAGAAATTAAACATTTTTAGACCTGAGCATTGCTACAAGTGCGAAACAAAGCAAATCTTTTTGGGGTATATCTGTCGTTGTAACAGATACGTATTTAATTAACATATCTCCCCCAGTTAAAGCTCTGATAGATAAAACACTATATGAAATGTGGCATAAAACCTAAAAATAAAAATTGAAAATGTTTCGTTTTACTGCATAAGTTAAACGTTATTGTGACAAAAATATCTTATGTCAAAATAAGATTTTATTTCAAGTGTTTACAAATAATCATTTAAAAAAAATGAATTAATTTGTAGCTCGTGAGTCGAAATTAATTTTGTGCAATCAAGACCAACGTGTGCAGTAGTACCTAATATCAAAGTAATACCTGCTAAAATGAGTAAACTCTACCTTGAATCGGTAAAACTTAGAATTATTCTATCAAAGATCATTCATCTTTTATACAAAATGATTCAAGTAATATTTATGAGGCACAGTGAGAAAAATCTCAATCTACCCCCTATTTCTATTTGCAATCGTGTTTCAAAATGAGATTTTACAGGAGTAACCACACCTGGAATCCTGTCTAAACGCCAAATAAGTATAATACCATTAGTTTGAATTTGTATATTGTAGTTAAAAATACATAATTAATAATGCTTAATAAACTGCAACACAAACAGACAAAATAATGTCCGTAGCAGTGTCATTTAATGAGACAAAATATATGACATTTTATGAAGCAGTCAGAGATGCGTTATGGCTAAAATCACTTGTAGTCAATGTGAATAAAAGTATTGATAAAAGTTTTGTTATTTTTGACGATAATAACGATTGCAAAAGTATTGCAAACTAAACATATACCTACCTAGATATCAATTATCACTTTTCTTTTTAACAGATTTATAAATATGTGATAACATTAAATTAAATTTCAACAGGTCAGCAGCAGATGCGTTGACGAAGCGTCTCTTCTCGCAGTGACGTTGTAATACATTCATAGAAAAAAAATGGGCTTAAGAGAAGTTCATGATGTATTTGAATAATAATATTAATATGTAATGATCTTATTATAAAATGCATATGATTTCATAGATATATAAGTGAGTGAATGGTCTGGTTAGGTTTTTCTGGGTTTCCCTAATCCTAGCAACAAATGTTGGACCATAATAATGTATCCCAGTGAGCACGTAGAAGGTGTACGATCTGTTTAGGATTTGATTGTTAACTTATGATTAAGTTTGTATAAATGACCAGTCGATTAATTTTTGAGGGGGCGTGTTGATTTTTATTTATTAATTTGCAAAAATTAATCTATAAATATTAGTTTGTGGTATAATATTCTTTATGGTCATGTCTGTGGCTTTATGTCTACGAGGACTTTGTCTGTGGTTGAAGCGCCATCTTTTCTTTAGTAATTTTTCACTAGTTTGAGCTTCACTTTCTGTTGAGCAGCGCTAGGCAACGGACGTATACCTTCTTAGTGACGAGAAGAATATAGTACACAATAATTTCTTCAGTATAATCGTTGTTTCAATTACCCGTAATCTCCTATATACACAACCTTCTGGCGTTTGCTTCAACGCTCTCAACATTACCCTACAAGTGACTCACAAGAAACTCTCAAGAGACCCGCAAGAGACTCGTATGAGGCTCACAAGAGACTCTCTAAAGACTCCATAAATGAGATTCTACACTTGAGACTTCATACATGAGACTCCACTCACCAGCCTCCACACATGGGACTTCACAGATAAGACTCCACTCATGACTCCACATCACTACTGTGAAATAAGACCAACCATCAAGTTCCCACTATCTCCCGTTCTAGTAAATGTGACCCTTATCATACACCGGCCGACTCACGGCACACACGCAAACACTTCTTATCAACTCTGGCATTTCCTTATAACCCTTAGAAGCCCTCCCGGCCGAAAAATAAAAGAACCTCTTCGTTATTAACTTTATGTTTGGGTGGCCCAACCATCAAGTTTTCACTTGCAAGAACATCAACAAAAGACCTCCTGGTCACAGCATATCGTTACTATGTTTTAATTGCCTGTGTCTTTAAAATGAGTATGATAAAATTTTTACAATAACGATTTTTATTGACTTCCATTTTTATTTTAGTGGCATTCATCATTTTCAACCTCTCTTTTGGTTCCAACTGCTGTAAAAGGAGATCCTCATTGAATTGACATTGCAAATTTGTAAGCTCTTTTTAAAAAAAAAGCGTAGCAGCATAGTATGAGTAAACGTGTACCAGTGCTTGTTTACAAGCACGTCAACAAGGTTGCTGCTGTTCACAGCCTATTTAGCAAAGCCCGAGTCTACACTTTTCTGACTTTGTCTAATACACACAAGAAATATTTTAAAAACAAATTCGGAAAAAAGAATGCGATTTTTTTTAGAACACCTTTTATACATTTTTCAGTCAGTCTCTCAGTGTGTAGGAAGACGGACCTGTATTTGTTTAACATCAAGAAGTGCTTAACGTCAAGCTTGCAATTAATTACTTGTCGTGAACGACTTAAGGTTGGAAACATGCACTGAAAAAAATCGACTTGCCTCAGGTGGGACTCGAACCCGCACCTTCCACAATCCGGGTGGACGCGTTAACCAATTTCGCCACCGAGGCACTGCTTTTCGCTGTCGAAATTTGTCAGTGCTTGGTGCTTATGTTTTTATGGTAAACATCGTTTCATCAAATCTTTGAAATTTGCACTTCCAAGACCCGAACGAAATATTTTTGCAAATATTTGACGCCCAGCTAAGATGAAACTACCTTACATTATGGAATAATTTTTCTTTTGCGTTTACAAACGCGTAAATATAATACTAGAAAAATGCACTGAAAAAAATCGACTTGCCTCAGGTGGGACTCGAACCCGCACCTTCCACAATCCGGGTGGACGTGTTAACCAATTTCGCCACCGAGGCACTGCTTTTCGCTGTCGAAATTTGTCAGTGCTTGGTGCTTATGTTTTTATGGTAAACATCGTTTCATCAAATCTTTGAAATTTGCACTTCCAAGACCCGAACGAAATATTTTTGCAAATATTTGACGCCCAGCAAACAACTTAAGGTTGTTTCTCGAGTGAACACGCAGACCTTCCCATACGACATTATGAAAGGTAGACGTATCCCTCCTCCTCGGGTAAAGGAGATGGTTGCATTTTTTTTATTTATTTATTTATCGGATCACCAACATAAGATACAGCTTTAAACATTTACTCAGACTAAACAATACTAACTTAAACTAACTGCTCTTACAATTATAGGTAACCACATCATCTGTTGAGAGATTATAGTCATAGAATTATATTTACACTGCAAAATTGGACACTATTTGTGTTATTCCTATTTTTTTATATAAATATGTAGGTATGCGTATGTATCTAAAAATAAAAAACTAACAAACTAAATAAGTGGGTAAGTATTTATGGGCATAATGTAGCTCCTTTAATTATGTTTAAAAAAATTGCAAGGCTTTGACAACAAATATCTAGTTCAGGCAGTTTTTTGGATAAGTCGTTATACAGGCAAGACAGGCGAATAATGGGTGAATCACGTCCCAATCTGGTTCTACAAGACCTAATATAGAATATTCCACAAGGGTACCGTGGTATTCTTGGGGGTATCTTAAAATCTATTTAATTTAGTAATTGAAGGCTATCGACTTCATTATTCATCAATTTATGCAAGTAAGACATGTCTAGATAGATACGACGACGTTCTGAAAGAAGATCCAGGTGGAAATGCTTGGTTCTGTCAATATAAGAGTTAGTTGCTCTCGGCGTCTTGAATCGGTACGACAAGCTACGCATTAACTTCTTCTGTACACTTTCTATCCTGTTTATGTGTATTTTATAACTGGGACACCAGACAGTACTGCAGTACTCCAGCTTACTCCTGACGTAACTATTGTATAGCAAAATTACCGTCGAGGGATTGTAACGTTGTACCTTAATATGCACTATAGGTTAATTAAAAAAAAAGGCAATAAACAACTAATATCTAAATAAACCTTACATTTCTATTATTAACTACACTTAATTCTAATACAATAAATATTACAATAAAAATAATTAAATAACTACGAACTTAAATCTAATACTTATACTTAAACTATAATTAACTTATTAATATACGGAATTCTCAGTACGTGTTATTGTAAGTTCTATTGAGCTTGCGCATCTCTAAACTTGAGTTCGTCGATTCACGATCTGGCTAAACCGGTTCGGGTTCGGGCGTCTTCGATTTCTTCGCAGACCAGACGAGATAATCGCATCGAAAGAGGTGGCCGTGTCAAGCGCTCTTTATATCTTAATACATACATACTCTAAAACTGCTAAAACAGTTCGTAATTATAGTGAAATCCCGCTGGGGAACTATCTACGCCTTACCCTAATTACCAATTGGATAAGCTAATTGGCAGCTGACTGATGATACAGGCTGTCTAGACGGCTAGACTAATTGGAGACCTGGAGGGCTGTTGGTTGAAGAGGAGCTACACCGCTACGATCTACGGTTCAGGCCAGTGTTCCCTTGACTACCTACCTCAAGACCAGGACGTGTGATGGCCACGGAAGTTAGGAATAAACAATCTATCTAATTTCAATTGTTTAATTAGAACCCACCTACCTATCTGTGGCGAGCTGGGTAACCTACAACCGCCCAAGTGCCGCAGTGGCGCCTACAACGTGTGTTTCTTGTGGCCTAATCACGTCTTGGTTTCTCATTCCCAAGTCTAGCGCTTAGTCAAGTCTACCTGGCTGATGTGAACGTGAAGGTGATTGCAAACGTTGCGAACTGGTACGTACCTACCTACTATTTTTTTTAATTTTATATTCGTGCTTTTACTGCTTTATATATTAACTAAATATTACATATTTGTTAACTGTTACGTATATAATTCTAGGGTTGTCATAAAAATTGTTTCGTTGAAAATTATTGAACTTTAATTTTTTTTGTGAGTAAGTTGTCGTTTACGAAACAGGAAAACTAATTCATAAATATTCTATTGTTCTTTATTGTGTTGTATTGTTACAAATTATATCTTTGTAATGCGTAACAGTTCGCATATTATATTTTTTTTTTTCTAAAACTTTTTGTTAACTACCTACATATTTTTATTTTTTTGTTGCGCTTTTAGATTTTATTTATTTTATGCTCAATTCGAATATCACCTACGCGTACTTAGTAAAAGTAGTTAGTTGCTTTTTGTAAAGAACACCACATACTAACTATTGATCACTCATTGTTCATCTTTGTTGTTTTATTTACGCTAAACTTCTGATTGTTTTATACTTAATTATAACAATTGAATAAAGACATCACAAGTGATTTATAACTTTTATTTAATTTCAATACCTCATACACTGTAGCTTAATTCGTGACGGGAACAGAGTAGGCTGTAGCCACAGACTAGTTAGAGTTAACACAGACTAATCAAGAATACAGATTAAGTTTATAGAACTTTACTTATAAAACATCTTCCCCTTTAGTTTAGATACTTTGTAGGAATTTTTATAATTCTACCATATCTTGAATAACGAATACTATTGTTCACATCAGTATTTTTACTTGAGACATTGCTATCATTTGAAACTTTACTATTTAAGGTATCATCCTGGTTTAGACAAAATTCGTTATCATTTAATAAAATGGGATCATTATTGTTATGCAAGGGCAAAGAACTTGTGTTTGATTTTCGTAATTGAGTGGTATTACGTCTTAGTTTCATATTACTATTGTGCGGTTTGATCCAATAGGAACGAGGTTCATTTGTTGTTTTCAATACAGTTGCTTTACGCCAGTTTGAATCATTAGCAGTCTTAAACACAACTTCTTCTCCCTCATTATAAGATCTTTCCTTCTTCCTCACATATTTATTATACTGATTAGTATATCTATTTTGGTACATCTCTAAATTTTCCTTAATGTTTTTAGGTATTTTTGACTTCAGATTTTCCACAGAGCAAGGCAGTTGTGTTCTCAACATTCTACTTTGAAGAATTTGTGCTGGAGATAGATTCAGATTACAAACAGGACTATTATTGTAATACATTAAATTGTCTCTGTAGTCACAATTTTCTTCCAAGCTTTTCTTTAGAATATTTTTACTAATCCCTACAGCTTTTTCAGCCAAGCCGTTGCTCTGGGGATAATGTGGAGTACTAGATTTCAATATAATATCTTTACTTTTATAAAACTGTTGGCAATCATAGGAATTGAATGGATTATTATCAGCAATTAATGTTAATGGATATCCAAATCTGGTGAATATATTTCTTTCAGACTAGATATAAATGATTTTGAACTTTTATCATACAATGGGATTATTTCTAACCAGTGAGAATAATAATCCATACAAACTAAATAATCTTTACCATTACAATACATAATATCAACACTAACTCTTTCAAAATTAAAATTTGGAACTTTATGAGGTAACAATGGTTCTTTGTTATTATTTCTACTAAATTTTTCACAAGTTTTACATTTCTTTATATAGTTAATTATATCAGATGTCATTTTTGGCCTATAAAATAAAGTTCTAGCTTTTGCTATTGCTTTAGACGGATTTATGTGACCCTTGTGTAACAAACTTAAAACATATGGTATTAAGGATTTTGGTACAATCAATTTATCACCTATGAACAACAGTCCAGCTTCAACATAAATATTTTCTGACACACTATGATATGGTTTACAATTTTCTGTAACTTTACTTATCTTAGGCCAACCATAGAAATAATATTTAGATAAATTTTGTAATGTTTCATCTGTACTTGTTTTATTCCTAAATATAGTTAATCTTTCAGGAGACATTGGTAAGTATCTAGATACTGAGTGTACCTGCTCAAACATTTCAGGATCTCTAGCAGTCTCATTTAAATAATTTCTTGACAATAAATCAGCAAAATGTAATTCTTTTCCAGGAACATATTCTAAACATAAATTATATTTTAGTAATTTTAACCTAAGTCTTTGTAATCTCACAGACCCAATTTTGTTTATCGGCTTTGACATAATAGTTATTAAAGGCTTGTGATCCGTATGAACATTAACTTGTGCTCCGTATATATATTGGTGATACTTTTGTGTTGCGAAATAAACAGACAATAACTCCTTCTCTGTTTGGCTGTAATTTAACTCTGTATCATTCATGGACCTGGAGGCACAGGCAACTAACCTACCATTTTGGAACAAGCAACATCCTAAACCATGTTGGGAAGCGTCACATTGAAGAGTTATGGGTTTATCAGATTCAAATGGACTTAGTGCAGGAGCTTCTATAATTTTATTTTTAATCCTGTCAAAACTTTTTTGATGCATAGGAAGCCATTCAAACAACTTTTTTAGTAATTTGCATAGAGGCGACATGATTTCAGCTAAATTTGGGACATATCTTCTTATATAGTTAAAGGATCCTATTATCTTTTGTAATTCATCACGATTTTTAGGAGGTTTTAGATTAACTAATGACTTAATTCTATCCGGATCAATTTTCATTCCTTCTTCACTAAATATCTGTCCAATGTATTTTACTTCTTTCTTTTTGTATTGAATTTTTTCCTTATTAAATACAGCACCTACCTCACTTGCTCTTTGTAGTATTTCCTGTACCGCTTTGTCATGTTCACACTCCGTTTCCCCAGTAGCTAAGATGTCATCGAACCAGATTACTACATTATTTATATCTCCAAACTTTTCCATAACCTATTCCTGGAATAAATCCGAAGCATTACATATACCATAGGGTAAGACTTCATATTTGTATACTCCAAAGGGGGTTGCGAAGCAACATTTCCACGCGGACTCACTATCTAAGGAGCAGTGATGAAATCCTTCTTTTAGATCAAATACAGTAAACCATTTCTTATTTTTTAATTTTTCTTTAACTTCATCAATAGTTGGCATAATTACCGGTTTTCTGACAATAAACTTATTTAAATTTTGAGGGTCTAGACACAAACGAATTTTTCCATTAGGTTTCTCAATTATAACTACTCTATTTATACATGCTTTTTCCGATATTTTATCTACCTTACTTATAGCTTTTCTTAACACTAACCTATCTAGTTCCTTTTTCAGGGGTTCCATTAACTTATGTGGAATTCTTTGAGACGGACAACATATTTTACCAGCACACTCAATTGTAGGTATATTACACTCAGTATTTAGAAACTTACCTGAACCTGAGAATAATTTCTTATGTTTGTTTATTAATTTCATTTCAGGACTTTCAACATCTACCAAAGACACTCTTTGAACGAGATTTAGTTTAATACAACCTTCACTGCTCAACAACAAGGACCTGGCCTTTGGTACAATCATAAAATCAATATAAGCTTCCTTATCTTTATAGCCACATTTTAAATTTACCATGCCCTTAGGAATAATTTTAGATCCATCAAATGCTTCTAGTTTTACCGATGTTGGTCTCATATACAAATTAGACTTAATTATAATTTTATTAAACACCTTTTCTGGCATTATGCTGACATCTGCACCAGTATCTAATTTACACATGTGCATACTATTTTGGTTGTCGTATGCAACCGATGTACTTAATGTAGTGTGTGGACCAGGTGTTGGTAAATAAATAAGTCTTACTTACAGTTCACACGTATAATGACGGCACACACAATTAATACACAATTCAGAAGGAGAGGAATTCACACGCACAAGCACAGATAGTCAGAAGAAGAAAGTTAGGCACATACAAAAAGGCAGAAAGAAAGTAACAGGCTAATAACTATAGAAATGACAGTAGCACGTAAATAGAAAAAGCTTAGCAAGGCATCAAGCGCTCCGCGTCGTAGCAGTGATTCGCATCGACTAGTTGATCGCGCGGCGGCCGGGTGCTCCGGCGCACCGCACGGACTGGTTTTGAGAACAATAGGCCTCGTCGGGCTAGTGCGAGGGTCGTGTCGATAATCGATATCGAGTCATCGACTAACCAGTACTCATATTATGATATATTAATATTATAATTATTATTGTAAATAAGTATGTAGATATAATAGAAATGTATATAGTTTTATATTAATTAGTATGTAAGTGTAAATGTATAAATAGTTATAATAATATATTTATATTATAAATAATGACATAAATGTGTAGATTATATAGAAGTAGCCTACACTATCTTCAATTTTAATTTTTTCTATCCAATCTGCACTGTAGTCTTTAAATGCTGAATGACAAAATAAAGTCTCACTACTGTCTTCACTATCATCTTCTTGATTTTGAATTTGCACATTATTCACTTTCCCTTTGCACATGGTAGCAAAATGATTAAGTTTTTTGCATTTGTTGCATGTTTTTTGATACGCTGGACAAGCCCGAACACCATGTTCGACTCCACATCTAGTACACTTAAATTTCCTTGACAACTCTCGATTACTTCCTTTCTTAAACGACCTCTGAGCGGCATCAATTTCAATTATTTCTGTACTGCTGGCCTGGTTTATTTGTTCTACTTGTATCTTACTAATTTCACTTGCTCGACAGAAGTTAGATGCCTTTTCCAAAGTTAACCCATCCATCCTTAATAATGATTCTTGCATATTTTTGTCTCTCACTCCACAGACAATTTTATCTCTTAATAATGATTCATTAATATTGTCTTTGTCTAGTTCGAAATTACAATCTTTCAACATTCTTCTACATTCTCCTAAAAATGTTTCAAATGGCTCACCTTCTTTCTGGTTTCTGTTGTTAAACATAAATCTGTCAAACACCACATTTTTCCTGGGGAATGCATAAGCGTCTATTGCTTTAAGAACTGACTCATAATCATTTTTTTGTTTCTCAGATATTGGTAAATTTATTAGGATTTTTGTAGCTTCCGGTCCCATCAAATTTCGTAACAAAGAAAGTTTTATTTTGTCCTCACTTTTCACATTATTTGTTGCGACCAGGTAATCTTCAAACAAAATCTTCCACAATGGCCACTCTTGAGCCGCTGTATTGGATTGTAGATTTATATTTGGTGGAAGTTTTACAGATGATACCGACGCCATTTCGTAAAATATGTTTAGTGACTCACGTGCCACTTTTCAACTGTATTGCATTAATTTACAAATATTATGTTTCACACTGACTTTATTACGACTGCGCCATGTTTTATACTTAATTATAACAATTGAATAAAGACATCACAAGTGATTTATAACTTTTATTTAATTTCAATACCTCATACACTGTAGCTTAATTCGTGACGGGAACAGAGTAGGCTGTAGCCACAGACTAGTTAGAGTTAACACAGACTAATCAAGAATACAGATTAAGTTTATAGAACTTTACTTATAAAACACTGATAACGAATATGGAAACTTATCCTATTAAATTCTTTTTACTAAATAAAAACGAATTAACCTATGAGGTGCTCATTAGAGGCGAAGAACCTGCTTCAACCGTACTGGAACTCCGTAAACAAATAAATAAGCTTACACCTATCATACCTACGTCGGATATTTGCGAATCGGGTTTAGAACCTGAGGATGATCTTGCCGGTGTCATCACATCCTTAAGCGAACTAATAGCGCGCGTGAAATCACTTGAGGAAAAATATGATAATAATCTTTATGATCGTACTAAAGCATTATCTAACCACTTGTATCATCGCATAAAACGTATAGATTGTTCCGATTCTAAAATTTCCGATAAAGTTAAGAATACATCGAAGAATTTAACAATTTTAATGAACAAATTAAATAATCTAAATAAATCTGCTAATCCTAGTTGTGAGTCTGTTGTTGAGGTAGGGCAATCATCGTCTTTACTTGACCAATGTACTAATATACCGGTTAGCTGTGACCGCTCTCATATTAATGAATTACAAAAAATAAAATTTAGTGGTAAATCTTGTGTTCACGCCTTTATACAAAGAGTTGATGAGTTTCGACTAGCCAGGGGCATAACTTCTGCCAAGTTGTTATCTTACGCTACGGAAATGTTTACTGGGGACGCGTTACACTGGTATCGTTGTCGCCAAACGTTGCCTGTAAAATTATATCTGCTTCAGCCACGCAAGGCGAATACTGTAGATACTGTTGTATATGTGATGATAACCTGATGATAACTAAACAAAGTCTCACATCTGCGGACTTTACTGAGTTGAGATTGAAATTCTGAGCAGTTCTGTGCTTTCAACATTGTTGATACACACGTCAAAAAGGACCGCAGCCCGGTAGTCGCCTCCACCTCCCCTTATAGCGACCCCTATCCACTCAACATTACTGAGCTAGTATTCTGAGTATGTCCTTGTCTGGACCTGAACAATTTATCTGAGTCTTAAAACTGAGAACCACCTGAGAACACATAATTATCACCATACTGTATGTTGAGTTATAACACTGAGATAACGGTAGTTAGGTATGTATTTATCGACTAAATGCACCATAGGTGCATTCAATGCAAAGACATAGAATCAAAGTACATTCGTAAAACACTAAATTGTACAAACTCACGGTTCCTTGAAATACACCGACTGTGTCTGTAAAACGACTGCACAGACTAGTAAGAGATATCGGCTGCGTCTGAGTCACGAACGCAAAAAACGTCCGCCCGCCACGTTGATGTGTACCGTCAATCGAAAATAATATTTCTACAGATTATGAAACTTCGCGGTATTCGCGACAATCGTAGTGTTCGCGATTCGGTGAATACTTGGGAAGAATTTATCGTAAATCTTACTAATTGAAGATTTTAGTCAGTTCGATTATGACTACCGGTTGCTGACTGAGATTCGTAATAGAACGCAAGGAGATTCAGAGAACATTACTATTTATTTTGCTAAAATGAGTAAATTATTTTCTAGACTTACTATCAAGCTACCGGAACAGGAAAAATTAGGCATCCTAATGCATAACATCAGACCTTGCTATTCTAGTGTCTTAGCTTCTAATTCTTCTTCAATTACATCTATTGAAAATTTAAAAAAGATGTGTCGAAACTTTGAGAAAATTCAATCTCTTACTTCTCAATTCAAGGAACCACCTAAAGTTTCTATGGATACCTTAGCACCCGATCTAGCTTATTCTAGATATTCTGAACCATCTTCGAGCCGTCCTAAATTATATAATAATAACTATAGGAATAATAATAATTTTAAAAATAACAATAATTCATTTAACCCTAAATATAATTACAAAAATCAGTATTTTAATAATTCTTATTCTAGTAACTGCCCTAATAATAATAATAATAAACTGAACATTGCTGCTGTTAGTTCAACTACTACTACTACACCTAACAGGATTTATTGTCCACGTTGTCGCAAATCTGATCATTCGCTGAGTCAATGCAAAGCTGACAGATTTCCTATTTGTTTCAAATGTGGAACAAAGAATGTAAAATATCCTGACTGCCCTAAATGTCACTACCAGAATGAACCAAAAAACTAATTAGGAAAGACTGCTGTAATGAAGACACTAATAAAATTACTGTTAATACTACTACAAATAAATCTAAAAATTTTGACGAAAAGGATTGGAAAGATTGGCTTTCTACGTTAAAAACTTTCTTTTCTAGTTATTTCATTACAACAGTCTACAATAAGAACTTTGTTGATGACGTACGTCCTTATGCTACTATTCAGGTGGCTAACACTAAACTTTATGGGTTACTGGACTCTGGTTCTACAGTAACTATTCTAGGAAATAACTTTCATGAAAATTTCAAATCCTTAGGACTTACACTACATAAAGATGTCACTAAAACATTTACTGCTGCTGGAGGTGAACAATTACCTGCTATTGGTTATGTTTATCTGCCAATTAATTTTGAGAAACAATTCTACATACTAAAAGCATACGTCGTACTTTCTGTAAAAATAAATTTAATTCTAGGCATAGACTTTTGGACTAAATTTAATCTTTTTCCAAAATTTCATAACTCTATTTCTTTGGGTACTAACTCAAACAATGTTAGTGAAGTTGCAACTATAGACGAACCGATGAAATTTTTGCATTCTTATCAGGAACTTTCCGAGGCACAACGTGTAACTGCCGATAACATTATAGACCAATTTAGAAACATATCTACTGAAAAAGTTGGTTTAGGTAGAACAAATCTAATTACACACTACATTGATACTGGCGACTCCTTACCTATTAGGCAACGATATTATCGAATGCTAAATACCTAAGTAGTCTAGATTTATCTAAGGCATTCTGGCAGATCCCTATAGCTGAAAACGATCGTAACAAGACTGCATTCTATATTCCACGTCGGGGAACGTTCAGATTCATCACTATGCCCTTTGGTTTGACCAACTCTCCAGCTACGCAACAAAGACTGGTAGATACATTGTTCTACGGCCCTGAATTTGAGAATTCTGTGTTTTGCTATGTTGATGATATAGTAATACCTAGTTCCGATTTTGAAAACCATATTTCTCTTCTTCTAAAAGTACATAAAAAACTGTCCATGGCTAATCTAACTATTAATTTTAAAAAATCTGTGTTTTTTCGTCCCGAGCTTAAATATTTAGGATATGTAATCGATTCTAAAGGTTTACATGTAGATCCTACTAAAATTGACACTATTATTAATTACCCTATACCTACTAATAAAAAAGAAGTCAAAAGATTTTTAGGAATAGCATCTTGGTATCGTAAATTTGTACCTCAATTTAGTACAATAGCTGGACCTTTAAATAAGCTTACGTCTACAAATAAAAAACTAAATCCTTTTGTTTGGTCTAAGGAAGCTGACGAGTCTTTCACTAAGCTTAAAGAACTATTAGTATCAGCTCCTATTCTTTCATGCCCTAACTTTGACTTACCCTTTGAAGTCCACACTGATGCTAGCGACTACGGTGTGGGAGGCTTGCTAACTCAGACAAAAGACGGAGTTGAACACCCTATCGCCTATACTAGTCGAACCTTGACCGGTGCTGAAAGGAACTACAGCATAACCGAAAGGGAGGCTCTCGCAGTCTTAGTAGCTTTAGAGCACTGGAGATGCTACCTAGATAATGGCCAGAAATTTATAGTCTACACGGACCATTCAGCTCTCGCCTGGTTCCTAAAACTTAATAATCCAACTGGACGTTTAGCACGTTGGGGTGTTAGACTTTCAGCCTTCAATTTTGAGGTCAAACACCGTCGCGGCGTTGATAACATTATTCCTGACGCATTATCTCGGGCTTGCCAAATTAATGCTATAGACACTACACCTACTACACCTGATATTACGCCTACTACAACTGATCAGTGGTATTTAAATATATGGCATGGCTGTCAAAATTCTCCTACGTCGTTTCCTAACTACCTTATCAAAAACGGTCGCTTATTTCGCTTTATGAAAACTAACCAACCATTACATAAAGAGTTTGAGTGGAAAGAAGTTGTTCCTTGTGAATCTAGGCAAGAAATAATTCTAAAAAACCATTCTGATCCAACAGCTGGTCATTTTGGCATTTTTAAGACGTATAAACGTTTAAGTCTGTCTTACTATTGGCCGGGTATGCACGCAGATGTGGTAAAAACTATCACTTCATGCGACACATGCATTGCACATAAGCACCAAAATCATGCTCCTTTAGGTGAAATGGGAAAACCTAAACACTGCTCACGACCATTCCAAACTATCAGTATAGATCTAGTAGGACCTCTACCGCCCACTAGGAAACAAAATTCTTATATTCTTGTCGTAACTTGTTGTTTTAGTAAGTACTGCTTATTATTTCCAATCAAGCGCGCAACTGCTGACATTGTTACTAAACTGCTAGAGGAACATGTATTCTTAATACATGGCGTACCTTCTACAGTCATTCTGGACAATGGTAAACAATTTGTTAGTGCTACATTAAAAACTATGCTCGAAAAATATAAAGTTCCTAATCTACACTACACTCCCAAATATTCACCACATGTTAACACAGTCGAGAGATACAATAAAACAATTATGACTGCTATATCGACTTTCATCTCTAACGATCAACGTGTGTGGGATCTATTAGTACCTAAAATACAATTCGCAGTAAATAGTTCTGTTTACGAAGTACAACCAATATTACACATACTTAGTATTTGAGTGCAATTAGCTATTTAATTATTATCTCTCTTTGTAAGGGTCTTAAATCAAAATTAGTATTAGATTGAAGACGTTTTGCTTGAATTAATGACTGCGTGAGGTATGAAAGAATAGTAAGCTCGTTATAATATTAAGTTTTGGTAATGTTAGCGGATTTTGCATGTTAGCACGCAAAATCCTTGGTTTTGTGGCGGGGTACTGTAACGTTGTACCTTAATATGCACTATAGGTTAATTAAAAAAAAAGGCAATAAACAACTAATATCTAAATAAACCTTACATTTCTATTATTAACTACACTTAATTCTAATACAATAAATATTACAATAAAAATAATTAAATAACTACGAACTTAAATCTAATACTTATACTTAAACTATAATTAACTTATTAATATACGGAATTCTCAGTACGTGTTATTGTAAGTTCTATTGAGCTTGCGCATCTCTAAACTTGAGTTCGTCGATTCACGATCTGGCTAAACCGGTTCGGGTTCGGGCGTCTTCGATTTCTTCGCAGACCAGACGAGATAATCGCATCGAAAGAGGTGGCCGTGTCAAGAGCTCTTTATATCTTAATACATACATACTCTAAAACTGCTAAAACAGTTCGTAATTATAGTGAAATCCCGCTGGGGAACTATCTACGCCTTACCCTAATTACCAATTGGATAAGCTAATTGGCAGCTGACTGATGATACAGGCTGTCTAGACGGCTAGACTAATTGGAGACCTGGAGGGCTGTTGGTTGAAGAGGAGCTACACCGCTACGATCTACGGTTCAGGCCAGTGTTCCCTTGACTACCTACCTCAAGACCAGGACGTGTGATGGCCACGGAAGTTAGGAATAAACAATCTATCTAATTTCAATTGTTTAATTAGAACCCACCTACCTATCTGTGGCGAGCTGGGTAACCTACAACCGCCCAAGTGCCGCAGGATTTTTAAAGTCTCTTGTACTTCTTAATACGAATCCGAGTGACTTATTTGCTTCTTTTATAATTTTATCCAAATGGTCCGAGAACCGTAATTGACTGTCCATCTGGACACCAAGGTCTCTGATAGTCGTTACCTCCTTGAGTATGTTACCAGCAATCGTATATTGTGAATGAAGTTTATTACGCTTTCTTGTAAATTTAATGTGGTAACACTTTGAGGTGTTCAGATACATCTTATTTTTATTGCACCACTCATGTTTCGTACACCGAGGAAAAATGGGTCGCAAACATGTTGGGAATGTGGTTTGTATTGTGTATGCACCCACTGTCCAAGACCATATTACTCGGATACGATGACCGTTTCTTTCTCAAGTTTTTAATATGTGTCCAGAAATATTTCGGGTTTTTCTTTATTTCACATTCAATACTTTTTATATAGTTATTATAGCACTCCTTTATCATTCTATTACAATCGTCTCGCAGATATTCAAATTCTAATTTGTCGAGTGGATTTTTATATTTTTTGAACTTTTTGTGGTACTTATATTTTTGTTTTATAAGATTTATTAATTGGGGTGTAAACCAGACGGGATAAGTTCCTTGTCGATTTTTTGTTATAGGAATATGCTTTGTAATGATGTTGTGTAATATGTCGTAAAATCGAGCCAACATCTCATTCACATTATTAGAAAAACCTAATTCTTGCGTCCATGGAACCGATTTTAGAGAACAATTTATTGCCGAATAATCTCCCTTGTAGAAATTTAATCGCTTCTCACTTGAAGATACTTTTTTACGCGTTTCTAATTTTATGCTAAGTTCAATATCAAGGGCGGGGTGAAATTTATCTAAGTTTCTTACTGGACGTAGGCATTCATTTACGTTCACTATTTCCTGGTCGCAAAGCACCAAGTCTAGAACCTTGTGATTTTCGTTAATAATAGGATTAAATTGCCTTAGATTATTAAGTTCAAAGAAATCAATTAAATCACACAACAATTCACAGTTATTATAGCCTGTAGGAGTTAAACTCAGTGTATCATCACTGTTATTCTTTTGCCAAATTATACTACTCATGTTGAAGTCTCCGGCTATTAAAGTACACTCATTTCCTCCACACGATTGTAAGATTGCATTTGCCTTGTCTATAAAAATACTCAGACTGTCTTTCGTGACGGGGGGTGGCAAGTATACGGCGCAGATATTAACTGCATTTCTCCGTCTAGATTTGGATGACACTGAAACCCATAGATCCTCACAGTCACTCTCGTATTCAATCACGCGCTTTGACATAAGCCTATTGGATACTGCTATAAGTACTCCACCTCCCCTTTTTTTAGTAGAAGCAGAGGATTCCCGATCTCGCCTGTATACGGTATACCCAACTTCAAAAAATTCACTATCGTAACATCCGCTATTTAGCCAGGTCTCTGTAAATACATATACATCATAACTATTATTACTTATTTGTTGACGTACCTCAGCCGAATTTGTGTTTAGACCTCTTACATTTTGGTAATATATATTTATGGAATCAATTAACATAGATTATCGAATACTTTAAATAACAATTAAAATAAAACTATAAAAACACAAATTAAAATCAAGTAATAACCTACTAAACTACAATAAACTGTCTAACTAAGTTCTGATAACTCCTTACTGTGCCTAATTAACTTGTACTCTGAGGTATCTGTCTTCCTCATAAAAATTCTACCACCCTTTACCCAGACAAACTTATAACCAAGCTCTTTAGCCTTGATCCTGGCAGCTGCATGCAGTGACTTTTGAGCAGGAGAGAGGTGCTCTACGACAAAAACAGGCTTCCTATCACCACCGATGCCAAGATGAGTGGTGTTGAGCTTATCAGAAGAACTCTTTTATTTTTTGTTGAATTTCGTAGTAGATGCTAAGAAAGTGTCTCGCGATCTTTGAGAGCTAAATTTTAGAACAATAGACCTAGGTCGTGGGCTGTCGTTATTGATCTTAGCTGTTCTTGTACACGACTGTATTTCGCCCTCTTCCAACTTGTAGTCAATGACAGTTGCGATTTGTTTCACTATTGTAACTATGTTTTCAGACCTAAATTCCGGAACGTTTTGTAGCTCTAAATTGTTAGCCCGAGCGTGTTGTTCCATTCGAGAAATTCGCGAGTTGAGGTCCGCAACTGTGTTTTTTAAAGAAATATTTTCAGATTCCAGCAAACCTATATTTTTCGAGTTGTTGTTCACGTCTTCCCTCAATCCTTCCTGCTGCCTCTCGATCGTCTGAAGTGAGTCCGATATCTCGTTGAAACGGTCGAGGACCTGTTGGGTTCTTTTCTCAAATTCCTTTGTAATGCTAGTTCTGAAACTACCCAATACGTTTTCGAGTTCCTCCTTGATGATTTGCCGAATGTTATCTGCCGTTACTGGGGACGACACACACTTTTGAAGGGGTTGGGCGCCTCGTCTAGAGTTAACATTCACTGCGGACAGTTCGTCTTCATGTTTATCCTTTCCTTCTTGAGATAAAGTTGTTCTTATTGGCGTGTTCGTATTATCCGACTTAGGCAATTTACTAAGACAGCATGGGCACTTAAAGTTTGACTTAAAGTCTTCTGTCAACTCTTTCAAAGGTTTTTGTATGTTTATACAGTTTAAGTGAAATCTGTACTTACAAGATAGACAGCTCAAGGAATTGGACGACGAAGTCGGTCTTTCGCAGCAGCCAAATTTAGATTTTGCTTGTGACATAATAAACTCCTTGAACAGCACCAAACGAAGCACCGACTAGGCAAGTGAACTTGTAGATTACAACGCAGCACAGTGTTGGCGCGCTACCGTGATCGCTCTGCGAGTTGGGATAGGTCACGGTCGGCCGTTGTGGCAGATTTTTAAACTAAATATGCTTATAACTTTTGTGTCCTGACGAATTTCGAGTAGATATTTACACCGACGACTAGTTCTTTAACCTCACTTAAGGATTATAATAAGTATTACATTGATTCGCCACTTTTTACCACTGATCTACAATTTTATTACCGGAGCAAAGAAAAACAGATCTACCTTGCGGCTTGCGCGTTGCGCTATGAACGTCGCGTGAAATTGAATAGTCAAACGAACTTACCTGTAAGTGAAGTTCGACTGTAATTATGCGAAGCTGTTGTCTCGTCCGAAGATGATGAATTAACTAATGTAGTCTCGGCTATTTCAGTCTGGCGTCACATAAGTTTAAAGTAATATTTCGTAAAACGAAACGTATCCGTTTATTACTTCCTTTATCTGTAACTAACTTCATTAATTTTAAAGCATTTTGATTTTACAACAAGGGGAATATACTCTCCTTTATAATATCCTTTTTAATCCAAATTCCCCATCCTATCTTAAACAGCGATTTACTTTCCTCCAAGATACCCACTCTCGAGTTTTGCGTTCAGCCAGTAATTTGAGGCTGGAGACTCCAATGCATTTCACAAAATTTTACAGCAAGTCGTTCACAGTACATGCCGTTATTTTGTGGAATGCATTGCCAGTCGAAATAAGGCATGCCAAATCTCTCAACATTTTTAAGAGATTAGTGAAGGATTATTATCTGTCACTTTAGTGCCTACCACTATTTCCTTAAAACTTGCCATATAACTACCTTTTCCTGTTTTATTTCTTTTATAGGTTGTGAGGGCTGTCTTGAATAAAAAAGAACACTTCTTCAGTAATATTTTGTTTTATTTTCCACGTTACAAATGCAACAACTTGAGGAGCACATAATCACTTTTTTAGAGCCGGAACCAAAGAGAACACAAAAATGCATGACACAGATTATAACACTCCATGTTTATCTATGGATATTTTGATTGACCACAATGACACCCCCTCCTCAATCAAAATATCCAAAACATTAACAACATTTAACAATCAACTACTCTTCACTTAATTTTACCCGTTAACATTAACTTAACAGTTATTACTCTATCGGATACAAAAATATTACATGTTTATTTTAACATTTTATCTCTTAGAAACACAAAAATACTCTTACATAAAGGCTTAGTTAATAAATCAGCAATCTGATCAGCAGTATTAATATATTTTAATTCTATAACCCCTGATTTAATCTTATCCTTCACAAAATGAAATTTTATATCCAAATGTTTTACTCTCTTCAACTGCTGATTAGGATTGCAAATTTTAATAGTGGACTGATTATCTTCAAAAATCAAAATTTTATAATTAAACTCTGGCACACATAACTCAAACAACATGTTATTAATCCAACATGACTCAATAATACAAGAACTCAAAGCAACATATTCACTTTCAGTAGTGGACATAGCTACTGTACTTTGTTTCTTTGTAGCCCAGCTAATTAAACAACCAAACACATAACAACAATAACCACTAGTTGATTTTCTATCAACTATATCACCTCCCCAGTCGGTATCCGCATAAGCTACAACTCTATTTTGATTTGAATGCCTTGAAAAAACTAGTTTTAAGTTTAGTGTCCCTTTAATATATCTCAAGATTCTTTTTAACAAACTATATAATTCCTGACTTGCACAATTTTGATATCTAGACAACAAACTAATACTAGCACATAAATCAGGTCTTGTACACAACATAGAATACATAATACAACCTATTATTTGTCTACACTTATTCTCTATCTCGAAACTTTCAGACATATTTCTCTTTAATAAAACAAAATCAAACTTAGGGTCAATAGGTATACTTATAGGATTACAATGGTACATACCAAACCGTTTTAATACTCTCTCTAAGTAATGTTTTTGACTCAAAGTAATTATGCCTCTTTGCACATCCTGCATTATTGAAATTCCTAAATATTCGCTTAGTAACCCTAAATCTTTCATATGAAAATTACTTTTAAGACGCTCTTTGAGCCTAACAATCTCCCTTGAACATGATCCTGTAATTTGTATATCATCAACAAAAATTAAGCAATAAGTTCTCTCATCCTCTTTTACCTTATAGTACAAACACATATCTGACTTACTTCTCAAGTATCCTTCTTCATTCATAACACTATCAAATTTTTCATACCAACATATAGGGGCATTTTTTAACCCATAGATGGCCTTTTTAAGTTTACACACATAGCCTTCTGGAACAAAATTATTACAATTTTTAGGTAAACTCATGAATAATAATAATAATAATAATAAAGCTTTATTTAATTCCATATAAAAATATCTTATACATTTTTAACATAAGGCAATGAATAATAATTATAATATTTCATTAAAAAAAAGTTCGTAATTAATTAGTAGGTTTTTTTTTTTTTTTTTTTTTTTTTTTTTTTTTTTTTATATGGACCCCTTACGGGTAAAAGCCTCCTCCAAGCTATTCCAAACTGCTCTATCTGAGGCTAGGTCTAACCATTTTTGTCCCAGCAGTGCTACTATTTCGTCCGACCACCTGGTATGCGGTCGACCTCTCGCTCTAGTGCCTCTTGGGCCAAGCCACTTTATTGCTCTCTTTGTCCATCTATCGTCGTATCTAGCCAAGTGGCCCGCCCACTTCCATTTCCTTTGCAGCGAGAATGTCAAAGCGTCAGTAATTTTCGTTTTTTTACGGATGTCTATATTCTCATGAATACTTCACCTTTAATATCACCATGTAAGAATGCATTACAGACATCTAATTGATAAATAGGCCATCCCATATTAACACATATTGACAACAAAACTCTTATTGTGCTCATAGTCACAACTGGTGAATAAATATCTTCATAAATTTCTTGTCTAAAACCCCTTGCTACTAAACGACATTTGAACTTTGAAATATTTCCTTGGTGATCCCTTTTAATTTTAAAAACCCATTTACTGTCAATAACCTTACAATTTTGTTGTCTTTCTACTACTGACCAAGTGCAATTACCAAGTGCGATCCTGCAATGCTTTCAACTCCTCATCAATTGCTTTCTGCCAACTAGATGAGTAGGGGCCAGCCATGGCTTCTTCATAAGTAGTAGGTTCCTCTAATAAACTAAAATATAAAGTCTCATAATCCTCATATCTCTTAGGTAATCTAATATCTCTTCTAGGCCGTCTCCTACTCTCTCCTTGTTCTATCTCTGACATACTATCCACCCATTCTTCCTCCTCTTCAGTTCTTTCACCTACACACTGCTCAACACTTCTTTCACCTACACACTGCTCAACACTTCTTTCTCCTACACACTGCTCAACACTACTTTCTCCTCTAGCAAACTCTCTACTCTCTTCCTCCTCTATTATTCTCTGAATCGACTCCTCCTCTACATTCATTGGTCCTTGATTCACATCCTCTTCAAAATCCAAATCCAATCTTACAACACTGTCTCTCTCAATCTCCCTTTTATGTGGAGCAACTACAATCTCTCTCTCAATACTTACCTTATCCCCTTTTGTATAATAAATCCTATACCCTTTAGTTTCCTCTGAATACCCCATTAATAAACCACATCTACTTTTTTCATCCAGTTTTCTCCTCTTCTCATTTGGCACATATGCCCACACTTCACTTCCAAAACCTCCTTTCAAAAAACCGATATTAAATGACTTACCATGATATATCTCATACGGTGTCTTACCTTCAATTGGGCTAGGTCCGGTCCGGTTTAGAATATACACAGCAGTGTTAGCTGCTTCTGCCCAGAAACGCTTGCCCAACTTACCATCTGCTAACATTGTCCTGGTAGCCTCCATTATAGTTCTGAACTCCCTCTCAGCTCGACCGTTTTGCTGTGGTGTATAAGGCACAGTAACCTGGTGTTTTATTCCTAATTCTTTAAAGAAATTAGTCACTTTACTATTAAGAAACTCTGTCCCGTTATCGCTTCGGAATATTTTTATAGTTGTGTGAAATTGTGTTTGAACTTCTGTGATATAATCTTTAATTTTATAATAAACCTCATCCTTATTTTTAATAAAATAAACTTTTCTATAGTTTGACCTATCATCTTTAAGTAATAATAAGTAACGGTGGCCACCTAGAGACATCTCTTCGATAGGGCCACATATATCCATATGTACTAAATCATGAACATTATTAGCCCTGGACTCACTTGCAGAAAATGTATCCTTATGGTGTTTTCCTTTAATGCAAGATGTGCAAAAAGTCACATTATCTTTTTCATTGAACTTTATATTATAACGTTGCAAGAATTTTTTAACATATCTAAAATTTTGATGTGCCAATGTACAATGCCACCAAAAAATATCAGTTGAAGCTTGATTTATATAACAGCTGTCATTAGATTTACAATTGCAATTTTGTTGATTATATTTGAATAACATTTTGTATAAGTTATTACTTCTAATTGCCATTACTTGAACAACATCATCTTTAACAAAAACAGCTGTTTCTGAACTAGAAATTAACTTAAAATATTTGTCTAAAGTAGTACCTTGTGAAAACAAATTAATTTTTAGATTTGGTACAAACAATACATTATACAGAGTGACTTTATGAAAATATTTACCATTATAAGCAGATAAGCAAATGTTACCAACCCCAACAGCTTGCATTGTCGATCCATCTCCCATCTTTATGTTTTTCCTAATAGGTAGCTCGCTATACACGCAGAATAAGTCTCTTTGTTTACACATATGTTGAGAAGCACCACTATCAAGGTACCAGTCAATATTTATTTCGGATTCTATTTCACTTGCTATCAAAGCTACACCATCATTACCACTATATTGCCTAGACACAGAACTATCACCTTGTTTTGACACTGTGCTATCACCTCGACCCATACCTCGCATTATACCACCTCGTTGCTGTGGACGCCACCTTGGCACCGCTCCCCGCTTGCAGTCTTTTATCAAATGCCCCTTTCCTTTACATCCAAAACAAACCACCTCTTTGCACTGATACTTGTAGTGCCCGGGCTTGCCACAATTGAAACATTTTACTCGAGTTGTTGTTACCAGCGCTACTTCCTCCTGACCTTCCTTTTTATACCTCTCCTCTTCTATGAGCAATCTTGCCAACAAATTATCCATTGTCTGGTCATCTCTAGGCACACTCTCCCAAGCAGACTTAAAATATTTAAATTGTTCCGGTAGAGACATTATAACTTTAGTAATAATTAAGTTTGTTGGCATAGATTCACCCATTTCTTTAATTTTTCCGACAACGTTGTTCAGTTTAGTGTGGAATGACGTGACTGAATCTGAGTTGTCAAATTTGAGGTTATAAAATTGTTCATACAATAAATGCAAACTTAATTCAGACTTCCTTTCGTAAACAGTTTCAAGCTTTTTCCACATTTCTCTTGCCGATTCGCACTGCATTACATGTTTTATGGCCCCATCTTCCATTTTAGTCACGAGCACCTCCTGTGCTTTGGCGTCATTAAGTAACCATTTTGGCAACTCATTCTTGTCTTCTGGCCGTACACTACTTCCCGTAATGATATTGTACAGCCCCTTAGACATTAGGATAACTTTAATTTGAAATTTCCACACGGCCCAATTATTCTCATTGAGTTTTTGAAAAGACTCCATTTTAACTCACCACGCCGACACAGCCCTCTCTCTATGCACCAAAGTATATCCTCTCTGATCAGGCTTGTGACCTGGGCCCATAACCTTTTATAGGTTGTGAGGGCTGTCTTGAATAAAAAAGAACACTTCTTCAGTAATATTTTGTTTTATTTTCCACGTTACAAATGCAACAACTTGAGGAGCACATAATCACTTTTTTAGAGCCGGAACCAAAGAGAACACAAAAATGCATGACACAGATTATAACACTCCATGTTTATCTATGGATATTTTGATTGACCACAATGACAATTTCACATATATATTTATTTATATTTATACCTATATAAGTATATATCTTATACATATGTATTATATTGTATTATATTATATATTATTGATAAGTGTATGTATTTATTTGTTGTGTTGTATATTAAATAAGCATATATTATAAACTATTTATAATTTAGCCCTAAAAGTTATTCAATAAATTAACAATAATTATCTACGATTAGTTGCCAACTTCCCTCTGAGTTGTTGTTCCTGCAAATCCTGTCCATCCTAAGGTTGCCTGGAAGAGATCGCACTTTGCGATAAGGCCGCCCATTGTACCATGATCATATTTTAATTTTTCTTTTGTATATTGTATTGAATTTGTTGGTGTACAATAAAGTGTAAATAAATAAATAAATAATAAATATTTAATTATGAATAATTACAATTCTAAGGGTTGGGTGGGACTTCATCATCTTCGGACGAGACAACAGCTTCGCATAATTACAGTCGAACTTCACTTACAGGTAAGTTCGTTTGACTATTCAATTATGCTCACTGTTGTCTCGTCCTCAATGATGAATTAACTAATGTAGATGTTCAAAGACTAGTTTTAAAATCAACAACATTTATTAAGAGGTCATAATTTGTACACAATATTTATTATTTATATTATGTAGGTATGCATAATTTTACATTATAATATAATAGTTTTGGTAAAAAACAAAATATTAATTATTATTACTTATCAAGATTTCAATACAGTTCTGGCAAATTCTTCATTACCAATGATTGGTCTATTATAGAATTTTCCAAAAGTATTAGATTCTCCAGTCCAACCAGCCGTTCTTCGAATATCATCAATATTGACACCCTTTTTAAAAGCTTTCGAGCATGAAGCATGTCGTGTGCTGTGTGCCGAAAAAACCGTAATATCAATACCACTTTCTTTCATTGTTGTCTTAATCCAACGGCTGATAGTACTGGCTGTTACATTTTTATAGGGTTTCTTAGTTGATACAAACAAGTTATCACATGTGCGAATTGCTTTTGTAATTTTCATATATTTAATAATTGCTCTAGCTGGACAGATCTTCTCATTATCATTAAAAATGGCAATACTAGGAAAGGTTGACATCTATTAGGTGCCGATGTCTTAATAATCTTATCTATTTTTATAGTTATACAATAATTTTTTACAATATTATTTTTAATTTCAATTAAGGACAAGGTTTGAGCTCTTTGGCCTGTTGCTAATGCTAATAATGAAACAGTCTTTTTGGTATTTATAACTAAAGAATCGCTATCTGAATATTTATTTTCAATAAAATTTAGTAATACTGACACATCCCATGTACTGTTATACTTTGGTGCAGTGGGTCTAAGTTTGAAAAACCCTTTAAATAGTCTCTTAATTCTATTATCGTTACCTAAATGCGATCCTATTAATAATGATAATGCATAATGTTCTCTTAGATTTGCGCGAGCACTACACATTATAAATAAAACAACTTTTACGGATTTAACTCGCGTGTAATTAGATTTTACATGATGATATTATTGCCCGACGTTTCGTAACACTTTTCAGCGTTCGTGGTCACGGGATGACTAAAGATGTAGGTTGTCAAACTTTATGAAATAGTTAAATCTACCGTCACTTTAATTATTAATTTGGAGTGTTCCGTTTCACGCAAACGGAGCTCACGGTGTCATTAGGTCTTGCTGTGTGGTGGTTTGCCTGAGTTTTAATAATTTTAATTACTGGATCCCAAGCAGGTGGTACGGCCCAACCATCTTCTCTATTGAAATTTGGGTGTTTCTTTATTTCAATAGCCTCGCGCAACATCCTTGGGATGTATCGACGTTCCTTGGCGAGAATGTGTGGTTTATCGAACCTTATATAATGGTTGGGCCCTTCTTGCGTATGTTCACACACTGCAGACTTCGTTTCGCGCCTATGTTTTATGTCAGCTATATGCTCCTTCACCCGGGTGCCTATGCTTCTCTTTGTTTGACCTATATACGAGAGCCCGCAGTCGCAGTCCAACTTGTATATACCTGCATCTTGAAAGGGTATATTACACTTGACGGGTCGTAGAAATTGGTTAATCTTCTTTAGCGGCTTAAAGTAAGTCTTAATCGAAGCTCGCTTCAAGATGTTCCCAATCTTGTCTGTGACTCCTTTCATGTATGGTAAGACTGCAGGTTGACGCTCAACTGTGGCTGCTTTTACTCGGCGTGGGTGACGTGGCCTTGGTACTTGCAGTTTATTAGCTTGCAGTACATGCTTAACATGAGTAAGCTCGCCAGAAAGATGTTTGTTGTCACAGATGCCGTGTGCTCTCTGAAACAAAGATTTCCCTACAGTAGCAAGCTGACTAGGATGGTGGTGAGAGTCACCCTTGAGGTATCTGTCTGTATGAGTTGCTTTCCTATACACAGTATGGCTTAGGCTATGATCAGGATTCCTAACAACCAAAACATCTAAAAATGCTAGTTTATTATCTGCCTCTAACTCCATAGTAAATTGAATTTTAGGGTTTATGGAGTTAAGATGGTTAAGAAATGCTGAAACCTTATCGGTTGGTAATATTGTGAAAGTGTCATCTACATACCGTTTGTAAAAGCGTGGTGTTATAGGTGCTGTGCTAAGAGCTCTTTCTTCGAAATCTTCCATGAAGATATCAGCAACAACGGGGGACACGGGAGAACCCATGGCTACTCCGCCACTTGTACATAGAATTCATCATTCCACAATAGATAGCCAGATGTTAAGCAATGTTCTAGTAAGTCAGCATATTCACTTGGCATTTCTGCGTCAAATAGCCTATTATTGACAATTTCAATGCACTCCTTGACTGGTAAACTTGTAAACAAGGACTGTACATCAAAACTGACCATAGTTTCATGTTCAGTAAGATGTAGCTGTTTTATCTCACTGAAAAATTGATAGGAATCCTTCACATATGCTCTGGTATTTCCTCTAAGTGGTGAAAGTACTTTTGCTACGTGCTGAGCCAATCTGTAAGTTGGAGAATCGATTTGACTAACTATAGGACGTAGCGGTGCCCCTTGTTTGTGTATTTTCGGCAGCCCATACAGTTTTGGTGGTTTGGTGCAGGTAGGAATTAGGTAATTAACGTCAAGTTCTAATTTGTCGTAGTGTTTTTTGACAAGATCACTGGTTTTCTTTAATATTTTGTTAGTTTGGTCGTTTTTAACATGTTTGTATGTCTTGTCATCCGATAAAAGACTTAACACTTTTTCATTATAATCTGACGTATCCATTACTACCGTTGCGTTTCCTTTATCTGCCCGGAGAATAGTTAATTCTGGCTTAGATTTAAGAGTTTTTAGTGCGATATACTGGTCACGAGAAAGATTCGATTTCGGTACTTTACTACGACGTAACACAGACGAAATGTCTTGACGTATTGCCTCTAAATCATCTTTCTTCATATTATTTTTCACTAAGCAATCCTCTACATTGCAGATAATATCCTCATACGGTATCCTACGAGGTGTTACAGCAAAATTTAAACCTTTATTTAGAACCTCAATAGTGGAATCATCCAATGTTTGTTTACTGAGATTTACAACCGCCCGGCTTTTTGTATCTGTGGTATATTTTGTAGTCGATGGTTCGACTGTTTTAGATGCGTTTCGTTTTACGTTAGTTTTAGATTGTAAGATTTCAAATTTATTTTTCAATCGTGAATTACTGTTATTTAACTGAGATTGATTAAAATTATTAAAACTCAGGCAAACCACCACACAGCAAGACCTAATGACACCGTGAGCTCCGTTTGCGTGAAACGGAACACTCCAAATTAATAATTAAATTGACGGTAGATTTAACTATTTCATAAAGTTTGACAACCTACATCTTTAGTCATCCCGTGACCACGAACGCTGAAAAGTGTTACGAAACGTCGGGCAATAATATCATCATGTAAAATCTAATTACACGCGAGTTAAATCCGTAAAAGTTGTTTTATTTATAATGATAATGCAGATCGTAATGAGTTTAAGCTTCCATAAGACAAACCTTCATGGAATCTTTTTGTCAAGTATACAAGAACCTCCGAAATTTTTGGTGAAAATACATTCAAATTATTTAGCTTACAGTATTTAGTCCAATGAACTATGCTTGACAAGTATTGTTTTAGCGTATTATCAGATATTGACGCTAACATTATATCTACAGCCTCATTGTTAATGTCTAATTTCACGAACGCTTGCCTGATAATATTCCTGCCATCAACGTCAACTTCCGATGAAGTGGGTGTAGCAATCTGGAATTATGTAATATTAATAGATTTGGTGCAGGTTTAAAAATAATAATTTTACTAACTAAGAGTTTGTTAAAAACTGGGTACCAAGGTTGGGTCATCCAGTAAGGAACTACTACAATACCAGTTGCGTGATCTGTTATTATCTTTTCTAACACTTTAAGAATCATACAAAAAGGAGGGAATGCATAAAATAAATATTGTTTCCAACATAGAGTGAATGCATCAATTGCAAATACATTTGGATCAGGATACCACGAAACATATTGAATACATTTAGTATTGGTTCTTGATGCAAATAAATCAATAGATGGCTGCCCCAGATCTTTTAATATTTGCTTAAAATATTTTGTTCCCAATGCCCATTCTGTATTATCTAACTCTCTTCTAGATTCAAAATCAGCAATAATATTCTCTTTGGAATTAATATAGCTGGCAAAAATTAACAAATTTCTAGATTCGCACCATTGCCAAATAGTTTTAGCAATATCATGGAGGTGAGGGTATTGAACCCCTCCCTGTCTATTAATATAAGATACTGCCGTTATATTGTCTATACATAATAGTATTTCACAATTATTAAGATCTTTTGCAAAGCATTTTAGCCCAAAAAATGCTGCTATTAATTCTAAAGAATTGATGTGTAATTTACTTTCTTCTTCAGTCCAACTACCATTAGCTGTCTCAGTATTACATGACGCCCCCCAGCCTTTATTAGAAGCATCAGTAAATACTGTAATATAAAAATCGTTTTTTCTAATGGGATTCACAGATTTTAAAATGTTTTTAGTCCACCATATCAAATATTGTTTACATTGGTTATCAAGAATAGTAGAAGCTTCATAATTATCATTATTATATTTCAAACTGAGATATTTAATTCTTTCTAGTGCTTTGGTGTACAACATACCATATTTTATTGCAGGGCACACAGATATTAGAATACCTATAACCTTTGCTAAAAATCTGATTGACAAAGATTTTTTGTTTTGTAGTTCTAAAATTGCTTTAAGGCAATTTTGTCTTTTTTCGTGTAAAATACCAATGGTCATTGTATTAGAGTTAAATATTAGACCCAAGAACTTACAGTTTTGCTGTGGGATTAACTTACATTTATTTTCATTAATAATCCTAATTTGTTCAATGTCTGAATAGTAATGTTTATATTGTTGTGGCAATTTTTAAATGAATTATGTATACAAAGGTAATCATCTAAATATATAATCGATATTATACCCTTTTTTCTTAAGTGTGCCATCACTGGTTTCATAAGCTTTGTGAACACAAATGGTGCCGTACATAGTCCAAAAGGTAGAACGTTAAATTGGTAATATTTTCCTTTATAAAAGAACCTTAGGTACCTCCTGCTGTTCTCATTAATATTTACCATATAATAAGCATCTTTTAAATCTAGGGAAGCTAAATAATCATTTTTGTTGAGTAATTTACACACTGTCCTATAATCTTCTAACTTAAAATAAAGAGTATTGATAAATGAATTTAATCGTTTTAAATTCAATATAAATCTGAAAGAACCATCAGGTTTCTTATTTAAAAAAACTGGAGAACAGAACTGCTCCCTTTCAGATTTACAAATTTGTATAGCTTTTTTATTTAACAATTTAGTAATTTCTTCATCTATCATATTTGATTCCGTCTTTGAAAACGTATTATTTAAAGGAATACTATACTGATAAGGTTTTTCTTAGGGAATATTATAACCTTGTATCCAACTTAAAATTGTTTCATCAGTAGTAATAATCTTCCAATTATTGAAAAAACATTTCAATCTGCCTACCTCGGGAATTACTTCGTGTTGTGCTGCATTTTCCAGCTGGTTTCGCCCTTCTTCTTGTCCCTTTGTTTGTTTGTGTTGTAAGATGGCCCCCCTGATGTTGTCCTGGGTGTGTAATGATTTTTCATCGCTGGACGAGGAGGGCCCCGCCAGTTTAAAGATTTCTTAACCGAGGCATTTGCTGTTGTATTAGCTGTATTCTGTTTAGAAGTAGGTTTTTTACTTCTTTCTGGCACCTTAAGGTCTTGACTTGATTTTTGTACTGATTTTGCAGTCTTTATTTTTTCAGTCAAATTATCTCCAAAGAGATAAGTTAAAGGTTCAGTCTGTAAAAGCGAATCTTTCATGTCCTTATTTAATGTGGACATAATTAGTGATCTACGACCCCGCGTGTCCAAAAAAAATGCATCGCATATTAATTTGCAAGCCTCATTAACTTTTTTAATTATTGTTGCCTTATGATCTCTTATATCATTTTTAACACATAATTGAAGTGCAGTTCCGAGGCATGTTAGTACCGTAGACGTAGTTGTTTTTGTCTCATTTCAATCAAATGATCTCGTTTTTTGATGGATTCATTTATTGCCACCTGCACTTCAGGGTTAAGTTTAGGAGCGATCATTAGAGGGCAGTTATTGAAAGGTATATTATTTTCACTTATCTCATCTCTATCGGTCTTCTTTAGACCACTTTTGAGAATATCCGACCATATCTTTACTATTTCTGTCTGTAGGGGTATACTTTTGGATTCATTTGTCTGAATTACACCTAAAATTTCAAGAATATCATCGGATAGTTTTTCCTCTTCCTCTCCATCTATTATTTCAACTTGTTCTGCTATTTCAATTTCTTCGTTTGAAATAGATGGAGGTACATTTTCTCTATCTTCCATAGAGTAATCTAAATTGGGTATTGATTCAATATCGTCTGAAAATTCGAGTAAAAAATATAAGGCATTATTCTTAAAATATGTGCCTGGTATTTGTCATAACAAACAATAGTATCAGTGTCAAACACTGATATTGTATAATATTGAGTAAAGCTTTAAAAATCATTAATGTTCCTAAGAACATTTTAGGTAATATACCTAATGATTGCAAACCATAACCATGTGAGTTCCCACAGAACTCCCCTTGAAGGTTAGGTAATTATAATCGATAAAACCATGTACGTTCCCTCAGAACGGCCCTAGGTTATCAAATTTGTACATCATAACCATGTGAGTCCCCGCAGAACTCCCCTAGTAGGTTATGTTTATTCTACGTACTTGTAATTTACGAAAAAACTTGCCAATGAATTTCAATAGAAATTTTATTGCGCTTTTTATTACACATACACATGATAGAAGAAAAATCAACTATTAATCTACGACAAAATAATGTTATTTTTCAAATGACGCAATAGAAGAAAACAGTACCTTCTTGATCCGAATCCGGTAGTTTTTCAATTCTATGTTGTAGTTTTCTTATTTTTCTCATTAGATGAGCTTTTTCCTCCTCGGGAGATCTTTTACTCATTGTTATTCAAGTATTTACAAAATTTTATAACACAACAAAAAGAAAAAACGTGACGCCGTTGCAATGACATAAAAACCGAATGAAGTTAGTTACAGATAAAGGAAGTAATAAACGGATACGTTTCGTTTTACGAAATATTACTTTAAACTTATGTGACGCCAGACTGAAATAGCCGAGACTACATTAGTTAATTCATCATTGAGGACGAGACAACAGTGAGCATAATAGCATAAATCGATCGCTCGAATATGCGTACTGAGTGAACATAGTCATAATTAGACTGTTACCGCTTACTCGATAGTTAATTTTTGTTTTCCCTTAGTAAAACATAACTTCGTTATCGCCCAGTGTTACTAATTGTTGTGTGTGAAAAAACTAGTACCGACTTCATTATGAGTACTATGCGCTCTCCGCGGCATAAAACAGGTAGTGGATCTTTCCCCAACTTGTCGCAGCTCAACGACGATGATATACCCTGCCCAATTACATTGAGAAAAACAAAGACACCAGATTGCGATAGTATTTGCTTAAAAGATTTTCGGCGTGAACTCAGTGATACGTTAACCGAATATCGGTCAGAGTTGAAAGATACATTGCGAGAATTTCAGAAGAACATCACATCATCATTTGAGACCTTGGTTAATCAACAAAGTGAGTGTATCAAAAAAATTCAAGGTGATATTTGTGACCTCCAATCTCAAATCTCTGAAGTGAAACAGTGCCAATTGGATTTGCAAAAGGAACATACTGATTTAACCTCTAATTTCTCCAATCTTGATAAGAAACAATTTACTCTGATTGAGAAAACAAATGTATTAGAGAAGGAACTGAAAGAAACAAAAAATCAGCTATTGTTACTAACCGAACAGCAACATTTCAAAGACCAACAAGGACGCATAAATAATTTAGAGGTTTCAGGAGTTCCTCAAGTAAAGGGTGAAAATCTTTATAACATTATCCATAAGATATCCACTAAGATTGGTTTCGCGTTGTCGCCGGTTGACATCGACTCTATTCACAGAGTGAGACGTTTTGTGACCAGTGGCGATAAGAACCATGAGTCAGATGCTACTTCCTCGATGGAAATAAAGAAAATACCTAACATCATAATAAAATTTACGCAGCGTAAGAGAAAAAACGAATTTCTAGCTGCCGTGCGTGCACGTCGTGGGCTAACTACATCAGATGTTGATATTGACGGCGCTTCAAAATCGATTTTTGTGAACGATCATTTGACCCCTCATAATAAGTTGCTGTATAGACAGGCGCGTAAGCAGGGTAAAGAACTAAGTTACCAATTTATATGGCTCAATGACGGAAAGATCTTTCTCCGTAAAAATGAATCGTCGAAATCTATAATAATTTCCAATGAAAGTGATTTGCATAAAATAAAGTGACTATATGTTGTGTTTTATCAATTTTTTCATGATGGTATTGTTTTAAAACTTGTTTCATTTATTTTTGTGAAGATGTTTAGTGTTAGATTTCACAACTGTAATAGGAAATATTTAAATGTTATATGTATTTTTGTGATGATGTATAATATTGGCTCATACAAGCATAATAAGAAATACATAAATGTTTCATGTACATCTGTGATTATGTTTGGTGTTGGTTTATATAACTATATTATAGAATATTTAAATGTGTTCAGTAGACAGCAAAATATTATACATAGGACATGTTTTTATTTTTTCGGATGTAAGGTAGAAATAAAAAAAATATTGATAGCAAAATGGTGGTACAAATTATTTCTTTCCTTATTATTTAATATTTTTATAATAATTAATAAAATAAAAAGAGACGTCTAATCAAGCTTTATCAGTTTACTATAAAAATGTGAGAGGCCTGCGTACAAAGTCACATGAGTTTTTGAGTAGTGTTTTGAATAATAACTATGACATTATCTGCATCACCGAATCATGGCTTAATGATTCATTTTATAACGCAGAATATTTTAAATAAAATAAATAATAAATAAAACGTTTATTTCCAAAAATGTGCAACAATAACATATTATCAATAGCTCCCAAACTAGGTAATCCTGTCTTATGGGAGCTATAAAGAGTTTAGCAAAACAATTGATTTTCATTAGTTTGTGTGCGTTGTTAGCATTTACGCGGACAGTAGGTATGCCAAAGGTTAACAAAAGTTTTATCACTTATTAAAGAATGTGTTTACTGTCCTGCGGAGTAAAACAGTATAAATATAATATTAGGGGTTTAAGTATGAAATTGCCGTTTTGTATGAAGAATTTACGAAAATTCATTTTTCCATACAAATTATATTTGCGATTTTTTAAGGAACCACAAATTTAAATTTTATGTTATTTTGTGGATATATTTAGACAACATTGAGCTATAGGATACACAGAGAAAAAAATTCCGAATTGATATGTGTAAAAAAATATTCATATCTTTATAACGGAGACGGGCACCTCTTAGGACGAGCTGTTTTTGAAGATGTATTTCTAGTGAAAAAAATAAAAATAAGAATAAAACTTCACACATAAATATAAGTCCTTGTAATGAAGTTTAAAATAAAAAAAGAATAATGGACATAGCTATTGTATTAAAGGAATTATACGCTAATGATTAATGAGGAAAAAATCGGCAATTTCATTCTTTAACCCCTATTATCTATCTATTTATATAATTATTTAACTCAATTGAGTACCTATTTCTATTAAGTCTAGAATTTTAACTTATTTAAAACGAGAATCTTATCTTATTTATTTATTTATTTATTTATTAAGCCTCTTTATTTCCTTTTAAAAACACAAATTCATTTAACATTTTTTTTTTTTACATGCAATTTTATAAATAATTAATTAAGCAAATTCATATTAAAATTTTTTTTTTTTTTTAAATACTTGATAGAATTTCTTTTCAATAAAATTAAAAGCATGCTATTTGTATGTATAATTTGATTTAAAGGACCCCTCTATGGGTAAAGGCCTCCTCCATTTTACTCCATATTTTTCGGTCTTTTGCCTTTGTAATCCAGTCATTTCCGGCAAACTTCTTTATTTCATCTATCCATCTTTCCTTTGGTCTACCTCTGTTCCTTTTATTGAGTGGTCCTGTCCATGTAGTCGCCTTTTTCGCCCATCTATCATTATCCATACGTGCGATATGTCCCGCCCATTTCCATTTCAGTTTTTTACAGTGTATCAAAGCGTCTGTAACATTTGTGATTTTTCTTATATCTTTGTTTCTTTTTCTGTTTATTCTTTTCAAGTTTAATATACTACGCTCCATTGATCTTTGGCATACTTGTATTTTATTTCTTGTATGGTTGTTAAATATCCAGGATTGACAACCATAGCTGAGGCTTGGCAATAGGCAAGAATCTAAAATTGTTCTCTTGAGTTTAACAGGAAGTTTTGATTTCAATATCTCTTTATTACTCCAGAATTTATTCCAAGTGATGTTTATTCGTCTGTTAAGTTCATCCTGGTGTCTTGTTGAAGAGAACGATACTTGTTTCCCTAGATATATATATTCTTGAACATATTCTAGTACAGTATTATTGACTTTAATGGGCAATAGTATACTGTTAGTCATGACTTTAGTCTTTGTAGTGTTTAGCTCTAGTCCAATTGTCCTGCTCGCTTCATTTAGTTCATATATCATTCCTTGCAATTGAGATGCCGTTTCGGAGAAAAGAATTATGTCGTCAGCAAATCGTAGATTACTAAGATTTTTGCCCTGTATATTGATACCTTTTCTTTCCCAGTTTAGGTTTTGCATTATATTTTGCAGCACGGTTATGAAAATTCTTGGCGAGAGGGGGTCACCCTGCCTGACGCCTCTACATATCGATACCTCCCGCGTATATTGTTGTAAGCAACAAAATAGCATTTTCTGTTTTTTAACATAAAGAGGTACAACTATATGTATTTTATTGATTACTTGTAACAGATTTTTAAAAATGTCAATTTTACCAGGAGTTATGAGAAGTAAATTGTTATATGTTTCAAATGTTCCCCACGTAGCGTGTTGCAAAATGCAATACAACAAAGTACGTGGTGTGGGAAGCGGCGCGCGCGGCGCAGAGAGCCATTGCATGTGATACATGCAACAGTTCACGCCGGGCGCTTCAACCGCACGCACGAAAAACTGATACAGTAGGTTATTATTGCAGAAAATACTAAATCGTGTTTTTATCACATTCTTTTACAATTAGTCGTTAGAAAATTCAAACAAGAGCTCAAAAACTATATGATTTGGCCAATTATAGTGCCGTAAGAAGAGATGAAAATGATGAATCAATTGAAATATATCACAACCAGCAAGTTCTCGCAAAGGAACAAGCCAGTTTCGATAACATTAGTGATATTAATAATAGAAGTACGCAAGGTAAGTAGTATTGAAATCAGTAGTGTATTTTATAAGATTTTTTATATCCACGTCGACCAAGAATGTTGTATGTAATATATGCAACATTTTACATGGGAAAATCTAGTGTTAATTGGTATTGTAAGTTGACATACAACAAGATACGTCGGAAGACTAATGATAAAATAATGTTAAGTAGTACATGTAGTATTTTACATCGGAATTGATAAAAACAAAGTTTGTCTTAAAAATACATACAACATTTTACGTCACGAATACTTAAAACTTACAATATTTTACGTTAAAATTGCTCACAAAGTTCAAAGTTTTAGATACTTATTGTGTTATAAAATAACGTATTCACATTTTTTACGACTACGTCATAATATTGTTAGAGCAAAACATAATTGGGTATTGGCTAATCTTACTTAATCTAGGTTCTTTTATGGAGCACTCAACATTGATTGGCTCTTATCTTAACTAGCGATAGTTGATGATGAGGGTGAAGATGTTGCTCGTTGCAAGTGATGCAAAAATTAAACTAGCATTAAGCGGATTTTGAAAATAATGTATAATTTGTATTCTCAAAGTAGTTTGTATAATATCAATTTAATTGAGTATTTTATTGTTGTTACAGAATCTCCATTTCCAATCGATTTTAAATAATCCGAGATTAACGAACTTGCAACATTAAATGAAGATGACGTTTTTGAGAGTTCTGAAGTTTTCTGTACCCACGAAATAAGCAAGAATTATCCCACTCCTAGTATTCCGAGTACATCTCATCCTTCCCCATACTGCAGTATAAACCATTTAGATTATGATTGCAATAATTACTTGCGCCCGTATTATATCGGAAAAGAAAATGAGTTGCCTTTCGAAGCTGCAACTTCTACCAATACTCCTGCATTTCAATCGGAGTATTCAACTCCTTAAGCAAACACTCCACTACCTTGATTTTCAAATGATAGCCCTCAGCCTTAATCTATAATACGTTCCAGAAAAGACAAGGGTAACGTTACAAAGTGGCATGTAAAAGACTGGCTAGATGTCAAAAGGAAAACTCCCAGAAATTTGGGTAAGGAATATGTAACCAGAAAACAGATTGTCAAAGCAAAAAGAGAAATGGGCCCGCCGTGTTCTTGCCACATGAAGTGTTTCGATAAACTCAGTCAAGAACAAAGAGAGATTTTTTTTGACAAGTTTTGGAGTTTAGGCAACCTACACAAACTATGACTAGTATCAACATAATATTTGACTAATCTAGCCACGAGAAAAATAAAGCGAAGAACGTTTACACATTTTATATCAAGGCGAAAATTTACACTTAAATACAGATTGCCAACTTCTTCTGATGATTAAATAAATAATTGTTTTAATGTGTGTAAGAGGATTTTTATAAAAGACGCATAGTGATTTTTTTGAGTTTCGCTCATTTTTAGCTGACCAGAATAGGACGAAAAATATTAAAGTGGAAAATGTTCACTGGAATAAAATAAAAGAAGTACGAGTTTGCGTCGGCGATCCATCTCAAACACCGAAACTGCTAAAACAGGTAAAAGCGAGCGATACTCAAAGAAATCACTATGCGTCATGGTATTTTAAAAAATCTTTTTACACACATTAACGCAATTAATGATTTTATCCTCAGAAGAAGTTGACAATCTGTATTTAAGTGTAAATTTGCGCCTTGATATAAAATGTGTAAACGTTTTTCGCTTTATTTTTCTCGTGACTAGATTAGTCAAATATGTTGAGATAAGTCATAGTCTGTGTCGGTTGCCAAAACTCTAAAACTTGTCGAAAATTTTCTGTCTTTGTTCTTGACCGAGTTTATCGAAACACTACATGCGGCAATAACACGGCAATAATAAGCTTATATTTAAGCAAACAGAGGAATGGACCCGCCATTTCTCTGTTTGCTTAAATATAAGCTTCTTGGCTTTGACAATCTCTTTTCTGGTTACATATTCTTTACCCAAATTTCTGAGAGTTTTCCTTTTGCCATCTAGCCAGTCTTTTACATGCCACTTTGTAACGTTACCCTTGTCTTTTCTGGAACGTATTATAGATTAAGGCTGAGGGCTATCATATGAAAAACAAGGCAGTGGGGTGTTTGCTTGAGGAGTTGAACACTCCGATTGAAATGCAGGAGTATTGGTTGAAGTTGCAGCTTCGAAAGGCAACTCATTTTCTTTTCCAATATGATACGGGCGCAAGTACTTATTTCAATTATAATCTAAATGGTTTATACTGCAGTATGGGGAAGGATGAGATGTACTCGGAATACTAGGAGTGGGATTATTCTTGCTTATTTCGTGGTTACAGAAAGCTTCAGAACTCGTTAATGTGTCAAATAATATTTTATAAAATACCTACGCTGCTGATTTATAGTGACTGTGTTAATTATATGAAAAAAAAAAGAATTTATTTTGTTAATTTTAAGGAGAATCTCTATTTTTTGTTATCTATCTTTAAAGTTTTTAATACTAAAGTTACCTCCAAAAATGTGACTAGTATTCATATTTTATTTAACTTGCTACACATTAAGTATTAAAATAAATTAGATTTTTAAAGTAAAACAGCTATTTCATTATTTTTGTTCTGATATCGTAGACATACAATAATTTTTGTCCATTTACAACTACGTAAATTATAGTATGTAGTAGATACAATAGAATCTTCCTTTGTCAGTCCAACGTAAAATGTTGTAAAGTACATATAACATAGTAGGCGTTCATATTATTCCTTGATAAAGTGTTGTATGTTGATAAAGTATGTAATATCTCAAAATCTAGCTATAATTTAATAAAATCTTTAATATAGAATTAATACGAAAATAATTGTAAGCCTTCAAAGGAAATTTCATTTAAATACAATTTTAGTTGTAGACTTTATTCATAACTACAACTTTGAATCTCTCTCCTGTAAAGTCCTAGTTTTGAACATACAATAGTTTACTCCGGAGGTATCGATATGTTAATTTCCGGACCCTGTGTCTCAATTTTAACTCGACTTTTGCTTTTATTGTATATATCAATTAGGAGATCTATAGTTTCTGAGGGTACATCACATTCGTATAAGGCTTTCCACATACTAGAATGGGATATAGAGTCAAACGCTTTGGCGTAGTCAATAAACGCAAGGTATAGTGGTTTATTTTGCTCTATGTATTTCTCTATAATTAAGTCTAATGTGTGAATATGATCTATTGTAGAAAAGTTTTTTCTAAAACCTGCTTGTTCAATTGGTTGTGCTTTTTCCGTATATCTTGCTAATCGTTCTTCAAGACACGATGCGAACAATTTGTATATATTAGGTTGCAAACTAATTGGTCGGTAGTTCCCAATATCGGCAGGGTTTCCCTTCTTGTAGAGTAAGATTATATCAGACTGAGCCCACTCCTTGGGTATTTTTCTATTATCAAGAACCTTGTTGAATAGAGCTGTTATGTACGGTGCTAGTAAAAGTTTTCCTGCTTTTATTGCTTCATTAGAAATGCCATCTGGTCCATTACTCTTGTCAGGTTTTAAGAGTTCAATTTTTTTCATAATATCAGCAGTAGAAAATCGACACAAGCTGGTAGAGTTTTTGCTGAGCGGAACAGTTATTTGAGTACTTTCTTGTAAAGAATATAGGTCTCTATAAAATGTCGTAGCAGTTTCTATTATTTTCGGTCTGGAGAAGGTTATTTTGCCAGTAGAGCCGTCTTTTAGACAAGGGATCCATTCCTTATTGTGTGTAAGGTTTCTAAGCCCTTTTTTTAAACTTCTTGATTTTTTGAGATAGGTTTCGATTACGTTTATGTTTCTCTCCTTGCGTTCTTTTTTCATTAATTTGTATATATTTTTGTAGAGATACGTGCGTTCGTCTTTTTCTTCAATGGTTAAGTTTTTCTTCTTTATTAATTCATTTCTTCTTGTAATGAGGCATTTTATATGTTGTGGGATGGTGTCACGTTTGGTTAATTTATTTGTTTTAATAGAATTTAAACTGTCGCATATTGTGTTTTTTATGATGGCGTAAAAGGATTCTAAATTCTCATAATCATTTATTGTTATCTTGTTAATATTTGCACTTAAGGCTGTAATATATTGTTCTGTTTGTTCAGTTGTACTGAGTTTGTTATTGTTGTTTTTGAATTTTGATGTGCTTTTCTTTATAGTTGCTGACATTTTAAAGGTACCCCTTATGAGTCGATGATCGCTAGGAAATGATAGACTGGTTATAATTTCTATATTTGAGATTTTCTCTTTTCTGTTTGATAGTATAAAGTCTATCTGACTTTTTGTGTTCTTTGGCGAGAGCCAAGTCCACATATTCTTGGGTTTCTTTTTAAATAAACTATTTGCAATATAAAAGTTGTTTTCCCAGCAGAATTGGAGTAGTGCTTCTCCTCTTTTATCTCTTTTTCCGTAACAATGTCTTCCTATTATTCTTTCTTCTCCTATTAATTGCTGGCCAACTCGGGCGTTAAAGTCGCCCAGTATAATTTTGTGGTCATTGTAATTGCTATGAGCCTGTTGAAGTTGGTTGTAGAAATTATTCATTTCGAGGTCACTTGCACTGCTAGTAGGCGCATAAACTTGTATGATTGTAAGTCTTGTAGTTTCAAATTTGAGATTTAAAATACAGATTCTTTCTGACACTCCGATAAAGCTTTCTATATTTTCTTTATATTTCTTTTTTATTAGGAAACCCACGCCATATTGACCCTTTGTTTCACCAAAGTAACAGAAAATATGCTCGTCACTTTCAATGATATTATAACCTAATCTTCTTACTTCTGCCAGGCCAACAATATCGTAGTTAATTTTTGATATTGCTTCTTTTAAATCAAGTAGTCGTTCGTCAGATAAAAGAGATCTTGTGTTATAGGTACATATGTATAATGTTTGGGATGGAGTTGGAGGGTCGTAGTCTGAATCCCCCGCGGTGACAAGCCGTACTGGGGGGTCGAGAGGGGCCGGGATCATTTGCTATTCTAAGCTGGAAGTAGAATTTTGTTTTCTAGTAGAATTAATCTCGGAATATGTAGGTGTGGGTTTTTTTAAAATAAAGTTGTTCATGTTATTTGTTTTATTTATTTTTGCAGGTTGTTTTTTGTTTAGTTTTTCCTTGTTGATAAAATGTTTAGATATTTCTGGTGATTCTGATAAGTTTCTTTTTTTGTTGTTTTGTCTTTCTGCATTTTGCTCATCATCTTTTATTATTATGAGTTTGTCATATCTTAAGAAGCCTTTCCTTCCTTTTTCTTTTTCTTTTTCCAGTTCTATCTGTAATTCTTTGCGTTTATTAAGCACTTCTATAGGGAAATCTTCTTTTATGTAATATGATGTGTTTTCTAAATTTTTCTTATTTTTTTGGATTTGTATTTTTAACCCCATGGTCAGAAATGTTACTGCAATTGGTCTGACTCTATCACCTTTTTTTCCAAGTCTTCTTATGAACTCAATGTTATTCTTATCACATTTAATGTTTATTTTGTTATTTATTATGCCCAGTACAATATTTTCTAAGTCGAGATAGTCTTTTTCTTTCTCTTCTACTCCAAAAAATATTAAATTTTTTCTTCTCAAAAGTTTCTCAAAATTTGAAATAGAATTTTTCTGTAATTCTAATTTTTGTTCGAGGATCTCGTTTCTCATTTCTAAATTTATAAACTTTTCGTTAATATTATTGTTGATTGTATTTTTTATGTCTTCTTTTAAATCTAACATTTCGGCTTTTTGTTGCTTTATGTCCTCCTGTATATTTCTAAGAATGCTTTTAATTTCATCCATTTCTATTTAGTGATATATGCGCTCTCTGCCGAAAAGTGGGTGAGTTAGTCAGTAGTACTAGTTGTGGTGTAAAGCAGCATAAAAAGCAAACGATATATCTATGCGTTTGATAAAGAGTTTTTCGTGGTGTTACTAGATGGCGTTAGTGGACTGTTGCAATGTAATGATAATTTGACAAATAAATTATTATGTAGTTAATTTTTTAGGTTATTAAATTTATTGTAATTTATTTTCGGGACTCTTAATAGCATTTAGTTTTCCACTTAGTTTAATCACTTATTGCACTGTTTGAATTCACTTTCAAGCGGTATTATTTCACTTTTATTGACACTATTTTTGTTGTTGTTCTTGCTTGAACTTATTTCGAATGTATTCACTATTTAATTTTGATTTTATTTCTTTGTTTTTATTTAATACACCAGGTTAGACACTTAGACACACTTTTCTTTATATTTCATGTAAATCACAACACTTTATCTATTTTTACGGTAAAAAAATATAAGGAGCCTATCTTTACTGTGGCACAACAGCGCCCCCTCTTATTTATTTATTTTACAATATTTATTATGGCGGAATTACATGTTTATGAGTTATGTACCTAAGTATGGAATTAATGAGTGTGCTGTGTGTGTGTTGGTGTGTGTGTGTGTGAAGGTGATGTTGTTCGTCTAGTTATGTATAACCACTTAATAACATTTCTATATCAATGTAATTTTGTGTTAGGAGCCATTTTATAATCTTCGTTTTAGCAGAGGTCGGGTGGCAATCTTTGATCCTACATCTGGTAACAACTTTGTTATATATGTAAGGGTAAAGGAAGTCTTTATGTCTTTTAGCAAATGTGGTGTGAACTGTTGGTGTTGCAATTTTGAATACGCGTTTCTTAAGTAGCTCTTTATAGTTTTCATTGCAAACGACTACTTTGTGTGTTGTTATTACGGCGTTAAGCACGTACAGCTTCCGCACACTCAAGACCTGACTGTCTGCGACTTGTGGGGTAGCGACGTGGCTTATTCAGCATCACCTTTAGCACTGCTCTCTGGGCTCTCTCGATCTTTAACACCGTACCGCCCCACGAGGATATGCAGTAACCAATAACCGATTGACAGAGCCCAAGATAGACCATCCGTAGGACTGAGGGTGACCCCGCGCCTCTGAGTAACAGCATTACGTGAATGATCTTCTTAACACGGCTTGATAGTGATGTTATATGATGGTGATAATTTAATTTGTTATCTATAAGAACTCCGAGGTATTTCAGAGCTTCTACCTCTTCAATGCTGTCACATCCACAAGTGGATGAGTTTGAACTGGAACGGACATTCTGACAGTTGCTGTTGTGGATCCTGACTGGTGGTATAAGGGCAGGCTTCGATGAGGCCGTTTTGTGAAAAGTCACAAACTTTGTTTTGGCGATATTCAGGATTAAAAGGTTTCTTTCTAACCATCGGGCCACAGAGGCCAGGCCGTGTTCTACGTGTTGGAATGTTTGCGACCAAGAGGTTCCATTGAACAAGATGGCAGTGTCATCGGCGTAACAAACTATCTCAGCATTTGGCAGCGGAAGGCATGGGAGGTCATTTATGTATACAGGGTTACAGGAAAAGTCGACCTAGATCCGTTAAGAGAGTGTAGTACACATCATTTCTGAATGATTTCACTATGGAACCCCCCATCCTAAACTTAACCGTTTTGGAGATATTCGTGTTTTAATTTTTTTTATGAAAATGCCCAATTTTTCGGCTATTCAATTGAATATTTTGAATTTTTTTGATTCTAATGATTATTGTTTTGGTTTTTTACATGGATAATGAGATGGTTAATGACCTCAATGACTAAAATTGCACGTAAGTTAAGTAAATAGGTCATTGTAGACGATCTAAACTTAAGAAAATAAGTACAAATTATAAAAAAATATTTTTCTTTTCTGGATATCTCAAAAAATTATCATGGCACTTGCTCTGCACATGTGCTTAAAAACATCTACATTTTATCAGCTATCCAACGAGGTATAACAACCTAGGGTTGTATTTAAACTCATAGAAAAAAACATAGTTAAAAAAGTTCAGGTAGTAGGTCTAACCGTGAAACTTAGTTTCTAAGGCTACATGGGGCAGTCAGAATAAATAGCGCTTATTTAATCTAATTAATTTGACTTAAGTTCAGCATCATCATTTCAGCTTAAGTTCAGCATCATCAAAATTTTATAGTTCATGTTCTACGTGTCCACCTCTATTTCGCACACATTTTCTCATTCTTTCACGTAGTCCACTTTTCACTACACCAGTGGTTAATGTTCTTCTTATGTCGTTAGCAGCATTAATTATCCTTTCTTTGAGAACTTCCACTGACGATATGGGGTTGAGCTCACTGTAAACGAGGCTCTTCATGTGCCCCCATACATAAAAATCCATGGGGGTCAGGTCGGGAGATCTGGCTGGCCAGGGTAAAGGTCCACCTCGTCCAATCCATTTGTTAGGATAGTTAGTGTCCAACCATTCCCTAACGCTTCTTCTGAAATGAGCAGGGCAGCCATCATGTTGAAACCACATGTCCCGCAGTAATTGTAATGGGAGATCATCTAGTAGGTCACCTAAGTCACCTCTTAAGAAATTTTCATAAGTTTCACCATTGAGGTTGTCTGGAAGAAAGTAAGGCCCAATCAAATGGTTGGAAATGATGCCCATCCACACATTTACACTAAATCGTCGTTGTGACCCCTTTACTCTTTTCTTATTTGGATTGCCTCGTTCTTTAGGAGCCCAATGGTGTGCGTTATGGTAATTAGTAATCCCGTCCTTATCGAATTTGGATTCATCTGTCCATAATATTAATTTTAGGAAATTCGGGTCCTCGATATCTGCATTGAGCATGAATCTGCAGAAGTCCATGCGTCTCGCGGGATCTCCTTCTTCAATTACATGTACCGGCGTGTAGTGGTATGGATACAGGCCTGCCGTATGAACCGTAAACCACACTTTCCATTGAGTTAGGCCCAGTTCACGGGCAACAATATTGGTCGAAGTGGTTGGGTCTCTTCTGAACCGTTCTACGATTTCGTTGTCTTGTTCCTCGTCGTCATCAATGACACGTGGTCTTCCTAAGTCCGTACGTCGTCGCAAAACAGAGCCAGTTTCACGAAGTCGTCGGTAAACTCCGTCGAAAACGCTCACATCAGGTACTCGACGGTCGGGATAGCGTCGTATGTACTCAGTCCGAGCTAGTGCGGACACGCAATTGCAGTATCCGTAGCAGATAATCATATCCGCATATTCTTCGTTCGAGTATGTTGCCATTTTCAACAGTCCAGTATCACAAGCACAAATCAGAGTCCAGTAAACAAGCACAGTAGTCACAGTTAGAAAAATCAGTCCAGAAACAAAGCCAAGTCGTGTAGGAATCCGAAAGCACAATAATTCGCATCTACCATGGACGAATCGCATGAGCAGACTAAAATGGATGGCAAGCAAACATACGACCAAATACAAAACAGTGGGCATGTTGTATCCCCAAACTTGTTTTTGCACATTATTTTTCTCACTCTCACCTGCATAAATCGTAAGTTGTCTCGCTCACACGCACCGGATTAACTTGAAGGACAATAGCCGAGGGACCCGTTAGACCTACTACCTGAACCTTTTCAACTATGTTTTTTTCTATGAGTTTAAATACAACCCTAGGTTGTTATACCTCGTTGGATAGCTGATAAAATGTAGATGTTTTTAAGCACATGTGCAGAGCAAGTGCCATGATAATTTTTTGAGATATCCAGAAAAGAAAAATATTTTTTTATAATTTGTACTTATTTTCTTAAGTTTCGATCGTCTACAATGACCTATTTACTTAACTTACGTGCAATTTTAGTCATTGAGGTCATTAACCATCTCATTCTTCATGTAAAAAACCAAAAAAATAATCATTAGAATCAAAAAAATTCAAAATATTCAATTGAATAGCCGAAAAATGGGCATTTTCATAAAAAAAATTAAAACACGAATATCTCGAAAACGGTTAAGTTTAGGATGGGGGGTTCCATAGTGAAATCATTCAGAAATGATGTGTACTACACGCCCTTAACGGATCTAGGTCGACTTTTCCTGTAACCCTGTATGTTGAATAGGATGGGACCTAAGACGCTACCCTGGGGCACCCCAAAGTGAACGGATTGCACGTCACTTATTATGTTACCCACCCGCACACACTGCCTCCTCTCAGCAAGATAACTTCTGAACCACGCCAGGGCCACCCCTCTGATACCCGTTTTTTCAAGCTTAGACAGCAGGATGAGAGTTGAAACGGTGTCAAAAGCCCTGGCGAGATCCAGGAAGACTCCCACACAGCAACGGCCCGAGTCGAGGTATCCTGTTACCAGCGACGACAGCAGACCCACCGCTTCATCAGTGGATCTCCCCTGCCTGAAGCCGAATTGCCGCAGTCTTATTACCGATCTTTAAGTGACAGTCGCAAGTTGTATAATTGTACAATTATTGCTAGCAAAACCTTAATTCGTATTACGGAACATACATTGCTATGATAGCGCCCCAAGCGGCAACTTAACAAATTAAAAGTGTAATGTCAAGTGGCGCTAGTTGCCATACATTTTAGTCGCAAATGCACTTATCGTGCGACCACTATGCGATTTGTTTCCGTAATACCAAAAAAGCAACCGCAACTAGTAGCAGTCGCGTTGCAGTTGTACAATTAGCTACCGGTTGCTATAGTTCGGTAATTGGACTGCCGGTCCGTTAGCAATTTGCGACTACCGAGAAAACTTGTGAGCCGTTTTTGGACTATCTTTTCTAATAATTTTGACACGATGCTCAGTAACGAAATTGGCCTGTAATTATGGGGTGAATCTCTCGTCCCCGACTTATGGATTGGAGAGACTGCTGCGGTCTTCCAGCAATCGGAAAAGATTCCACTGGACAAACTAAGATTAAAAACGTGCGTTAAAGGAGCTGTTAACACATCACAGTTTTGCTTTAGTAATCTGCTGGTAATTCTATCATTCCCAGGTGCGCTGTTAATTTTCAGGTTCCGGATCAGACCGGCAACCTCTAGGGGATCAGTAGGCGTTAGGAAAAGAGAGTCCAATGGTGATGTTCTTATCTGGATTGAATTTGCTAAAGATTCCTGCGTTGTGTTAGTCCTGGAGAGGGTGTCATTAGCCAACTTCTCACCTAATGTTGAAAAGTATGTATTACAGAGGGTGACTCCTTTTCGGTTTTGGCTAAGTGAAGTAATTCTGTAGGTTCTCTTTTCTTCTTAATAGTATGGCAAATTTCATTTACTGTCCTCCACAGTTTTTTTGGATCATTGTGGTTTTTTTCAAGCTGCTCTGCATTGTATTCGTTTTTCAGTTTACGTAAAAGATCATTGCAGAAGTTTCTGTAGCGTGTATAGGTCCGCTTCAGAATGAGATTATCTGGATCTTTGCGCGAGGATAAATGGAGTTGGTCACGATTATTTATACAGCGGATCAGACCTGGAGTTATCCATTGTTTCGCGATGTGTTTCGACCAGCTTGTACTTACTTTTCGTGTGTGCTTAGACAGTATATTCTGTATCGTTGTGGTTAGTGCATGCGCCGCAGATGAGGCATCCGTCTTCTTAGTGACGACTGACCAGTCCACTGCTTTGAGATCTTCAGCAACGGCTGATTGGTCTACTTTAGTTATATATCGGTTAGGTGCCTCCTTCTTTTTGCTGGGTAGCGATACTCCAATCATTGCTAAACTGTGGTCTGTGGCACTATTTGAACAGACGACTCCAATAGCAGGGCTATAGGGTCTCATAAATATGTGGTCTAGGCAGGAGTTTAGACGAGTTGGTTTGGTGATCGCAGGGACGAAGCCGTGTTCTGATAGGAGACATACGTAGTTATTGTTTTTAGTATCAGCAGAGTTGCTTGTTATGTCTATATTTAAGTCACCTGCAATTAAGAAGTGTTTTTTGTGTTTTAGTGCGCTGAGATTTTGGTCCAGAATGTCTACAAATCTATCTATATTTCGTGAGGATGGGGAGCGGTAAACACTTAAAATAGTAATAAATCCTAAAATGTCGACTAGTATACAGTTAGCCTCTCCTTTAAAATCGATCTCCGTCGCCGATGCTCCGAGGCAATCCCTTGCGTAGACTACTACGCCTCCTGCTTTGTTAGTGATTATATTGGTGTGAAAGCTCGTGTAGCCATCAAGTTGCATTATGTTCTTTTGTTCTAACCAGCACTCGGTCAGCACTATAACGTCATATTTTATATCGAGTTGATGAAGCATAACAACAAAATTATCGAAATTTTTATTTAAGCTCCGTATATTGTAGGTTAGTAATTTGAAATCCCATTTAGTTGTGGTAATGAGGGTTGTACAATCTTTCAATCGACTCAAAGATAAACAGTCAACGTTGAGCGAGTTATCCATTTCTTTTGTCAGTTCGTCTATTGACATAGGTTCCGGGGTTTGCTCCACATAGTGGAGAAATCTCCGGCATGAAAAAGTAAAATTTGTAAAGGCCAATAGCGGCCGCATAATAGGAAAAAGTGTCGACTAGTTGTTGTTTGACAGTTGTTACTCGCTAACGTGTTATGTATTTCATGATTGAAAACCGACATTGCTAGATATTTGGGATAAATTGTGTTTGCAAATAGTTTGTGGTTATCATATGATCGTGATGAATTAAATGTGAAATGTAATAGTGGTGTTGTGTAATTTTTATATAGTATACTAAGAAATATCATGTAATTGTGGCCATAATTATGAAAATCCTTATAAAAACTAGAAATTAAATTTAATGAAAAAAGAAGTATGCAAACATCGTTTAAAACTTTAAGGCAGTAAAGATTTGTGGCTGGACGGCAGAATTTGACAATGGTATCAGGCTGAATTGATTCTTCAGTTATTGGCTCCTCGCGACTCCCCAACTTCTAGCGTCTATCATTACCACCAAAAATCCGCTCAAGGTCCGTCGTGTTCTTGATGGCCCTTGCGTTAGTCCCTTCGGCGGCACGAACATAAATAGTACCATTTTTTGACCAGCAATATTTCAACCCATGCTGCTTAGCCTGCAGTCTGGTGTCACGAAAAAAGGTTCTATTGTGTGTGGTGAGTCTTTCATTGGTATATAATTTAATTGCTGGGCCTTCCAGATCCAAATCATTGGTGGTGATGTTTTTTCGTGATTTACAGGCTTTCATAAACTCGTCGCGTGTCGATTGTCGAACAAAACGAACAACCACCGGCCTGCTAGAGCTGTAGTTTTGTTTATCAGCATTGACAGAGGCTGTGTTAGTGTCGCGGGGGGGTCGACGCAGTGCCCCCGCTCGGGAAACCATGTCGATATCCTTGTCTTCTAACTTCATACCGACCTTTTGAGAAAGGACGAGAATAGTGTGGAGTAGATTTTCTCTTGGGGACTCGGTTAATCCAATAATCTCAAGTTCGTTGCGCAAAAGAGCCTGCCCCTGGTTATTCAACTCCTGTTGAAGAATAGACTTGTCGCGTTCAAGTTCAGCAATTTTATTGGAGGCTACGGTGATCTGGTTTTGTAACTCATTTTGTCGTACATCAAGTTGGACGTAAACCTTGTCCAATTGGCTTTTCCATTCTTGAAACATCGACTTTATTTCATGTTTTATAGTGATTTCTATGTGTGTCGTTAAGTTATCTTTGATTTTTTCCATCTTGTTGTCCAGAAGATCACTCATTTGTTTCAACGTAATATAACCTTCGCCCGGCCCGGGGGCCCTAGGCTGCAAATCAGTATTTTGTTCATAGGAGATGTTTGTTTGGTCGTGCACGAAATCATCACATGACATTATTGTGTCGTTTAATATTTTGTTGTTTCCACGAACTGGTGTGTCGCTATTATCGCCCCGACATCGCGTAATATTCACGCAACACTTGCATGCCCAATGGCGCCTCGAAGTTACTGGTATGTTTTCAAATAATTCCCTCGTCATGTTTAAACATTTGTAGTCATAATAACCAAAACATGCGTTACACTGCAAAGTTTCCTCAATGGGAACAGTTGACTTGCATCCCATACAAGTGGCCATCTTAGTGTTCATGCGAAACGTTTACGTAAGATAATGACAATAGGAATTACTTTCGTATTGAATCCAATAGGGTCGTAGCCTGCCGCAGCGGAATCGTAGCGCTGCTCGTAACTCCGTCCGTAGTAGCCGAAGCGAGTGATCCGGTTTGGCGCTCGGATTTTGACGAGTGCGCAGATAATTGTGGTTAATTTCAACAATATTACGACGTGTGGCCGTAGCCGAATGGACAAAGGTTCAGTACTCACGCCGTGGTTTCGAGTTCGATCCTCGCAATCTGTCTTGACTTTTTTCTCTCGACTATTTCACCGCAGGGCTCCGGTTAATCCCCGACGAGGTTCCGACACCAGCAAGGGCGAAGCCCGGGGCTCCCACAATATTTAAAAATATTATTTAAATTGTTTCAAAGTAGGCAGCAGCACGTCCGCTCACAACTAACAACGCACGCACTCCAATTTTGACAACCGATATGAGATATTTAGATGTGACCGGGATGAAACGGCTAGTGGGTGTAGTCGCGGGGGTGGGGTGGTTGTGGCCGTGCGCCGTGAGCTATGTCCCGCCGCTCGCCCGGGTTGGTGCGCGGCGCCGCCGGCGGACGAGCTGTGGGTGAGCATTCCGTTGAGCAGCCGCACCTACAATGATCCCGCGCCTACTTGTCTCCACATTGCATGTGTTTATATTCCACATAGTATTGTGCATGAACCCATGCTCAGCTCTTTTTATGATCGTACAGTTGAAATAATCAACTCTCAACCGAACGATATTTTTCTTATTGTTGGGGACTTCAATGTAACCAATGCTGCCTGGGTTTTCGATGGCGAACATGATGGTATGACACTTTGCGCTGGTAATGATAATTTAGTCTCACTAACATTCGATTTCGTGAATTTTTCTTTATCACGACAATACAGCCATTTATTTAATCAAAATAATCGCTTACTAGACCTTGTCTTTTGCTCAAAGTTATGTCAAATTAATATGTTAGCATACCATTTGTAAAAGAGGATCCTCATCATAAAGCATTAGATATAAGCCTGTCAATAAGCTTGCCTCCTTCTCTCAGATGTAACAGATACACACTAAAAAAATTACTTTAGAGCAGACTTCGATTCAATTAAACAAAGTTTAGAATCTATTCACTGGGAGGAGGTTTTCTTAGATAGTAAAGATGTCGATACTATGCTATCTGTCTTTTACAATATTTTAAACAATATCATAAGTACTTATGTTCCTGTTCGTAAATTAATAAATACACATAAGTTCCCACCATGGTATACACTCTCCCTAATCAAGTTAAATAATGAAAAAATAAAATTTCATAAAAAATGGAAAACATATGGCAGTCAAAATGATTATTTTACATTCTCCTTACTTAGATCTCGTTTGCGGAATCTAGAAACCAGTGCTTTAAGGAGCTATGTAACGTTTGCTGAGGATAAAATAAAAGAAAACCCAAAATATTTTTGGACATATGTTAAATCTAAAAAAGCCTCTGGCGACTTACCTGAAAAAATGATTTATGATAATTTAACACTTTCGAATGGAAACGAAATATGTCAAGCGTTTAATAATTATTTTCAATCGGTTTTTGTACATAGTACAAATAGTAACTGTTATCATTTTGATAATGACACATTACAAAAAAGCCCTGTAGATCTCAGTGATATACAATTAGATGAAAAAGAAATACTCAAACACCTAAAACAATTGAATGTGCATAAAGGAGCGGGCTCAGATGATATACATCCTCTTTTTGTGTCCAATTGTGCACATCAACTAGTAAAACCTCTGACCATAATATTTCGTAGGTCGCTCAGTACCGGTGTATTCTCTGGTCTGTGGAAGCGAGCTCTTGTAACTCCTATCCCTAAAAATAATAAAAAAGACCAAATAGCACAGTACCGCCCCATCTCTAAATTATGTGTGTTTGGTAAGCTATTGGAAAAATTGTTATCACTTCGGCTGTCATATTATATTCGTCATCACTTATCTCCCGCGCAGCATGGTTTCATTAAGTCACGTAGTGTTGAAACCAACATGGTAACATTCACTGAGTTCGTTCAACAGGCAATGGATAAAGGCAGACAGGTAGATGTCGTGTACACCGACTTCTCAAAACCCTTCGATAAAATTTCACATGAATTACTTTTACAGAAGCTTTGGAGACTTGGTGTGCATGGTAATTTGCTTAGATGGCTTGAATCATACATTCGCAATCGCAGTCAAGCTGTGTGTTTGAAAGGTTATTGCTCAACTTTCTTACCTACACCGTCTGGAGTTCCACAGGGCTCCCATCTAGGGCCCATTCTCTTTTCCATCTATATTAATGACATCAGTGAAGCCCTGTGTAACAGCGATCACCTTCAATATGCAGACGATACAAAAATTTATAAAGTTATCAGTGATTTGGATGATTGCCATTGCCTGCAGAGTGATTTGGATGATTGCCATTGCCTGCAGAGTGATTTGGATGCTCTAGGAAAATATTGCAAAGATAATCAATTATTCCTCAATGCAGATAAGTGTCGTATTATAACTTACTCGAGAAAAGTCAATTCTCTTGAGTATGTATACAAAATTGATAACACAGCCCTGATACGGGTTGACAATATTAGAGATTTGGGAATCATTATGGACAGTAAACTTTCTTTTAAACTACATTTGGAACAAACAATAGGAAAATCTTTTCGCACTCTTGGTTTCATAAACAGAATAACCAAACCTTTCAATAATCCTCTTACATTAAAAATTCTTTTCTTCAGTTTTGTTCGTTCTATTTTGGACTTTGGCAGCGTTGTTTGGAATCCATTTTATAAAAAAGATATAGATAGAATTGAAAAAGTGCAACGTAAATTTTTAAAAATATTTAACTATCGTATGAATTACTTAAATAATGACTATAGTAATTCTTTGAGAAAACATAATTTACTGTCACTTGAAAACCGCCGAAAAATGTTCGAGTTAGTCTTCCTATTTAAATTAATTAATTACAATATTGATTGCCCTGTCCTTCTATCAAAAGTAAATTTCATTGTCAAATCCCGACTGCCCGCACGCCTCTCACGGCCAGTAAAAATATTTGTACCACCACAGTTTCACAAAAACTACACCCGTAATAGTTATTTTTCTCGCTGTCTTAGAATGTATAATAATAGTTTTTATAAAATAGACTTGTTCTGTAACACCCTAACTAGCATTAAATCCAAAATTTTTAATATGTTAAAATGACCAGTATGATATTCACAAACAAGCTATCGTTATATTTGATGGATAAATTCATATATATATATATATATATATATATATATACATTACATAATTATGTACGGCACATTGGGTTACCACGGGCTGTCGAATTTTCACGGTCAATCTTGTACTCTATCAAGTAAATGGAGGTTGAAAATTGACTGGACTAATTTTGACAGTTTTGGGTGGTCTAATCTGTTATTGTTAACTGTTACCTAGTTGCTAGTTTTCTATTTCTATGCATATCTACTTTGAAATGAAATGAAATTTATTTGCAGTAATTATGGTTACAGAGATGTTAAATAAAAATTTGACATCACAATTAGCCGTTTCCAGCATGCAAAATTTACACAATAATTATTAGGGTATTTGTTAAAATATGTCAAAATTAAATTAATTAAACTATATGATACAAATTACAAAAAACAATAATAAAATAAAACAAACAATAGTCAAAAATCTTCACAATAAGTATTAAAATATTCATCTAAAGAATTAGTTATATCAGTTTGGTTTTCAGTTGAAAATAATCGTTCAAACCATAAAAACATTTTTCAATAAGCCAGTTGAATAAAACACGTTTGAATAAATTTGTTGACTTATTTCTAATCGTTTCTGGCAGATGGTTATATATTTTAATACACATACAATACGAATTATTTGAGCAAATTACCGTTTTACAGTTCGGCATCATCAACTTATTAGGATGCCTGGCACTAAATAAGCACTTATCCCGTCGCTGCACAAATAAATGGATATTGGCTTTCACAAAAGTAGAGGTTTCATAAATGTATAAAGATTATGAATTATTATGAATTATAGAAGGAAGTGTTAATAAACGTAAATCTTTGAAAAGTGCTTTACAACTAATTAAAGGCGGAACATTACAGATTGCTCTTATACACTGTTTTTGTGATATAAAAAGCCTATTTATTGCTACTGAGTTTCCCCATAACAATATTCCATACCTCAAATTTGATACTATATAACCATGGTATGCTTTTAATACTGTTTTTAAGTCACTTATTTTACTAAGACGCCACAAGACATAAACAAAACGGTTTAGTTTTAAGCATAATTTGTCAATGTGTGGCTTCCATGTACAAGAGTTGTCTAAGGTTATGCCCAGGAAAGGAGCGTCATTAGTTTCGTCAATTGTTCTATTATCAAATGTCAACTGTAGTTCTTGCCCTCTAGCACCCTGGCTATAAAATTGCATATATTTTGTTTTTGAAATATTTACTTTTAAGTTATTGTACTGTAGCCATTTTATTATATTAGCAATTTCGGAATTGATTTCATTATTATAGGTCATCTTGTCTTTACATGGTACAACTAAAGCTATATCATCTGCAAAGAGGGAGCACTGATACTTAGTGGCCTCCGGTAAATCATTTATGTAGAGCAAGAAGAGTAGGGGACCAAGAATACTTCCCTGTGGGACACCAACTTTATTTAGATTTCGGTGTGATTTATAGGTCACTTCTTCTATTTTATCGTATATTTTGTTAATTTCTACATATTGATACCTGTCTGTCAAATATGACCGTAACCATTGAAGTGGAATACCGCGAATACCATTTTGTTCACACTTGCTCAAAAGTATTCCATGTGATACTCCATCGAAGGCCTTAGACATATCAAAAAGAATAACTGTCACCGGGTTTTTTTGATTGACCTCCTCTTTTACTTTTGTAATGATATTAAACGCTGCTAGAGTTGTCGATTTGCCCTTTTGGAAACCATTTTGCTGAGAACAAATAATTTTATACTTTGAGAGGAAATTATAAAGTCGCTTGTACATTAATTTTTCTAATACTTTTGATAAAACCGACAGAAGTGCTATAGGTCTATAGTTGTCAATACATTTTTTATCCCCTTTCTTGTACATGGGTTTTACAATGGCTACTTTAAGGCGATTTGGAAATACACCTTCACAAAAAGAGAGATTAATAATATAGCTAAGTACAGGAGACAAGATCTCAGCACTGATCTTTATGATCTTTGTGTTGATACCATTATGCCCGACAGATTGTGTATTTTTAAGTGTCCGAATTATTTTAATGACTTCATCACTATCAGTAGGTGTCAGGAACATATTATGATCATTTTTATTAATTTTATATCTACATTCATCTGGTTCAACGTCGTCGATAGTATTAGTGTAAAAGTTATTAAAGGGTGAATTTCAACAGGTCCATTAAAATTTTCATTTCCGTGGACTTTTTTATCTTAAGGTTTAAAAAATAAATAAATCGCGTTTTTTAAAGTTGTTGATGATATATGTATTCTTGCTTAATATCTAGAAGATAACTTAAAAAACAAACGAGATATTCAAGATTAAAATTTTCGTGCCACGGCGATGAAACATGCGTGCACGGCAATGAAACAAGCGTCCACGGCAATGAAAGAACTGTGCCACGGGAATGAACGCATCCACGGAAATGAAAATCCATATTAAAGATAATGTCGTGCAACATGTCGCACCCCCAGAACGAAAGTGACTCAACTCAAAATTTGGTGAATTGAGTTAAAAACACGAACTGACTCACAAAAATCTGATCTATCGACTAGTCTTTCAAAAACTGAGGAATTCGTGCTAGAACAGGATAAACAGACACCGGCCACTTCTATTGAACCAACTACATCCGCTGTCAATCATAAATTGTGCGAAACTAAGTAACTATTTGTTATTTATCTGCTGTCAAATCATATCATAAATAGGTACTTATGTAGATTAAAAATCTGCAAAAGAGTAAAATTAAACAAAAAGTTAATGGACTAAAGCATAATTAGTATCATTTATTTAAATTCTTTCACACAAAAGAAATCAACAAATAAGATATACTTGTGTAAAGTATGCAATAGCAATTGCATATACACAACACAACTCAATTTCTCAATTGCGCATAAATGTTTAATACGAAGGGAAACAATAACATTTTTATAAATCAAATGACAAAACGTATATAGGTTGGTACATTAGTTGGTTGGCGTAGGAAACCCATATACTTGCAGTAATCACTGCCTTATTAAAACAACTTACATATCACAACACAATGTTTCAATTTGCGCATCAATGTTTAATGCGAAGCGAAACAATAACATTTTTATAAATCTAAAGACAAAACGTATAATAGGTATGTACTACATACATGCAGTAATCACAGTCTTATTATTATCAATATTGTATTTTTTACCTTTCCTTATTTAAATCTTGTAAGACTTACAGTAATAGATTCAACAAGTTTACACCCCTTGTCTATGGTTCGGGCTTCTGTCCTGTAGCAATAAAAGGTGAACCTTTGGATATTATTATGATATAATTTTTAATAATAAAGAATAAAATCAGCCTTTCAAACTTAATATTAAATTAACACTTACAATATAGCTCTGTTAACAGGAATATCAGCTTTTCAAGTTCACTCATCTCATTATTATAAGTATCTATTATCTTCTATAATTTACTTATATCACAAAGATATATTTTTGCACTTCACAAAGGAAGATAGTCTCTTCACATAATCGTACATTGTGAACTATAGCAAGTAAGATGTATTTTCAAAATAATAAGTACTAAAACACAAGCATCTGGGTACTCTAAAAAAAATACCAACCTTTCAGGTATCATCTTATCTCATAATAACATAAGAACACAATGTGAGTGTATGACACTACAAAATTCAGTCTTTCCAGTTTAACTTACACTAATCTGTATGCCTAAGTAAATCACATTTAGGATTTTTTTTGGTGGTCTTGATTATTTATTAAAATTAAGCAAAATTATATTTAGTCAATTGGTACTTAAATAAAAATTTAATTATTATAAGTATCGGAGTTTTTTGAGTATCTTTTTTGTTTTTATTTCAAAAATCTCTTCGTCATCGGTATCAATTTGGGTAAAGAAAGTAGTTTTCTTTCTAGGTTTAATATTGTTAAATATAGACATACTATCATCTGAATCACTAAAGTCTTTGTTTGGTTTTCTTGATGTTTTTGTATAGTTTTCCTCAATAGTACTAGATTTTTCGAACTCTTTTAAAACTTCAGAGTCAACGTTACTTAAGACTGAGCACGATGGTACACTTGTAGCACCACTACAGTTTAAATTTTTAAAAATATAATTTTCTAAAATTGTACTATCAAACTGAAGTACAGTTGCTGGCTGGATGGTTTTTGTTGTAGAAGTTGAGGGTTTAGGAGCCAATTCAAGTTTGTCAGTTAATTTGACTGGACGCATATTACGGGTAGAAGTTTTTGTTGTATTTTTAGTGCAGTTTAATGAGCGTTCAAGAGAAGTTGACATCTGGAGTTTAGTTGAAAAGTCATAAAATCCTAAGTGATTACCATGAGGGCATTCTTTAACATTGTTAAGACATTCAATATTTGTGCAAGATAAGCGACGCAGTGCTAAACAGTTGCCTGATTCTGCAGTCCAGACAACTTGGTGGACTTTTAAAGTACCTGGGAAAGGTTTCAAATTGTCAGGTAGTAACCAATCTTTTCAGTGACCTGATAATCTTCCACGAGTTCTATTTTAACTCCCTTGACCGAGGTCTTCAAAGTATTCACGAATGCATCAAGATCAGAAATGTCACTCTGTAGTGCAACGTATCGGTCTGCAGTTCTCTTTAAAAGTCCACCGACGCCATCTGGAGCACCTTTGCCGTGTCCACATTCGCAATAATTCCAAACTACTTTTTTAAGTGTGGGAATATAGATAGAAAGTCGAGACATTATATAAAATATTTTTTTGTTGCGATATTGTCCAGAAGGAGAATCAGAAACGATGTAAAGATTTTGAACCAAGGGTACTGTATTTTCTATTTCAGTCAAAATTGGAATCAGATGTGCCCATACTGCAGCAGCATCGTGTCGTAAAGACGTACTTATAGTACAAAAACATTGGGTTTTTGGCGTGTGTCCATTAATATTAAAATAAAGAACTGCAGTATGTAGAGTAAACTGCTTTCTACTACCACCAAAGTGAACCGACTGAATTTCAGAATTATATTTAGCACTGTAATTTTCGCTAAAATCTATATGTATAAGACAGTCATTCTCAGTTAAATTTTGCTTAATTTCTTTAATAGCATCGGTCTGATTACGTATGTTTGCACAATGATTCAGGAATGGCTTAAGATTAGTTTCAAATTTTTTTATTATTATTAACGGTTTAACGTGGTGTCGTACTTTTTCAACGGTGATGGCAACTTTCTCAATCCCATTTTTAGTGTATGAATTTTTCTGTTTTTCCCAGACCCAATATAAAACTTTTTCCGAGTTAACAAATTCTTGGTATATTAGATGTCTGTTTTTACAGACGGTACACTTTCTTTGTAGACATTCCAAGTTATAAATATCGCAACATATGCTCTTAATAACTTCAGTTGTCGAATTTTCTTTTATGATATTATTCTTTTTTAGAGATTCAGTTAAAAGATCCATGTTTTCGTGTTTTTCACACAAGCAAGTGCTGCGCATATTTAATTTTGGTTGCAGCACCCAAAAAGGTTTTAAACGTGAAAACGTTATGTAGCTAATAGGTGGATAACCCGACTCTATGTATTTTCTGTGTAAATTTTTTATTGTGTCCGTCATTAAACGTTTCTGTTTCTTTGTTCCGTTTTTTGTTATAGTGTCTTTCTTGCCTGGACACATGCTTGAATTTTCGTCGTCTTCATAAAATTTTAGTACAATTTGGCGGATTCGAGTTTGTTTTGGGTTACTTGTATCATTCAAATCTATCGTTAACTGTTTTACTTTTTTTTTCTCCGTAACTATATCTTTTCCTTTCTGAATAAGTCTTTCGCATCGTTTTTTATACAAGTTCCTTTCGCGGGCAACTCGAGCTAATTTTTTTTGTACCGCAATGAGCTGGGAGCGTTTAGATTTTTGGTATTTACGTAATTTTTGTTGCAAATCACGTTGAAATTTTAAAGTTGCAGTAGAAGAGTTTGATGCTGGACTATGAGGACGTGATGTAGAATCTGGGGAATTTATACTACTAATGTTTGGTGCTCGTTGCGGTGATCCTGGGGGTGTATTTTGTTGACTACTTGTGGCCAGCAAATTTGAGCTACTTGCTACTAGAGCGTCAATCCGCAAATTGTCACAGCGACGTCGGTTTGATTTTAAAGATTCAAGACGCGAGCTACGTCTTGTTACAGGAGTCATCGGCATGTTTTCATTAGGAGCTACTTGAAATAACCCAAAAGACATTTCATTTGGCTCCATCCTTGGTGTTTTAGCATATTCTACATCATAAGTTACATTTGTACTTGTGTTCTTACGAAGATTTGCTGTCTTTTTTTTATAAGAAGAAAGTGCACTCACCAAGTTCTTTTTGCGAAGAATTCGAAGCTTCTTTGAAGTCATTGCACTTCGTGGGACCACTAATCCTGCAGCCTTCTTTTTAACATACCGTTCTCTTTCTTTTCTTAGATACTCTTCTCTTAATACAGGATCGCTTCTTAATTTTTACGTCGCTTTTGTTCGGCCAATCTTTTCCTCTCCTTTCTCTCCTGTTCAGATAATTTTGGCTTAGGCATTTTGGCATCCTAAAAATAAAAAATCCATTATTAAAATCAGACTGTAGTATGTGTGTGTGTGTGTGCGTGTGTGCTTGCGTGCATGTATGTGGATGCGCGTATGTACGTATATATATGTGTGTGTGTGTAAGGTGTCATTTTGTAAGATTAATATGGATGTTTTTTGTAGTTGACTGTACAGTAAAAAACTCATCAATTCTATCCTAAAAACTTTTATCGTATTGCAGAGGGTTAACTTGACGTGTCCTTAACTATCAATTCAATTCAATTTCTTTACTGCTTGCTACATTGGGTACAAAATGTCTTAATTACTTATAGCAAATGCACATAGGCTGTTAACATATACAATGTAGCGCCCCGTAAGGGCATGACAATTTATAGAGGGCTTAACATTATTATTATTATCACTACTATTTATTACACGCCTTTAATTTCATTATTGTAATATAATCATTGTACAGTCGTTACTTATTTACTGCTAGGAATTATTCTACATTTATTTTTTCAATAAATTCAATAAAATAACACAATTATATCTTGATTTATCATAATTCAATTATCCAAACTAATACATATACTACATATATGAAAGTAACTCCATCTATCTGTCTGTTATGCTTTCACGCTTAAATCACCGAACCTATTTTAATGAAATTTGGTATTCAAGTCCAAGTCCAACCTATCTAAGGTTGGACTTGGAGAAAGGACATTAGGTTATCCCTTACACCAACCCACGCAAGCGCAGCTGCAGGGGAAAAGCCAGCATTATATAACGTGTAACAGAAATAGCTCACAACCTGAAAGTAGTTTGTTACTAATATACTATTGTAATTAGTATTAACAGAGATATTTAGAAAATTAGTTATCCTCATTACAAACACATAATATGAGCAATCTACGCAGCGACCGCGTGTAGAGAACTGCGCACGTATGAGCGAGGAGCTCATAGGTACTTGTATTTATTACAGCTGATAGCGATAGCGCTCGCCCGCCGCTCAAAAATTGCTGATTGATGAGATCTCTCATTTAAATTATACGAGCTTTGAACGGACCGTCGACTCAGGTTTAGTTAAAATATGATGCTGTATTTAATTATAAACTGAATATGTCTTGAAATATGGCGAGAGCACTAATTAATACAAAACATCAACTAAGTCGGCGTGTTTAGGGATATGTAGGTATTTACTATTATATTACTATACTTACCTGTCATTTAAGTTTTAATAATAATAAAAACTTACTTAATATCATGTTTGTGTACTCGTTTGTAATTTACACTATTACGGCGTTCTTTTAACACACTTTCGAAGTTTCCACCGCCTTGATGAATGCACTTTGTTGCACGTTTAGAAGTAGTTGCTCTTTTAGTTTATTAAAAATCTCCAATGTCACTTCTCACCAAATGCATTCACAATCCTATTTTGAAGTTCCTCGAGACTTGTTGATTCATCAAAATGAACTAACGATTTAGAAAACATCTAGGGGCATCAATCGGCTGATCTAGGAGGCCATTGACCCGGGCCGCCGCGACCTATCCAACACTCACTGATGTACACTCACTGCACTGAGTTATGTTCTCACCATTTCAGTGTATTGAATATTAGAAAAACATCGTCTGCGGAAGCAACGAAAAGTACCTATTCAGTTAAAAACTTTGATCGTGATAACAGCAGCGAGCGGACGCGGCGGACGACTGACTAAACCTTGTGAAGGTTGCCGCCAGAACGCGCCGGCGGGCATCGTCGCACGCGCTCAATGCCTACTATCTCATATTACTTTAGTTTGTGAAAGAGAGACTTAAACAAAATAGGTTTTTATGATGTCCTCGTTAGTGTTTGTTTACATTGTAACGTTTCTGTGAAGTAATATTTATTACCATGCAATAAAACTCAATTTTAGTTGTAAAATTAGGTCGTGCTACGTATCACATTTCTTTTTTTGATACTGTTCCTCGAAAGGGTGACTGTAGTTTAAGTAATTGAAATAATTTTTGGGTATTTTTTTTTATTGAAATCAACACCGAAACCGATCCCAAACCACCTATATTCAGGTTGTGCGTTATTTCTGTTACATGTTGTATATTAGTGTCATCATCAAAAAAAATTTAATGCTATAATAACTTCTTGTAGGTACTTAATTAAAAACTATTTTAGCTGATTCTCAAAACTGATTAATTTTTCAATATTTTTATTTTATTTGGGATATGGTTATATATTTTTATTAACATTGTATGTGGGGCAGAGGAGTATATGTAATTTAAATTTAGAAAATGGTATTTTGAGTTTATTTTCATTATCTATTGTTGCGGTCAATATTCGGCACTACTTGTATTACAGGTAAAGACTGTTTTTTTGCCTAATCTTACCATGGCAATGAAAATATAAGTCACGGCAATGAAAATATAAGTCACGGCAATGAAACTAAATTATGTTACAAGGCATGGCAATGAAATTTTTTTCATTGCCGAATTTGTTTTTTTTCATTGCCATAGCAAATTTTGGCCACGGAAACCACGGCAATGAAAGCATGGCGATGAAAATCAAGGCTAAAATAACAAAAAATCTATTAATTATTCGAAGTAATAAACACATCACAGCTAAACAGAAGAGAAATGGCATTCTATTGAATACTCAATCAAGAGGACAAACTTATTCAAATAGAAGTTATACCTATCCACGGCGATGAAAGAAAAAATGACGACCAACATAAAAATGGAATACTTACATTTATAGCGCAAAAACGCATGCACGAGTGTACGTCCTTCCACGTCGAGCACTGAGGCGACACTAATAGGCAACGTTTAGCGCACAAGGAGGGGGCCGCAAGTTGTTAGATAAAGCAATATTCTTATACATGTTTAGGACACGGCGATGAAAGTTTGTTCTGGGACAAATGTATTTTTAATAACCATTCGTTGTATTGCTGAAATATTTGAATAAATGTACTCCGTAACATAATAATAATAATAATAATAAATAATAATAAGGCATAATATCCATCAAGGTGACGTGTGGACAAACACGGCAATGAAAAATTTCGAGGTTTAATAAATTTTTTTGAAGTACCTATTATTCCTATTATTAAAATATTTAGTGCCCCACATAGATGACCATTTCACGTAACTAGAAAAAAATTTTACAACATCATAACTTTGTTTTTTAGTACCGATTTCATCGATGCCACGCAATTTTTGGTCGCGGGAAATTCACCCTAAATAATTCCGCTATTTCTATAGGGCTAGTAAAAGGGCGTCCATTGTCATTTATTTCATTTATGTCTACTTTTTTATTGTTAACAGTTTTATTTGAAGTTTCCCTTTTTATTAATTTCCAGGCGGCTTGGCAAAATTTTTTTGAATTATGTATAAAACGGTTATTATTAAGTTTTTGTAATCCTGATAAACATTTTTTATAGATGAAGTTAAAGCGTTTTAGTTTTACTTTCTACGTCTTTTTTCCTATAGTATTCGAGTCTTAGTTTACGTTTAGTATTTGACGATTTTTTCACACCCTTAGTGATCCAAGATGGTAGCCTATGCCTATTACTACGCTTTTTACGTACTAACGGGAAACATTGTTCAAAAAAGAAAGTAATAAGATCGTGGAACACATCAAATGCTTTATTTGTGTCTTTTTCGGTGTAGACTTCGTTCCAAGAAAGGCTATGAATATAATGAAGAAATTTATCTATATTGTCTTTGTCAAAATCTCTACATCTCACATACCAATACCTCGGTGAAACATCTTTTTTCCTTACAGGTACACTTAGAAGTTGACCCGTATTATGATCTGATAAGCATAAGTTTATTATTTCGCTTGTAGCATCCGAACAGTTACTTAGCACTTGATCTAGGCAAGCCTTAAGCCGGGTTGGTTCTTGGATGTGTATGATTAAATTAAAGTTATGTACTATTCTTTTTAATTCTTGTAGTTCATTTGAAGGCTTAAGATAGTCTATGTTAAAATCTCCGGTTATTATTACCTTCTTTTTGTGTTTATTTCGCAGTTTAGTCATTAGGAGTTCAAGTTTGTTAAGAAATACATTTGGATCACTCCTAGGTATTCTGTAAATACAAATGATAATGCATTGTAAAGATTGAATTTCTATACCACAAACTTCAAAGACAAATTCAGTAGTGTACTCTTTGAGGAAAGGAAGCTTTTTAGTGTCCAAATAATCTTTGCACAATATGCAGACACCGCCGCGTTTTTGGTTTGATCTTAAGTACCAATCAGCTAGTATAAAGTTTGTAAGCCTAATATTTTGCTCGTTTCCCGACTTTACAAAAGTTTCACTAAGACACAAAACATCAATGGGCTTTCCCTGACCCGAAAGTTCATGTAAAGCTATCTCAATACTGTCCCGCTTACTCAAAAAACCAGCAATATTTTGGTGAAGTAGTATCAACTTATCTGACTTATCATTAGTTACGAAAAAATGCTTCATTTTGAGCGCTTGAACAATTTGATTCAAAAGTTATTGACTTTTGTTTATAGCATTCAGCACTATTGCTTTGTTTTATCCAGCTTATTAATTCTTTGATATTTTTGAATATGTCTTGCATACCATAGTTATTCAGTTTACCAGTACGAATAGAGAACATGTCTAATGTTAATGTTTGATTACTGTCTACAAGAAAAGCGTAACTATGTGTTTGTATGTCAAGACACAACAATGAATTAAACAATTCTACTCTACAATTATATAATTCAAGACCACAAATGTAAGTAGGTGCACATATTATGATGTTAGTATTTTTAATTTCAATTATAGCTTCTCTTATGTATTTTGTAACTTCAACATAATCCTCAGACCTCTCAAAATCGCTTTCACCAATAACAAGAATGCAAAAATCCTGATGTGTAAGGTTTATTGCCGAACTTTTTACGTTGACTACTAGTTTACGCACTCCACACCCTGTTGTAATGTGGTGAAAAATCTGAAAACGATCTAAGTATTTGCAGTTTTTCGTAAATCGTAATATTTTATTTCTGTTATTACTGCTTATAATCACTAAACGACATTTGTCATCTTCGTCATTCATTGAGTCGTTTTGTGATTTATTAATATTTTCTGGTGTGATAGAGGTTATATTATATTTTCTTGTAGTTTCTTCAAGGTTCTTGATGTGATTTTCTAGTGACAATATTTCCTTTTTTGCTGCTTTCAATTGTTGGTTTAAGGAAGCTATTTCTGCCTGTAATTTGCTTGTTATTTCTGTTGTTTTATTAACATTTATTTCAGTGTCTTGCATCTCCCATTGAGTTTTCTCAGTCCTCGGTGGAGTGAATGTAGTGTATAAGTCTAAGCTTTTATTTCCTCCTATCTTGTTACTATTTTTCTTAGCTGTCCTGCTTATGGGCGAGCCAACACAAAGACTTTTAAGCAGTTGTATTTCTTTATTAAGTTTCTCAATTTGTCTCTTATGTTCATTGTTTTCTATTATAATGTTTTCCAGTTCCGCTTGAGTACTATTCAAATTTATTGTCATGTCATCAACTTGTTTTTTAAGATCTTCCATCAACAAAACGTCATTGATCGTACAGTCTACACTTTTTGATAATTCCGTAGATAAATCTTTAGGCGAGTCATACATGAATGAGTCAATTGTTTGAGAGTCTAAAGGGCTATCCAAAGTAAAGTTATTTTTCTCTGGTTCATGTGGTGTTTTTTCCTTTTTTTTAATATGTATAATGCCTTCATTAACAACTGGTGTTGTAGTAGTTTGAATTATCTGTTTCTGTTTCACTAAACATGTTTTACACTTCCAGTTATTTTTCTTATCGGGCAGCATTATTCTATATAATTTCTCAGACATTCCAATACAGTCAAAATCATATCGTTCATTGCAAGAAGAACATAGTATTGTTTCATTCACATCTCTAACCGATTTGCATTTCTTACATGTAATTACTTGTTTTCTAATTCTTTTTGAGTGTTTAGCGGTCGTTGATTCCATATTTTGTATTAAATTTATAATCTTTCAAGAAACTGGGGAAAAAAAAAAAAAAACAAAATCGAAGTCTCTGCTTACTTGAACCCAGGATTCCAGTTCCGAGCGGCTGACGCATACACCGATTCACCAGCGGCTGTTTACAGAATGTAACTTTGTTACTTACACTATAAGTATTTAATGTAAATTTTGGGCACTCGTTGTCTATATCGTTTTTGTTATAATAATTTAGTATAATAATTGTGTAATGACTGTTTCGTGCCAAAATAAAAAGAAAAAAAAATTTATAGAAAATCGCAACAAAATCGAAATTTGCATTTTTTTAAATATCAAAAACTTTATATTTCTTTATATCAATAACTTTTTATACTAAAAAAGCAAATTATTGACTAACTTGGCGTAAAATAAAAAGTATGAATAATAGAAAACGAAAAATAACCTCCCGTCATGACAAGTGGTGAGACGGGACCCGCACCGGTGACTCGTCGCAATCCGTGCGAGTGGTTTGCCAACTGAGCTACACAGGACTATGAGATCACGCACGACGAATGATTCGAATATTATTCAAACCATTCGATTCAGACTGCGTCACAAGCCGTAATTGTTTTTATTTTTAAATGATCTTTTAATAAACCACTCCTTTGACGTCTCTTCGAGCTTGCAACGATAGTTGTTCCTTCTAGGAAATTTTATTTTACAACTGTATCAACATAATTATCGAAACACAAACTATTTCACGCGCTCAGAGATTGTCACATACAATAATTCTTCCTTTATAATGCAGAAATTAGAAGTTGTAGAATCTACAGATGTCCTATATTGCTTGTTATCTGAATTTGAAATCGAAAACCCCTTCGACATCTTTCACATATGTGTGAGGGCCTAAGTATTGAGTAGGTACACATTTTTATTAGAAGCTGAAAAAGTGTATAATTAACACTACACTGCTGTAAATCTCTCATTCAGAGTTTTGCTTAATGGCCAATAGTTTTATGAGCTGTAAATTTTTTTACATTACGAGATGGCAAACAAGCTTGTGGCCCACCTGGTGTGAAGTGGTTACTGTCACTTATCTATCACATTATTAGACAGAGTTGCAAAATTAAGGGTAAAACACTTAACAATGCGTTGCCATCCTGAGGACTGAGATAACATGCTTTCCATGCCAAGCAATCACAGTGGCCACCTTTCCCCTCAATCCGAAACACGGCGAACTGCTTCACGGCAGAAACAAGTAAAGGGATGGTACCCACCCACACGACCCCTCAAGTGGATCTACCAATTGTGAGAGTTCTGATACTTTCTATAAGCATTAAGCATGTTCAGACTATTTCTTCCATGTTAAAGAAAAGGACACTTACCCTTTGCATAATATAATATTCCAATTATACTAAAATATACTGAGACAAAATCGAATCAAACAACTCCGTTGATTCCGACTGCAACAATTAGACATTGTACCTATGTTGCCCTAGGACAATAGGTATTACTTATATTATCTGTGGTATTACTAAATAGGTAGGTACTACTTATCTAGTTGATAAAAGGTTGATAAAATTCTAAGAGATATCCATATCCATAAGAGATTTTTGATGTGTTCTTAAACAGATAAGAACACATCAAAAATCTCTTATGGATCCATCTCTCTGACTACGACTATATATTATACAAACTATATATATCATAATAATAATGGTCTGTCATTGGTAAGAAAACATTATAGGGATTAGTCACAGAATATCCCTCTGAGCAACACATCACATCATTAGGTATCAAGACTAAAGAATTTCATGAAAATTGTGTAAAACCTCAATTCACTTAATATGTAAAATATTTGAGATTTGTAAGTCAACCCTTGCTCACGTATTGTGCTTAGGTATCTTATTATAAATATTGCTTCAAGTATAGTAATGAGCAGACACCTAATACCTATCTTTCACAAATATTCATGAAGCAAGTTCCCATTAAAATTGTTGTAAGTACTTTAACTAAATAACGATTGTGACGTAACTGACCGTGCAGTGACGGTCTATCAGAATACCGTTGTCACTGCCCCCTCTCTTTCCCCTGGGTGTCGTAGGAGGCGACTAAGGGAGTTCCAAGCGACCATCCGCTCAACTGGTGGTAGGGCCTAACGCCCGCCTGGTTAGTCACCACCGTGCGCGTGGTGTAAAACCCGTAAAGTGCTCATTGAGCGCGTTTCGGGATCAGCCAGCGTACTACCAGAGCTTGAGTGGGCGTTACCGCGACATAGATCGGTCCAGGGGCGACATTGGTCGAGCTGATGCCGGGAGGAATGCGTCGATCCGCCGGCCAGGGAGACCCGTAGAAACGGTTATCCCGCTGGCCGCCCGTGGCATAGTGCAGGGGCCCGAGCGTGCCTAACCAGCTCGCGAGGCTGCCCTATCATGCCACGCATAATCTCGGGGTGGACCGTCGTGCCGGTTGGTGACCTGGATGTGGGGTCCCGGCGGCCACACCCGGGGGGGTACGGGGGCCCTTCCGTCCGGCGGATCGACGAATATCCTTTGGGCAGTTCCACGGTAAGACCAGCCTCCCCGCTTTGTCCGGGACTGTCGCGGTAATGCTCACTCAATTCACGTCTCTTTCCCACTCCTAAATACATGGCAGCCAAACAGAAACAATCAGGTCCTACAGCGGTGCACAACCCCACCCCCTCTACACCGTTTGAGGTTGAGTTCAGCAACATCCGTGGACTACACAGCAACCTCAATGCTGTTCACCAACATCTAGAGACAGCACGACCTGCATTGTTGTTTCTCACGGAGACGCAAATACTTCCGCCTGCTGACACAAGCTACCTTAACTATCCCGGCTACACGCTTGAAGAGTCCTTCAAAGCGAAAGCCGGAGTATGCTTGTATGTTCGGGCGGATATTTGCTGTCGCCGTTTAAGCTGCCTGGAAGACCCGTCCTTTTCCATGCTGGGGGTACACGTCGACTCTGGCCCCTCGGCCAGAGTCTACGTGTGTCTTTACAGATCCCACACCGGAGACGCTGAGACAACTCGACTTTTTGAACATCTGAGTCGGGTGGCAGATGACGCGCAGGAGCAATTTCCCAGTGCAGAACTGGTGTTTTTGGGGGACTTCAATGCTTACCACAGTTTGTGGTTAAGTTCCTCTAAAACTGACCATGCAGGGATCTCTGCTCATGCATTCGCTCTCACGCACGACTTGACACAACTGGTTGATCAGCCCACCAGGATCCCAGACATTGCAAGTCAAGCGCCCTCTTTACTGGACCTTCTGCTCACGACCCATCCTGAGGGATATCAGGTAGAGGTCCGAGCCCCTCTAGGCTCATCTGACCACTGCCTGATATCCTCCAAAGTGCCGCAGGCCAAGCTTCCGCAACCGGCGGTTGCTAAACGCCGGCTCTGGCATTATGGGTCTGCAGATTGGGATGGTATGCGCGACTACTTTGCGTCTATCCCTTGGAAGCAACGCTGCTTCAGTGACAACGACACTTCAGCTTGCGCCGCTGCCATTACTGAGGAGATTGTATTGGGTATGGAATACTACATTCCACATTCCGATCTCATCAGTAAGGGCAGGCGTAACCTCTGGTTCAACCGCGATTGTGCTGATGCTGTTTCACAGAAACAGGCAGCGTATCGCGCTTGGATCAGGGGTCGGGCTCTTAAAGCTCCTGATGTCGAGTCACTGAAAGCAGCGTACAACAAGGCTTCCAAGTCCTGTAAGAAGGCTTACATAAGAGCGGATGCCCAGCGCGTCGCACGCATTGGCCAAGAATTGGTGACGCATCCTACGGGCTCCCGTAGCTACTGGCGTCTGGCCAAAGCCGTACAGAGTAATTTCTGTCAGCCCTCGCTGCCACCCCTGAGATGTCCTGATGGGTCTCTAGCTCACAAGCCGCAGGAGAAAGCCGATCTTCTGGCAAGACTCTTTGCGGCTAATTCCCAAGTCGTTGATCGCAATGCACTGCCACCTTCACTACCTTACTGTGGCTCCACGATGCCTGAGGTTAAAATTAGGCAGAGTGAAGTTCGTGCGCAACTGCAATCACTCGACGTCCGGAAAGCAAGTGGCCCTGATGGCATCCCTGGGGTTGTTCTTAAAAAATGTGCAGCGGAGTTGTCTCCCGTACTTACGCGCCTGTACCAGCTCTCATACTCTACTGGACATGTGCCGGGGACTTGGAGAGAGGCTAATGTGCAGCCTGTACCCAAAAAAGGGGACCGCTCAGATCCGGCCAACTACCGGCCAATAGCAATCACCTCAGTACTATGCAAAGTTATGGAAAGGATCCTTAACAACCACCTGATCCGTTACCTAGAAGATCACTCACTGATCCACGATCGACAGTACGGCTTTAGGCCGAAACGATCGACGGGTGACCTTCTAGCGTACTTGACGCATGTCTGGGGTGAAGCTATAGACAACCGTGGCGAGTCACTGGCTGTCAGCCTTGACATCGCCAAAGCTTTTGACAGGGTCTGGCACAAAAGTCTTCTCTCCAAGCTTCCGACGTATGGTCTGCCTGCTCAGCTCTGTACCTGGGTAGCCGGCTTCCTGCATGAGCGAAGAATTCGTGTCCTTTCCGATGGATGCAGTTCGCGGTTCATGTCAGTGAATGCCGGTGTTCCCCAAGGATCCGTTTTATCCCCTACACTGTTTCTTCTGCATATCAATGATATGATTCCTCTCGGGAACATCCATTGCTATGCAGACGACAGTACAGTGCATGCGGGCTATTTCGGACACGCAAGGGCTGGGCGAGCAGAAACCGTGGAGAGTCGTGAGAATCTTGTCATTGAGCTCAACCGAGAGCTCGACTTTGTTTCAAAATGGGGTTCAGCAAATCTGGTTGAGTTCAATGCCAAGAAAACTCAGGTGTGCGCGTTTACGGCTAAAACGTCGCCATTCCTTTCCCTTCCCTCTCTCCAGGGCACAACACTAACGCTACAGAGTAGTATCACCTTGCTCGGTATGGAGGTTCGCTGTGACTTGAATCCGAAGGACTACATCGAAAGCGTGATAAAAACAGCTTCACGAAAACTTGGGAGTCCTGAACAAGGTGCGGCGTTTTTTCACGCCAAATCAACTGTGCTTGCTTTACAAGACGCAAGTACGGTCCTGCGTGGAGTATTGCTCGCACCTGTGGGATGGCTCTGCAAAGTACTTACTCGATGCTTTGGATAGGTTGCAGCGTCGCGCGGCCCGCATCATCGGCGACGAAGAGGTGACCAAACACCTTGAGCCTCTCCAATTGCGTCGCAATGTTGCGTCATTGAGCGCCTTCTTCCGTCTGTACCACGGCGAGTGCTCTGAGGAGATTTTTTCCCTAATCCCACCATCTCCTTTCCTTCTAAGGACTACGCGTGCTGGCCTACGTTGTCACCGACAAACTGTGGCTACCATTCCAACGCGTACTAAGAAATTTGGCAACTCGTTTCTTTGTCGCACAATCAAGAAATGGAATTCACTGCCAGCATATGTGTTCCCTCCTTCCTACAATCCTGGGTCATTCATACGAGACGTGAAGAAGCACCTTGCAGGTCGGCAAGGCGAAGGTGGCTAGCGCGGCGGTTTATCTTTCGCACCAGCTATCTTCGCATGTGGACTCCATTTCTGCTTAACATCAGGTGGAATGGAGTCATTTGCTTGACTTTTTATAAAAAAAAGAAAAAAAAAAAAATTCTCAAAAGCATTATTTATTTCCGTTTGCTTGTAAACTTCTGAGAAAGAAAGACTATGATGGTTTTTAATTTTTTCTATATTGTCCTGAGAATAACATCTTCTATAAACAAAGACGCATGGGGTTTCTTTTTTATGTATAACATTAAATTGTAGTAAATATCTGTAGGGTGTCATGGTCAGATAAACATAACGGTGGAGTTTATCTAATTGCACCATTGATATTACTAAAAATGGTCTGAGCAAGCTGTTCCTCTAGTGGGCACATTTATATGTAAATTTAAATTACTTATATTTCTTTAAAAGATGTCTAAACAATACAGTATTTTGTTTATTTTCAAGCATATTTATATTAAAGTCACCAGCAACTATAATTCTCTTTTTAGAGTACTTATATATAAAAAAAAAAACATTTACATAAAAGCGTGTCCATTTTTTCAAAGAAATTATCAATGTGTCTTTTTATAGTGGATTTCTTTTTTATAAATTTTCTGTACTTACTTTCATTGGTCTGAGGATCAAGTCAAAAAGATGCAAAGACTAAAAGGTCCAAAATATGGAAAATTAGACCATAAGGCACTCGCAATAAGGTGGAGTTGCGCATCTCTTTTTTTTTAATGTACTTATTATATCATTCAAGATATGCAACTGCACATCAATATAAAGATGAAAAACTGAAATCATCGTTATCTCCATAACATAAAGACTTTTATTCTAAATCTGAAAACGCTTTAACATTGTAACTAGGCACTGCGCCGCCGCCGGCGCCGCCGCGGCCAGACTGGCTGGCGCGCCGTTCTGGCGCCTGCGCCGACGTTGTCTCGTATCGCATCACTGCACAAATTATTATTTCAACAAAATAATACATTTTTTTTTCTTTTCACTTTTGTTTCACATACTAAATCTTATGTAAAGGGAATAACACCATCCCAGCACCTCCACCATGTCGCCAAACGTTGCCTGTAAAATTATATCTGCTTCAGCCACGCAAGGCGATTACTGTAGATACTGTTGTATATGTGATGATAACCTGATGATAACTAAACAAAGTCTCACATCTGTTAAGAGATCGGACTTTACTGAGTTGAGATTGAAATTCTGAACAGTTCTGTGCTATCAACATTGTTGATACACACGTCAAAAAGGACCGCAGCCCGGTAGTCGCCTCCACCTCCCCTTATAGCGACCCCTATCCACTCAACATTACTGAGCTAGTATTCTGAGTATGTCCTTGTCTGGACCTGAACAATTTATCTGAGTCTTAAAACTGAGAACCACCTGAGAACACATAATTATCACCATACTGTGTGCCTGAGTTATAACACTGAGATAACGGTAGGTATGTATTTATCGACTAAATGCACCATAGGTATATTCAATGCAAAAACATAGAATTAATGTACATTCGTAAAACACTAAATTGTACAAACTCACGGTTCCTTGCAAATGCACCGACCGTGTCTGGTAATCGGCTGCGAATGTGACACGAACGCAAAACGTCCGCTCGTACCGTTGATGTCTACCGTCAATCGAAAATAATATTTCTACAGATTATGAAACTTCGCGGCATTCGCGACAGGAGCACAACTATAACTAGTAGTACCTAATAGCACTTTTCAATTTGTATTTTTGGTGATGTGCAGAAGATGTGAGGTGAACATACTTAAAACATTAAACAGAATAGATGAGAATATGAGACAACCTAATATTCAGACACAATCTGCATTTGAGTTGAAACGACTGTATGATGTTAGTAATAAGTCAATTTATGCAATTCATAATTTGGGTATAGATACGTCAACATGGGACCCCATGTCTCACCTCTCTTTGCATTTCTTGCATATTGCACATTGCATTTAACATGCACATAAAACCAAAGCCCGATCCACTTTGTACGACTAATTATATTATTTAATTAAATTGCATGGTTATAAAGATTTAAATTCGATATAATGACGGATTTATGTTCAAACTTCCAGATATGTCCCTGTTACCGACAGATTGCAATCAACTTTAGATCGTATTGCCGGGACATTAAATCTAAATTACTTGAATGACGGAAACAGGATCAAATTTTTAAACGTGTCCTGGTAACCGGCAGAATTACAATTAACTTATGTTTTTATTCCGTAGTGATAAGAGCTAAATTCCTTTGACGACGGAATTAGGTTCATACTTGAAGCGTGTCCTAATTACCGTCAGATCAATGGGTAAATTTGGTGGGTAGACTTGGAAGTGATAAGACGTGTTTTGTATCTCTCTTGATAATTTTAATATTTTATTGAATAAAAAACTTACATGAGTTAATATAAATTGAACCACTGCATAGGTTGACTACCACTTATCTCTCACACACATACACTACAAAATATGGATTCTTCGGCTGATACACTTCTGAAAAGTTTGGAGGAATTATCCGCAATTTTCAACACCAGGATGGCAGATTTTGAAAAAAGCCTACCACCACCCAGTGCTAAGGAGTCGAATACCACTGTAAAATCACTGGCGGCGGAGTATTCTTCATTTAAGAGTTTCGTGTGGAAGTCATTTGATATTATTAAGTCCCAAGTTGAGATACTAGCATTGAGCATAGACCGCCTCGACACACATTCACGCAGGAAGGTGCTCCTCTTCCATGGAATCAAGGAGGACAACAATAAAGAGGTTCAAATTGTTGTATATTGTTAGTAGTTATGTAGGTAGTTCGAATATAAGTTGTGTATCTATGTGTGCGGTGTCCGTCAATCAGTTCCCAATAAACGACCGTTACGGAAGTATGTCTTTTATTTAACATTGGCGACGAGGTGAAAAAATAAGTGCAACGGTACAATTACGTGCATTTTTGGTGTGTCGGGACTTGTGGAAACGCATGCTAGATGTCGATCGGAAAAATTGGCGATTTCGACATAGCGACCGGGAACTGGAGCGCTTACACGGAGCGCATGGAGATGTACTTTCTGGCTAACAAAATCGCGGACGAAGTGAAACTGCCTACGCTGATAGCAGTTATGGGTGAGCCAGCGTACGAGTTACTTGCGACGTTAGCAAGCCCGGAGAAGCCGTCTTCACTAAGTTACAAGAAAGCAGTGGATTTTTTACAAACGCATCTTCAACCGAGACCATCTACATTAGCAGAAAGATACAGGTTTCGTCAAAGAAGACAACTCACAGAAGAATCCATCGCTAATTATGTCGCGGATCTCAAGAAACTCACGAGATATTGTGATTTCGGGAGTCAGCTAGAGGAAAACATGAGAGATCAGTTCGTATGCGGACTTAGAAGTGAGACAATTAGGCAGAGGCTATTCGCAGAGGAAAATCTCAATTACAAAAAAGCTATCACGCTGGCTGTGGCATTGGAAGCAGCGGAACGAGACGCGAGCGCGGTAGAAAATAACAAGCTATTTTGTAAAGAAACAGAAGTGAATGCAGTGAATGTCGAACAATGTTTATCGTGTGGAAAATATCATCGAGCTACAGAGTGTCGATATAAACAGTTCCAGTGTAGTCTGTGTCATAAAATCGGTAATCTCAGAAGAATGTGTTCACAAAATCAAAAATTTTCCATGGATCAAATAATGGGGGCAAAACGGGTAGACCCGAGAACAAGTACAACGGTCGCGCAGCGCGGGCGTACATCGCATCAAGGCGCACGAATGCGGCCGAGCATCGGCGGAGCGAGCCGAGGCTTCACTCGGCGGCAGGGCGGCTCAGTAGCGGACGGCAATCGCGCCGCGTACTGGGTTCGTGAACCGGACGATGAAGCCGAGACAGGAGAAGAGGATCTCGATGAACCAATGTATCAAATGTCCTTAACCAAATATAAACCGGTTCGTATGTCACTTTTAGTTCAAAATAAGCCTTTAGAAATGGAAGTCGATACAGGGTCGGCTTTATCTTGCATTAGCGCAGCCACCTATAAAGAATTATTTACAGATTTAACTTTGCATTCGTGTAAACTGAAATTAAAATTTTATGATGGATCGGTAGTTCAACCGTTAGGTTATATATCCACAAATGTTAAATACAAAAAGGTTGAAAAAACATTGGATTTGTACGTCATCAATAATGGATCGACGAACTTATTGGGCCGACAGTGGTTATCAGAACTAGATATCGAGATACCTAAGTGTGGTGTAATTGTACATAGTTTAAAAGAACATTCTGATAACATAGATTCAATTGAAAACATTATTTCCAGGCATAAGAATCTCTTCGATGGCACATTGGGCAAGTACACGGGTGGATCGGTGAATCTATGTGTTCGGGAAGGAGCGGTACCCGTGTACTGCGCAGCGCGGCCCTTGCCGTACGCGCTTCGAGCGCGTGTCGACGCGGAGCTGGACGCCATGCTGGCGGCCGGCGTCATCGAGCCCGTTGCGCGCTCGGAATGGGCGACCCCGCTGGTCATCGCGAGGAAAGCGGACGGTGGTATTCGCTTATGCGCGGATTACAAGGTAACACTTAATCGTGTTTTAATGGTCGATAGGTTTCCGGTTCCGAAAGTAGATGACTTATTTAGCGATATGTCTGGGAATGATTTTTTTACAAAGCTAGACTTATCACAAGCCTATAATCAATTATTATTAGACGAGGAGTCAAAAAAATATACTGTTATTAATACGCATCGAGGTCTTTATGTATAATCGTTTAGTGTACGGTTTATCATCGAGTCCGGGAATATTCCAAAAATTCATGATGAACCTGTTTAGGAACATTCCTGGCGTAATAGTGTTTTACGATGATATTTTAATAAAAAATAAATGTTTAATCAGCCATTTGAATACAGTAGACCGAGTATTAGGCATATTAGAACAGAATGGATTAAAAATTAAAAAAAGTAAGTGCAATTTTTTGGTTAAACAAGTAGAATATTTGGGGTTCATTATTGATAAACACGGCGTAAGGGTGAACCCAAATAAAATTAAAGCGATCACAGACATGTCTCGACCTAAAAATATTTCAGAGCTGAAGTCATTTTTAGGAATGGTGAATTTTTATGGCAAGTTTATTAAAAACTTAAGTGGTAATTTAACGCCGCTGTATGAGTTATTAAAAAAAGGTAAGCACTGGGACTGGAACAAACAGCGTGAAATAGTGTTTAGGAAAGTAAAAAACATGTTATGCAGTACGGAGGTCCTCGCATACTTTGACATGTGGAAGCAGTCGATAGTGACCTGCGACGGAGCGCGCGCGGGCTCGGCGCCGTGCTGGCGCAGCGCGAGCCCGACGGCAGCGAGCGCGTCGTCGCCTACGCGTCGCGCGCGCTCACTATGGCGGAAAAGCATTATAGCCAAATCCATAAAGAAGCTTTAGCTATTGTTTTCGCTGTAGACAAATTCCATCAATATTTATACGGGAGGAATTTCACCTTACGTACCGATCACAAACCCTTAGTCTCTATTTTTGGGCCTCAGGTAGGAATTCCTAGTACGGCAGCGAGCCGTTTACAGCGGTGGGCGATTAAGTTATCCACGTACGATTTTGAAATAGAATACGTTCGTACGGATAGAAATACGGCAGATGCATTGTCACGATTGATAAATGAGCATAAATTAGAAACAGCGGCGGAGGAAAAAGACACTCCCGAGCAAACTTACCTACACTTCGCGGTAGAATCGTTATTATTAGATTATAATTTGCTAAAGAGGGAAACTAGGTCAGATCCTTTGTTGAGTAGAATTTTGAGTTACATAAATGACGGTTGGCCCTCAGATATTGAAATAAAGGAACTCGAACCATATTATAATAGAAAAAAAGAATTATACAGTGAGCTAGGGTGCGTCATGTGGGGACAGCGAGTGGTCATACCTGCTTCATGTCGCAATAGAGTGCTCGAAGAGTTACATGACTCGCATATGGGCATGGTGAAAACCAAAGCTTTGGCTAGGTCGTACGTGTGGTGGCCTGGCATAGACGAGGCCGTGGAGGCCAAGTGCCGCTCGTGCGCGGTGTGCGCCGCGGAGGGGGACGCGCCGCCCCAGCACGCGCCGCGCTCGTGGCCCTGGCCCAGCCGCCCGTGGTCGAGGGTACATATACACTTTCTGGGCCCCTTGGAAGGGATGACCTATCTTATTGTTGTGGACTCTTGCTCTAAATGGATAGAGGCTATAAGAATGCATGGTACTTCATCGCGAGCCGTTATAACTAAATTATTTGACATATTTGCAAGGTTCGGTTTTCCAAAACAACTCGTCAGTGATAACGGGCCACAATTTATCAGTGAAGAATTTAATATGTTTTTGTCTAAAAATGGTATCGAACACATTTTCTCAGCTCCGTATAATCCCGCATCGAACGGGGCCGCCGAGGCCGCAGTAAAAATTTGTAAAAAAAACTATAAAGAAAGCTTTACAAGCTAAATTAGATGTTCATTCAGTTTTATGTAATTTTTTATTAACCTATAGAAATACGGAACATTACGCAACCGATGAGAGCCCGGCGAAAATAATGTTAGGTAGGCAATTGCGAATGCGTCTCGATTGTCTAAAACCTGATCGCGCCGCCCGTGTCGAGAAACACCAGGCTAAAGTGGAGACTGAGGCGGGGGGAGTAAATAGGTATTTCGATTGCGGAACATTAGTATGGTATAGAAATTACCGAGGCACAAAAAAGTGGCTGCCAGGGAAAATTATCGCCCAATTAGGAAGTAGGAATTATACGATTGAAGATAGTACAGACAAAACTGAGCTCCATAGACATATCGACCAATTAAAATTACGAGTGTTATCAAATAACGGTTTAGTAGATTCAATAACTACACCTGTAACCGCTCATCGGCGAATGCGACCTTCCCTAATCTTTCCCACATCCCCGAATAAATACGATTCTCCACCAACAGACGACACCATGGAAACAGGCGATAATCACGGGTTCTGCCCTTCACCAACAAAATATGATGACACGAAAAACAATATTAGTCCATGCAGAACACCGATCCAAACCGCGTTGCCCAGTGTTGCCACGAATAATGAAGAACCTGATAACCAAAGTCGTCTCCCGAAAAGAAATCGCATGCCTGTAAAACGATATGGATTTGACTTTGACTTTGTAGGCCAAGATTATTCATCAGGTACTTAGTACGTTTTTTTTAAAAGAGGGGGATGTATGGGTATTTTGTGAATTGTTATGTCGTCGCTTGGATGCAAAGTGATTTCAGTGATTTCACCTTAGTAAATAACTATTGTTTTTCTTATCCTTTACTACCTACATAGTATTAATTAATTTCGATGTAATGGTTGGGAGATTTTGTTAAATATTTTGTACTTATAATAATAATTTAATATCAACAATTAAGTATGTTTATATAGGTATAATTTGTGTCAAATGTGATTTGTCAAATAAGGGTGGAGGTGTTGTATATTGTAGTTATGTAGGTAGTTCGAATATAAGTTGTGTATCTAATAGGTTGGGGAAAAAGTTTCTTCGCATTTTTTAAGAAAATTCAATACATTTTTTAATATAGTTTATTTACATTTAACTAAAGTATGTAGGTACCATTTTGTTCGATAACTTTTTGCCATCTTGTAGGTAGGGACATGATCCCATTGCTATAGAAATTTTGGGACTTCTGGTCAAAATACCGCGACAAGTGGTTTTGGCAGTCCTCTCGTGATGTTAACCTGACACTGCCTAAAGAATTCTGAAGAGACCGAAACAGGTGGAAATCTGAAGGTGCAAGGTCAGGACTATACGGCGGATGCATTAACACCTCCCAGCCAAACTCTCTTAATTTTTGCTGAGTGGCTAAAGATGTGTGAGGTCTAGCGTTATCATGATGAAAAACCACACCCCTTCTGTTGATTAATTCCGGCCGCTTTCTCTCAACTTCTTGCTTTAATCTCATCAGTTGTTCGCAGTAGAGTTCAGAATCGATGGTCCTGCCTGGTGGTAACAGCTCATAATGAATAATGCCCTTCCAATCCCACCACACACACAGCATCACCTTGTTGCGAGTTAACCCGGGTTTCGCCACAGTCTGTGAAGCTTGACCGGCCTTTGACCACGACCTTCTTCGCACGTTCTTGTCGTACGTGATCCACTTTTCATCACCAGTTATCAGCTTCTTCAAAAATGGTTCGGTTTCATTACGTCGTAATAAAGAATCACAAATGAGTACACGGTTCATTAGGTTTCTTTCAGTGAGCTCGTGAGGTACCCAAATGTCGAGCTTTTTTGTGTACCCAGTTTTTTTCAAATGCGCCAAAACTGTTTTGTGGTCAATTCCCAGTTCTTCAGCTACGTCGTAAGTACTGACATGCCGATCTTGCTCCACTTTTTCAAAAATGGCATCCATTTTATCTGTAATAGGGCGACCAGAGCGACGTGCATCTTTGACATCAAAATTTCCGGATTGAAAACGTTTAAACCAAATTTGTGCTACTCTCACAGACACTGCACTAGGTCCATAAACATCGTAAATTTTTTTCGCGGCTTGCGTTGCATTTTTACCTTTTTTGTAGTAAAATTTTAAAATGTATCGAATTTCTTCATTAGATTCACTCATCTTGGCGGTACGAAAAACAAATGAAAATCACACATTTTCCTAATTTGTATTTGGAATTATGTTCTTTAAAATTTGAACTTTCAATGATACCAAAACCAGCCAGATACAAATAGTATAGCCAAAGAGATTTTATTACAAGTTTATACATACTATAATGCGAAAAGACTTTTTCCCCAACCTAATATGTGTGCGGTGTCCGTCAATCAGTTCCCAATAAACGACCGTTACGGAAGTATGTCTTTTATTTAACACAAATGAAGCTTTTTATTAGATTATTATTATATTATTATTATTAATTGAGTCGTGTCATCGACTGGGGCAGAGGAAGAAATCATCAAGTACTCGTCCTGTGTTAGTCTGCTTTGTCTCCGTGCAACATCGTGCACGGGTGTGGAATACGAAAACATCGCTTAAAGGATCCAAGGTGACCGTCAGCGAGTTTCTTACAAAAACTCGACAAGAGGTATTTATCGCAGCTCGCAATCATTTCGGTGTCAAGAAATGTTGGTCGGCAGAGGGCTCAGTTGTGGTTCTTCTCTCAGATAAAAGTCGTAAGAAGATCGTCTGTATGCCTGAGCTTCGGAAATTAATGGCACAGCATCCATCTCATTTGCAGGGACCCACTGTTGATTAGTTATTGGAACTATTTGGAACCATTTATATGTGCGAGTCTCATTTTAACCACGCCACTTGTAAAAAATCTTGTAGGGTAAATGTTTCATTTTATTATTACTATTTTTCTGGCCTAATGGCACTATTACAGTATACTTTTATTTTATTTGTAGGTACAGGCTTATTACATTTTTCTTGTTTTATATGTCAATGTCAAATTCATCAAATTGTCATGTCATGTCAACCTTACAATGTCAAGTCACCTATAGTTTTTACAAGGCAAAGTACTGTATTTATACAGCCAAAAGATTAAAAAAAAATATTTTTGTATTATTACAACTTTTAAAACTTTATTTTTATGTTATTACCTACATAAATCAGATTTCGAAGGAATTCACGGATTCTCTGTCTTCTTTTTAATATTTTACATAACCCAACTTATCCAAATTACCTTCGTGAGCGTTTTGAGTTTGCTCGTCCTCCTGGCATTCTCTGCAGATCGCATCTCCGCACTCTTCTTAAGCTTCCTTCCAATCCTTACCGCACTGATTTCTTCATTAACTCCTTCACTGTTCATGCAGTAAAGCTATGGAATGCACTACCGCCAGCAATACGTGAAATTTCGTCACTTCCTCTCTTCAAGAAAAGAGTTAAAGAGCACTACCTTTCTCTATGTTAGATTTATTTCGTATTTTTACTATTGATGATGCATCAGATATTATGATATCTATATTATGATATCAGATATTATGTTTAATGTTTAACAATGTTTTATTAGGTACTTACAATGTTCATGTTATATATGTATGTATATATGTATATTTTTATGTATGTAGATATATATTGTATTATACCGTATTTATGGATAATGTATCGCATTATTATTAATGTATTTATATTATTTTTATTTATCTGTAGGTATATTTATATGTACACACGACATTCGCGTCTCGCATCACTTCTCCTTTCGTAGGTGGGTTGGAAGAGATTTCTATTAGAAATAAGCCACACCTTTTGTACTTTTTATACCAATATGTTCTCCATTTTTGTATCCGTGTACAATAAATTATTAAATAAATAAATAAATTAGTCACTAGTTATTAAGTTTACTTTTCTTTTTTATTGTTATAGTTTTTTCCCTTCAGTCAACCTCTGCATGTAAATGGAAAATTGATCGATTGATTTTTATGTTTTAGGTATTTATTTTTAATTACGCTTATTAAGTCATTTATTATTTTATTTGTTTTTATTTTATTTTATTTATTTTATTAAGTTTATATTTATATAATGCTTGTAAACGATGAATACTTTTCGTGCTCTTCGGAGGATTACGATAGTGCTGAAAGTTGTGATATGTTGGACTGCGACCTCCTAGATAACAAACGTGTGTCAATTTTTGACAAAACCTCTAAATTCCTGTCTCTTGTGCACATTAACGCGCAGAGTATCCCTGGACACTATAATGATCTTGTTACATCATTTAGCAACAACGTAGTCGATTGCATTCCGGTTTCTGAGACGTGGTTAAAGCCTTCTCTCGCATCCACTGGATGTTCTATTCCTGGTTACAAACTTCTTCGCAATGATCGCATTGGCATGGGGGGTGAAGGAGTAGGTATATACCTACGAGGTCACATTCCTGCCAATTTTATTAAATGCTCATCATCCATTGGTAGTGGTTCTTTGGAATTCATTTTTATTGAATTAATCTTACACCATAGAAAGGTCCTCCTGGGTTGCCTGTACAGCCCAAATGACAAGGTGGACTACTTTGACACTCTGGAGAACTTACTTGAAAGCCTTACGCCCTTGTTTGACTATACAATAATTATGGGGGATCTAAATACGTGCCTGTTAAAAAAAGACGCGAGGGCCATTAAACTTTCTAATGTAATTTCCTCCGTGAATCTGCATGTGCTCTCAAGGTCTACTCCCACTCATTTCTATCCGCATTGTAGGCCATCACTTATTGACTTGATTATAGTCTCTAATCCCGACATGGTTACTTCTTATGGCCATACAGCAGCCCCTTTCTCACACCACGATCTTCTTTTCCTAACTTTTAAAGTGCGACCTCCCAAAACCAAACGTAAAGTATTACTGCAGCGCAATTTTAAGCATATGGACATAGTCCGTTTGAGAGGTGATGTTAGTAGCATAGACTGGTCACTTTTATATACCTCCAGGGACATAGACTTCATGGTAGACCAATTTACGGCAGAGTTGATCAGGTTATTTGACATTCATGCGCCGGTTCGCCCTGTCCGGGTTAGACATGTGCCTGCTCCTTGGCTGACGTCACAAATTAGAAAGGTAATGGTTTTACGTGATAGGGCAAAGAAGCGTCATAGAGACAACCCTACTCAGATTAACTTAGATGGTTATAAAATCTTACGGAATCGCTGTAACAGAATGTGTAGGGACGCTAAACGGAAATACATACACGATCAAATTGGTAACATGGATACCAATCTAACATGGAAATTTCTTCGGTCTTTTGGGGTGGGCAAGCCCGCCGTTTCAATTAATTGTGCCGTGGATCTAAACACTTTAAATACTCACTTCTCTATTCCACCTATTACTCTAGATATCCTCACCAAATTATCGTCCTATCTCTATTTTACCTCTCCTGTCCAAAGCCCTAGAATCTGTTGTACATCAACAATTATATTCCTTTTTCACATCTCACTGCTTACTATGCCCCTTCCAATCTGGCTTTCAGCCAGCTCACAGTACGGTTGGTGCGCTGCTAAATGTTACGGAGGATATTAGGTGTGCTATGGGTAACACCAAACTCACCGTAATTTGTCTTCTGGACTTTAGTAGCGCTTTCAACTCCGTTGACTTCGACATACTTCTGGCTACTCTTCGCTCAGCTAACATCTCGCTTCCAACTATTCAATGGTTTAATTCGTACCTCTTTGGCCGCCAGCAGTGCGTGAAAATGGATGATACCAAGTCTGATTGGTGCCAGTTAACTGCTGGTGTGCCTCAAGGTGGCGTTCTTTCTCCCCTATTATTTTCTATTTTTATTTCCAAAGCTATGTCTTCCTCTTTTCACCTGTATGCGGACGATTTACAGATTTATTGGCATTCTAGTTTGACTGAGATCTCACAGACTGTTTTTATATGAATGAAGATTTATCTACAATCTCAGAATGGGCCAAATCATTTGGGTTACTCGTGAACCCAATTAAATCGCAGGCAATGATCGTCGGTAGCAGGCTTAGAAGCAAACTCGATTTCTGTTCGGTGCCACCTCTTATTTATAACAGTACTGTCATTAAATACACCGATAAGGTGAGAAATCTGGGTTTAATTATGGACTGCCATATGTCATGGGTACCTCAGGTAAGTGAAGTTAGTAGGCGCATGCATTACGCATATCACTCTCTCAAACGGCTCCAATATTTTCTCCCTTTCAAAACCAAAATTATGCTAGCTCAATCTCTTCTTCCTATTCTCGACTACGCTGATATCTGCTATTTGGATGTGACAGAAGAATTACATAACAAGCTCGAACGTCTCCAGAATTTAGCCATACGCTTCATTTATGGTTTACGTAAGTATGATCGTGTATCTACATTTCGCGTCGAGTGAAAATGGCTTCCTATTCGGGATCGCCGTTATGTGCACATCCTCTCATCGTTATATAAAATCCTTAATGATCCTGATTCCCCTTCCTACCTTAGGTCCCGTTTTCAGTTGTCTCCACCGTCCTCTCGTTCTAGGCGTCCTTGTATTACTAAGATGTTAGACCTTCCTAAGGGTAATACTAATTTCTTCCTGCACTCCTTCTCGTTCCGCGCTGCTCAGATGTGGAACTATCTTCCAGCCTCTATCCAGGATAGTCCATCGATAACTTATTTTAAGACCAGATTAAAGCACTACTATTTATCACAAATCACCTCGTAATCAGTGCAAGCTTATTAACATCATGTTTACTTAGTTATACTTTTTATCGACTTAGTATAAATATATCGTATGTATTTATTTATTTATGTATCTATTTTGTATTTATTTGTGTAATTATTTATATGTATTTTATGTAGGTTTAGATCTTATTTATATACTTAAACAGTTTTATGTTGTTGTGTATTGTTTATTACCGCTTTTTTGCATCTACGTCGCCTACCGTATTCATTTTATTACACACATTCATGGGTTGACTGGAAGAGATCTCTTTTAGAGATAAGTTCGCCCTTGCAAACTTTGTAATTGACAATTTATCCTATGTATTTTTAAATGCAATAAAGAGTAATTATAATTATAAATAATAATAATAATATGTTTATTTGCCTTTGAATAGGGTATACAAAGTTCGACAGTGATGACATAAATGATCGCCTATCCAGCCATTAACAAATAGCATGCAAACAAAAGGTACAAAAAATTGCACTAGTATAATACTGAGCTATATAAAACAAAATACTTAATTATCTTTATCTACGTCTGTTTTACATTTGTGATTTATCAATAGCTGATGATGTCCTTATTATTTAAAAATTCTTGAATGGAATAAAATGCACGTGATAGATTATACGCAAATTTACGATCAAATAAAGTCTATTTCAATCAGGAATAATGTACCATTCTAATGCTGAAAGGATTCTTAGAATCGGTCCAGTAGTTTTCGATTTATTCGTCACAAACATACAGGTCTTTCCTGTTTATAATATTAGTATAGATATATATTTAAAATATGTATTTATCATATTCGATTAGATTATTATTATAAAATAATAATAGTTAATAGTTTAACACAATAAAAGTCATAGTTTGAATAGCACGTGACTAAGCTACGCCACGTGGTCGGTTGTATAAAAGAGGGCCGCTGCGAAGCGACAGCTCAGTTACGTTTGAGCCGGCGAGGTGTAAGCATCGGAGAACAAGGTATGACTATTTTCGTTAGTACTTAGGTTGTTATGTGGGTACCCATCCATGATTTATATACTTTGTGGCTTATAGTATATAACGTTATATACTATGTAGTATATAACGTTATAATTATATCACTATAAAATGATTATTGTGCTTATGTGAATTATATATATATACTATATAAATAGTTACATGGAGTATCTGTGACTTTGTGTTTGGATGTAATTAACGTAGGACCGTATATAAATGGATTCTGGTACCTATATGAACAGTATATAACGTCAAATATAGTAATATATAAGCAGAATAGTGTATGGTTCAATAACTATGTAAGAGCGGACGGACAAAACGTTTTGTAGTCAATTACGCTGTATTACAGAAAGATATAGCTAGGTGGAAAGAGAAGCGGGGGTAGTGAACGGTGAGCGTTGTTGCAATGTAAATGGGCCCGGTAAACCTACACCTGGGGTCACAAGTACCAGGCACTACCCCTGGCTCGCCGCTTTTCATACTCGAGTTGTTTTACATTAAGTCGTCTTCAATTTATGCAAATAAGTGAATGGTGCTAACACATACATAGTAAAAGGTTCAATTAAATTCTAAACTAACGTTACACATTAAAGAATGTTGGATTCAACTAAGGTATAAATCTAACATCAGAAGTGGGATCGGATTACCGTCATTTTCTTTATTTAAGTTGGTTGAAAATCGATTCTCATTATGGTGAGAAGTCTACCCACTATTACGAGGTGTACACTCAATGAAGCCAGAGGGTGGATGTAAAATTATTTTTATTAATTTCCGATTTGGTTACAAGCTATAATTTAACGTTGTTTATAAGAAGGTATTACAGTTTTTTTTATTATAATATAACATTATACAAATGAAGGATTCTTACAATTGTATTAAATAAAATAAAAAACTGTTTATTTCGGACAACTTAAATCCATAGATGTTAGTAATAATTTTCTTAATGCCTATGTTAGTAAATTACAAAAGTCAAGTATACAATCAATTAAATTAAATTAAAAGAAAATTAAATTAAAAGAAAACATCAAATAAAAGAAAAATGGTACGAGTAACCAGTGCTAAGAGTCGCCAAAGAAATTGGTTTCTGTGGCCACCCTCAGCACCAAGCACCTCCACAGCTGCGAGGTGTATCTATCCGCTTTGGTTGTTAGAATGCTGTTGCAACTGTCCCGTATTCTTCTTATCAGGGAACCTGTCTTTTTGCGGAATATGGCCATAAAGCCGTCTGTTCGGTATTCCGCAAACATCCCCGATGCGCTACAGAAACGAGGCAGCCGCAACATCATCCTAAAGATGTTATTATATTGGACCCGTATGGTGTCCAACGATTTCCTGGTATATGCGACCCACAGACTTCCCGTGTACAAGGTCTGACAATAGGCTTTAAAAAGCGTGACCTTCACTTGTTCCGTACAACGGGAAAATCTGCGGGCCAACATATTCCCCCTGACCGCCAGAGCCCTACGTTCCCTCTCTATATCATCATCATCTTTAAGGTCGTCGGTAATCATATGCCCCAGATATTTAAATTTAGTTACACGGCTAATGCCTATACCATTTAGTGTAATACTACACGTGTTATCGGGACATTTACCAGCGGCCTTAAAGACCATGTATTCCGTTTTTTTCGTATTATATATGAGACCATGTTTAGCGGCGTACCCCTCACAGACGCCTAGCATCTCTCTAAGACCTCCCACCGTAGGGCTGAGCAGCACCATGTCATCCGCGTAGCTGATATTATTTATACTGACTCCATCAATTCGACAACCAACACGCATGCTGCTCAGCTCCACTATGAGATCGTTTACATATATATTGAAGAGCGTGGGAGAAGTTGACCTGTGTGAGCTCGTTGAGGCAGCATCAGTTTCGTTTGCTCCTTAAATTATTTTCTATATAGTGTGCAAAATAATCAGTTTGGAACTTGTTATTTATATCAAAGTAAACATCAAAACGTGTGTCAGTGTGTGCCGGCAACCGAATTGAATTTATTTTTCGCGTTCGTCCGTAATATGAAAACAAAACAAAATTCTTGATAAAATTTTTTGACCAACCCACAACAAACAAATCTACAAGCAGCGCCCGGCCAGCTACCAGCGCGTGCCGCTTCTCACGAGAATAGTCGAATACGAGCCGATTCCAACCGAGCGGCCCGCACAACACGTCGCGGACGCGGACGATCTCGGTAAGCCTGTCGCTTGCTATCTATCTACGTGTTATTCATACCGCGCACTGTTATTGTGCCGCTGTCGTATAAACCAAAGAATAGCTGTACTCAAACGCTACAAAATGAACTGCTTAGCTTGTACAAAAGCTGTTAGCCGGGACGCCCTCCTGTTATGTATAGCATGTAGGGGTGGATATCACTATGCTTGCCTCGGCATACCTGAAGAGCACTATATTGATAAGCTAAAGCATAACAATTCGACTTGGCGTTGCCCACCATGTGCTAACATTACACGTCGACCCAGGGGAGAGGATACCCCAGTACGGAAACACTATGAGCAGTCACCGCCATTCACAGACAATACCGATATGTCGATATGCGATGAATCCACGCACCAAGAGCCCACAAGGGCCGTAACTGAACTACAACTGCATACAAAAAATCTAAGTAGATCGACCGAACTAAACATGAACGACATTATGACCACATTGTCGGAAATGTTGGATTCTAAACTGGCCCCGGTAAGGCAAGATATGGTTAACCTGGACTCCAAGTTGAGTAGTACGAAACATGATATTTCAAAAGAGATAAAACATGCCATCGACCAAATTAAGCAAGAGTTCTCTGATACTACTGACTTCTTAGCCAATGAAATAAAAACATTAAGGGCCGAATTATGTGCAATGGACAATAAGTTCAAATCGCTAGAAATTGAAAACTCTAAACTTAAAACAGAACTGTTGACCTTTAAAGAAAGCAAAAGCTGTCAATCTAACGCACAAGAACTGCAGGACATGATCGACCAGATGAACGTAGAACTCAATGAAAGGGACCAGGCGCTACTACTAAATGAAGTCGAAATAACCGGTTTACCAGAACATCAGAACGAATCACCTGCGCATATAGTACAGGCCATAGCCCTAAAGCTTGGTATGACACTCGACGACCGTGATATTGTCAGCATAGACCGTGTGGGACCTAAACGCTCTCATAACGTTGAACAAAATGCCAGCCCACGACCACGACCATTGGTGGTACGGTTAGCGAGGCGGGCGGTGCGCGATGACGTACTGCGGAACGCACGAGTACGCCGTGGCCTTACGACAGCAGACTTTGGTCTTACAAGCAGCAGTCATTCACGCGTATTTATAAACGAGCGATTGACTAAAACCAATCGCCGACTATTCTACCAGGCCCGTCAGGCGGCCAGTACTATGAACTGGAAGTTTGTTTGGACAAAAGAAGGCCGAATCTTCGCAAAACGGACGGACAATAACGATACCAGAGCCGTTCAAATCAAAACGGAGAAAGATATTAAACGTGTTTTCAATGTGGACCCTTGTGCATCGAACTCTAAATAGATATGTTAATCATTTTGTTCCTAGGCCTAATATTACTTATTATAACCGAATGTTACTATTTATCATAAAATATTTTTTGTTTCTTGATGTGGTATTTATAGTTGTGAGTAAATGTTTTTTTTTATTTGGTATATATGTTTGTAAGTGAATATTTTTTCTATGTGTTGTGTATGGTTCTTTATAAATATTTTTGCTATGTGGTATATACAGAAGTTATTTCCTTGTTAAGTTATTTCCTTGTAGTAGACTCTTTAAAATGCCTATGTAATATAATGATTTATGAAGGTTGTAAGGAATATAAAGATAATGACACTGTGTACTCCCTATTGTATCCTTTTGATTATCCTGTACCATTTTTTGAAAGTTTACCCTCCTTACCTCTCAATTATAATAATGACACGTAACAAAACACATCTTTTGACTATAGGATTACTAAACGTGCGATCCTTACACACTGGACGAGATGAGTACATTAGTGCAATGGACAGATACAAACTAGACATACTGGCTTTGAACGACATGGATGACTACCGGAGAAGATAAAATTATCCCTACCATTCCCGGTTATACACTAAAAAGTATTCCACGACCGGACGGTCGAAGAGGGGGTGGTGTAGGATTTTATATACGAAAAGGGCTGCAAGCGCGCGTAAAACAGCACCCCGCATCTACGTTGGAACAAATGTGGTTGGAACTACAGGTCCGTGGTGTGGGACGTTTCGCGATCGGAACAGCATATAGACCAGAGTCTGTATCGGTAGACAACGCCATAGACGCTCTAAACGAATCATTTGATAGTTTCGCCTACTGTAACGGTCTATTTCTCTTGACCGACTTTAACGTCAATATCTTGCAGAAAAATAGACCAAATGTAGGAAAACTCTTATCTTTTCTGAACGAACGAAGTCTACAGCAAATTTTTGAGGAGCCTACCAGAGTCACTAATGATACAGAATCGTTGCTGGATCTGATTATAACTGATATTCCTCATATCTGCAAAGAAGTGCAAATATACCACAATGAAGCGATAAGCGACCATGCGATGGTGCTTACACAATTGAGTATAAAAAAACCAAAGCAAGTGCCTCAATATGTGTATAAACGCTTCTTAGATAAAATTGGCCATACTGAGTTTAGGAAGGATATCAATAATTTGAATTGGGAGGAAGTTAGACAGTTGATAGATATCAATGATAAGGTAGAACTGTTCAACCAGCTTATTATATCACTCTTCGATAAACATGCCCCAATTATACGAATACGCGTTGACCAAAAAAGTTGCCCATGGATCACAGACAACATCAAGGTCATGATGAACTTACGAGATTCAGCCCTAAAAAGAGCTCGTGACACGAAACTGGAGGCACATCGAGATTATTACAAAACCCTTCGTAACTATACCAGCAGTGCATTAAGCAGAGAAAAGTCAGCATATTTTACTTTTTATGTAAATAAAAATAAAAACACCCCAAACTGATGTGGAACCATCTTAAACACACTTCGATTCTCTGTAGCAATGATAAATCATTAGTCCCAAAACATTTAAGTAACCCAGATGAAATAAATAAATTCTTCTTGACCATACCAGGTAACGCCAACACCGATGATGAAATGCGAGCAACATTTGAAAGGACTAATCTAAGCGAACAGATATTTACTATATTTACTATAAGCGGCTGCACGGAGGATCGAGTTTCTAAAATAATTTCTTCAATAGAGACTAAAGCTTGTGGTCATGATGAAATTTCAATTGACATGATCCGGCTTACTCTTGACTCCACTTTGTCGATAATCACGCACATAATAAACTCCTCTATAGAAGCCAGTGTTTTCCCTAGATCCTGGAAGTTGGCGAAGGTAAAACCGATACCCAAATCCACTAAGGTTGACAACTACAAAGACCTACGCCCAATCACTATTTTGCCTGTACTTTCCAAAATAATAGAAAAAAGGGTGGTTTGTGACCAACTTTCGAAATATCTGGAAAAGAATAATCTCCTACCATCCACGCAATCTGGTTTTCGTGGTAAACATGGAACCGCAACTGCACTGGCAAAGGTCACAGACGATGTAATTACGGCATCCGACAATGGGAAGGGGTCTATTCTTGTGCTTTTAGACTTTTCTCGGGCATTTGATTGCCTAAATCCTGAATTATTAATGACTAAAATGGCCCAATATGGGGTATCAAGGGAATCATGCAATTGGTTTGGATCTTTTCTTGCTAATAGAACACAGTATGTGGAACTTCACACAGAGCAGGGGCTACTGGTACAATCTCAAGTAAGTACAGTCTCTCGAGGCACGCCCCAGGGCTCGATTTTAAGTCCCCTACTGTTTGTGCTATATACTGCTGACCTCGTGAAAGGACTGAAACACTGTAAGACTCATTTATATGCTGATGACACTCAACTTTACTACTCTTTTCCGCCACAAGATCTTCAAACATCAATAAGTGTCATAAATGAGGACTTGGATGCTGTATCGGAATGGTCGAAAAAAAATAACTTAGTTCTAAATCCGTATAAATCACAATTCATAGTCATGGGGAGTAAAGGGCAGTGCCGCAAGATTATCGAGAAAAATCCGCAGATCCACATCTATGGGGAACCTATCTCTAGAGTGGAACACGCTAAAAATCTAGGACTAATAATTGATGGAGAAATGCGATACAAGGAATACATTAACACCAAAACTAGAAATGCTTTCTTTCGACTAAAGGTGCTTTATAGTTTACGAAAATATTTGTCTGAAGATGTTAGAAAAGTCCTTACAGAGTCTCTTATTCTATCACATTTTAATTATTGTGATATTGTGTATGGACCAAGATTACTAGAGCAAACAAAGAAAGCTGTGCAGCGGGTACAAAACGCGTGTATGCGTTTTTGTTATGACATACCAAGAAGAGCTCACATATCACCATATCTGAACGTTAAAGAAATTTTGAACATGACAAATCGGAGACTTTTACATCTAGCACTTGCAACTCGCAAAATTATGGAATTCAGAAGACCAGGATATCTCTATGAGAAGCTGGAATGGGTTAAAGACTCCTGTACAAAGTCTCTCCGATCTCACAGAGAAACCAGTCTTGTAGTGCCAAAACACAAAACTCAGTTGTTCAGAGGGGGGTTCAAGTTTGCTGCAAGCAAAGTATGGAATGATCTCCCTCCTCCGATACGGGGACCTATGTCTTGGTATAAGTACAAAGAACTAGTTCGTTCTCACCTCTTAGACAGACAAAATAAATAAATAAATAAATACACATATAATTATAAATTGCTCAAATTCCACACATGAAATTTCAATAATTCGTTCAATTGAGTGCTTAATCACATCTGAACGTTCTTTATATTTAATATTGTTCTGTAACAAAATTAAGGAACCACCTCTAATGGCAGATTCTCTAGTGAATGCACTTACAATGTTATAACTTTCAATACAATTTAATAACTGAGTTCTTTTTAGCCAATGTTCTGTGAGACATACTACATGTATATTTAGACTCTGTAAGAATAAAGAAATTTCTAGTTCCTTTCCAGATAAGCCTTGAATATTTTGGTGAACTATTTTAAGTGAGCTATTGCCAGAGGTGTCCTCTGTTGTCTTACTAATTAATTTAAATATTGATTTTGTGATGAGCTTATCTGTGCGTCAAAGTTAGTTTGCTCAACAGGAGCAATTGTTATATTATTATAACTAACTTGCTCAAAAGGAGCACTGTCAGAACTACAATGCTGTATAGGGGCATTGTCACACCGTGATGGCCCAATAGAGGCAATGTCAGAATAAGGTTGCTCAATAGGAGCTGTCCGTACAGCCAAATTCTTGGCTGAAGTAGATATAGAAAAGCTTAGCAATTTTGCTAATTGTTTTTTAAAATAATTTGATAGATAAATTCTATCTCTTGTCAAATAATATTTATTGTTACGATTATTACATGTCAATTTATTAATGTCAAAAACATGTATTTTGTCTTCATAATATGACAAAGTATCTAATTGTATGTTTAATTTATATCTAATTTCATTTTCTGACTGTGGCAAACTATCGCAATAAGGAAATGTAAACATTACAATGCTTTTTACATTTAATTTCAGTAGGTAGTCATAATATTTTAGTAATGATCTTTTGTTTACATTATCCCTATTTCCTATAAATAAAATTAAGTTATCATTATTTTTGAACTTGTATTTTGTAACCTTCTCTATAATATCATCATAACATAAACCTGGCATACAGTAATTTATCACATTTTGCCCCAGCTGATTCATTAATAATAGGCCCAAATCCTTTCCAACTTCATCACTAAATATTACATAATTGTCTTTTATTTTTACTGAGGAACTGTTTTCAATTGTGCTCATAATAGATTGACTGAGTTGTTCAGAGATAGATGGCTCACACACCGACATAGACCATTCAAGTTGATCCAAAGCAATCAGGCCAGGAGCTGTGGAACAATTTTTTAAATCACAAGATTCCTCAAATTTTGGGTTGTTCATAAGGTGATTTAGTGTCAATGTGTGGTCCCTCATACCTCTTTTTGATACATTATATTTGTTTGATAAGGTAGTTAAAGATTCCTGTAGCAAACTAATTTTCTTATTTAATAACATTATATTGCTGTCATATATTTCTTGATTTTGCTTAATTTCATTAGAATATAGTTCTAGTTTATTTAATAACATTATACGTTCTTTACTATATTTCAAATTTTTATGAAAATAGTTATGTTTCTTAATTAATGACTTGTTCTTTCTAATAAATTTATTTATTTTTAAATATTTTTTAATTTTATTTTTGCTGCATTCAACCTTGACCACTGTGTCAGATGTGTTAATTGTGTCATTACATGTTAAGTTGAAAGACACCGCAGGATTTATGTTGTATGCAGCAGAAACCATTTCCGGGGCATTACTAACGAGCTCCTCGAATAAACTTTGGTTCTGTGAGGCTGTCCAATTTAATTTGTCGGTTTCTAAAGAATTAATGTGGTTATTTGCCTCTTGTAAACATTGCTCCAATTCAGTGATGCGCCTGAGGGCCTGCTCATACTCATCACTGCATTGGTCGAACCGGTCTACTAAAGATTGCAACTTTTCCTTTTCATCCGTAACTATCAAATTTTGAGTATGCAACTCAGCCATTTCCTTCTTAAGTTTACTGTTGTTGTCTACCGCCTCTAACAGTTCCTTCTCACTGTCATCCCTTTCCCTAAGTAGTTGTTTAACTAACTCCTTGGAAGCCTTTAATTCCTGCAAAACCAGGTGGCACTCCTCCTGGCGAGCTAAGGCCTTACGAGTCATCATCGTTAGATACTAATAATATAACCGAAATCAATAGATAATACCCAAGAAGTAGTAAAAACAACTAAAAATTGAAGTTACTTTTGTCAAGTAACCAACACTTCTAATATCAACAAAGTGTAAAGAAATTAATGTGTTCGAATTAATAGTCTACTTTAAATAAATTATAACAAAGTTTTACTCACGTGAAAGGGAAAACACTGATTAAATACCTTTGTTGTGACAATTCAAATTGTGATGAATCACTCGCCGGTACACACAGTTCTTAAATTACAAATTACGCACAATTCGATGTCACTAAACACTAATACAAATTAGAAATTTTATTAATACGGTTTATATTTAGTGAATTGAGGAAATGGGGCCGTAAATAATAATTATTTTTAAAATAAATTTAAGGAGCAAATTGTAACAGCTGTTTGCGCTAGTGTTGCCACAGAGAAAAAAAAAAGGACTTTGAAAAAAAAAAAACTTTGGAGAGCTTATCCCTCCTTGTCTTACTCCGCACTCCAACCTGTATGTATCCGAGCATGCATTCAACCACCGCACCACATTTTCCTGATTATTGTACCAGTATCTGAACATCAGTCTTGTCTCAGCGGGCAATGCAATCTGATCAAGTTTTCGCCATAATATATCATAATTTACAAGGTCAAATGCCTTACTCAAATCCAAGAAACATGCATAAATAGATGTTTTTCGGTCTGTATAGTACTTAATGGTTTGCTTCAAACACAAGATAGCGGTTTCTGTTGACAGACCGCGCCTGAAACCAAACTGGTTATCATGTAGCTGAAGATGTTTGTCCAGCTGTGCACAAAGCAAACCATCGAGCACTTTCGCTATGACGGTCGCCAGTGAGATGGGTCGATAATTATTTTTATCACTTATATCACCGGTTTTGTTCTTTACAATGGGTATTACTACCGTTTTCATAAGTGCAGCAGGTAGATAAGAGTGGCCCATACATAAATTAAAAAGAACTGACAACAATCGAGGCAGGTGCGGGCCAGCATATTTTAAGTGCTCGATGCTCAAGCCATCGTGGCCAGGAGATTTGCCCCGGGACATAGATTTAATTACATCGCAAACATGTCTAGGTGTAAACTTTACTATCTCCTGGCCACGAGGTCCCGGCTTGCTCAACGACTGTGATCGCCCCAAGGGAGACTTTACCGTGAACTGTAATTTAAACATATCAGCTTTGTGGTCATTAATGCCATCGATACTCGCCGGTCGTCCAGATTTGGGATTCAGCTTGTTTGTCGACTTCCAAAAGTTTCGGAAATCATGCTGAGAGTGGTGCAAAGCTAACTTATCCATTTTTAACTGTTCACTATGATTTTGGCACCACTTAAGTTTGGACTTGAAAATACCACGACTTTTATGCATTTGTTCATATATCTGACCTGACCTTGGCTTCCCATACCAAACCCACAAATGAAAGTTACGTTTAGCCTCCCTGTGAGCTTCACCTACATATCTGTTCCATCCTATCACAGGCTTTTTTCTACATTTTTGTCGCATAGAATTACAATCAGTGGCACCTACTTAACCCGTCAACGATGTCATTATAAAATTTGTCAATAAAGTTATGGTGATCCACACTATCACAAATGTATTCACAACATGACTGACACTCGTCAGGTATATGAATATGCTCCAGTTTTTCGTTACAATTTTTACTGTACATAATAATTTGGTCTTGTTTCCTATCTCCCCATATTACACGTTAGGTAATATAACAGAATCTATACAATCAGGAACTGTTTTAGGTTTTATAATTTCCAAATTACACTCAATTATTAAGGGGTAGTGATCAGACCACAATACATCGTAAATAAAATATGTATTTACTACAGACTGCATGGCAGACTTAGTCGTCACGCAGTGATCTAGCCAGCGTCTAGACCCATTTATATCACTGACGAAACTATATGTGCTTGAATTTAAACCTAGCACATTAACATCGGTACATATCCACTCTGATTCACGACAAAAAGATAATAATTCTCTAAAAAATAGTTCGTGTGGGTGGGCATTGAAATCGCCTAATATATACGCATATTTTCATTGTTTATAATAGCACTCACCATGCTAAGGCAATCCGTAAAGTCTGCTAAGTTCACTACTTTATCTGTGGGCATATATACACTAAATACTAAAAATGACCTTTGACCTATGTCTACTCTCACTGCACAAATTCGAGGGTGATTACACTGCACAACCGACACATTCGAAAACACACTTTTATTCCACAGAAGTGCAACTCCTCCGTACGGCCGACCGCGCAGCATGCCAGCACTGGTGTCAACAGCTGAGGTACCGGTGCAGCCAAATCCTTCTTCAATTCCACACAAAAAATGTAGGTCGTCTGGCAATAACCACGTTTCCTGTAGTGCAATAATGTCACATGATTGACAAAGTTGTCTAATGTGGTCTACAGAACGTTTTACATTTTTGCAGTTATAACTTACTAACTTACATAGATAAACTTGGACACATTCTTTTTCTTTTTTTATTTTTTATTATTATATTAGTCGTTCAAAATTCCTTTAAAGTAGTTATTCGCAAAATTCATATTGACAAGAATTCTTCGTTGATTCGGATGTATGGTCTCACTTTCCTTTGCCTCAGACGTTAAAAAAACCATAGGTAGGCCGACCAATCAGGGACGTTTGTTTTTGCTTGTCAGATGATCATTCGCAATTTCGAATTTCAAATTCAAAGCTGAATTTATTTTGGAGAAACTTATAAACCTTCGTGATATTAACATATGCGAGGATTATATTAACGAAGGAGAACTATTTTCTAATTTGAAAAGAAGATAATTCCATATTTACATAATATCCTGGGACGGATAAATAACCGTTAAGGAGTTAATAATTCACCCGAAAGGGTTGTCGGTACGGGTTTAGAGACCCAATTTCCATTACACATATAGTCGGCGGGTAGAGAAACCTGCGCAGAACCAGAGTTTGGAGTTGTGAGATCAATTTGGAAAAGTGACCGGTGAACGACAATATATAGAGAGAGCTAGCTAGTGGCTGATCTATCAGAGCCAAGACACAACGCACTGATCCAGGTACACTACACTAACCAAAGGGTTAGTGTAGTGTACCTGGATCCGGTTTCGGTTCTTGAAATGTAAACACGTATTAATGTTCGCTGCAATAAATTTTCGTAATTTTATCATAAATAACCACAGTTCAGTATCTAAATTGTGACAACATACACCGCTATATTACCACAATTGAAGAAAGTGAAAATTAGCACCAGTAAACAGTAATCATATCAAGATTTTTATAAACTATTAAGGCGAAATTCCAGGGTGAGAGACATTTAAATCAGTTATATTTTCAAAATTCCACTAAATTATCAAACAAACCCTCCAAATAATTACTAAAATTGCATGTTGACACTTGGTTGACACTGACGACAGAGAGACGTCAAATTGATTGGCTTTCGACCATAGAGAAACATAATTTTTGCTTTGTGGCAAAGGGATCGTGATACTTACAGCCTTTTGCAAACATTGTTACACGAAGCTGCTACAGCAAGTCAATTCAAGCATATCAAGCTAGTGCTTGAAAACAACATACGGAGAGTTACTCGTTATAGTATTTTTAGGTTTTAGGTAATTAATATAGCCATGGCACCGCCCAATATGTGTGCGGGATGCCAAAATCCAATTTCAAGGAAGAATGAATACTTATTGTGTTGCTTGTGCAAGTTGAAGTATGACGTTGATTGCGCCAACGTTGGATATAAGCGTTTTGCAGCGATGGAGACTACTCACAAAACCAACTGGAAGTGTCCCGAATGCTGCAGCAAGCAACCAAAAACAGGCAACACCAACACACCCATACGTCCGACGCAGCTTATTTCTGGTGATGAATCTGAGGTCCCCACAAGGATTTCCCCTGAGCGTTCGAATGTTACTCTGCGGCGTACTAAGCCAAATGAAGCTAAGAGGCCTGATTTTCATGAGAATCTTTCAGAGGACTGCTTTCGAAAAATAATCAAGCAGGAAATAACTGCGAGTCTGCAATCAACTATAAAAGAATACGTTACAGCTGAATTGAGAAGTATCAATGATCACATATCAGGTTTTCGTGATTCTATGACGTTTTTCAATGCACAATTCGAGGAGATGCGTTTAGCATTACAGGAAAAAACTGTCACCATTGCACAATTAGTGTCCGAAAATGAAAAATTGAAGACATCAGTTTCAGATCTCACTAACCGACTAAACACAGTTGAATTACATATGAGAGATTCCAACATTGAGGTCAATGGCATTCCTGAGCATAGGTCCGAAAATCTAGTCGACACGATTATGCAGCTTTCAAAGGTCGTGGATGCTCCGCTAGCCGCAGTAGATGTTCAACATGTCACAAGAGTCGCGAAATTACGGAAAGACAATTCCAGGCCGAGAGCAGTTATTGTTAAATTGCGCAGTTCACGCCAACGTGATGAAGTTCTAGCAGCGGTATCAAAATTTAACAAAAAGAACTCGCAGGATAAATTGGCTTCCAGCCATCTTGGTATAGGAGGGCCTCGAGTTCCTGTATTTGTCTCAGAACACCTCACTCCTGGTAACAAATCTTTACATGCAGCAGCTAGGAAGAAAGCCAAGGAAGAGTCATATAAATTTGTCTGGGTACGAAATGGACGTATATACATGCGCAAGGACGAAAATAGTCAGAGTGTTTTGATTAGATCACCCGATAGCTTGAAACTCATTGTTTAGCTTAATCGTTTCGATTGTTGCATGGTCAATGTTGTAAATGGTTTAGTTTTTGATGGAATTTGGTTTATACTATCAAAATGTCCAAGGTCTGCGTACCAAAACTCATGATGTGTATTGTAATGTTCTAAATTCTAATTATAAAGTGTTTGCTTTTACGGAAACATGGCTCAACAATAAAATATCTACAAGTGAAATTATAGATAATAGATATATTGTTTATCGTAGGGATCGGTTATGCTCTGAGACGTCCAAAAAGGATGGTGGTGGTGTATTACTGGCTGTTTCTCGCGATATTCCCTCCATTCGCTTAACAAATCTAGAATGTGATAACATCGAAAGCGTTTGGATAAAATTGCAGTTTAATACGAACGAAAAAAAGAAATGCATGACTTGTTGTGTAGTGTATATGCCGCCACCAGTGAAGTTGGAAGTCTTAGAGCAATTTCTATTACAAGTTGAGACTGCCTTGAATCAGACTGACGAAGTTGTGATTGTTGGAGACCTAAATCTTGGGTTTATTCAATGGAATGCCACCCACGATGGCATTAATCACATGGTTCCGACTAATTGTAATTCTAGTTTAGGGTATACTTTTGTGGACTTTTTGTCCGCCAATAACTTATACCAAATTAATAATATTTCCAACGATGATGGTCGTTTCTTGGATTTGGTTATCAGTAATATACAAAATGCATATGTCACACAACCACTTGATCTCCTAAGTAAAAGCTATCCAATACATCCAAATCTATTGTTGAACATACCATACTCCAATGTAAATTATTTAAAGCCAAGAAAAAACTTAGTTTATAAATATTTCAAGGCTGACTATGCCAGCATTGTCCGTGAGTTGAAGCAGGTACACTGGCAGGAATTATTCTCAAATTGTAATAATGTTAATGTTATGGTTTCTGAATTTTACAATGTAGTGTATGGATTAAGGGACAGATTCGTGCCCGGGAGAATTGACTCCAAAAAGTTTTGCCGTCCTGTATGGTTCACTCATGCTCTGGTTAAACTTTTGGCAGAGAAAAACAAAGTCAGAAAGAAATTTAAGAAATACCTAAATCCAAGGGATGAAATAGAATATCACTTACTTCGCGTCCGATGTCACAAGCTACAAAATAAATGCTATAGGGACTACATACAAAATATAGAGGCAAATATTCCTTACAACCCCAAATTATTTTGGAGCTTTATCAAGGACAAACGCGGTGGTAACACTTCGATACCAGCCAAAGTGAACTTGGATGACTCAATTGCAGAAACAGGCCCGGAGATTGCCAACTTATTTGCTCGTCACTTCTCTTCGGTATATACCTCCGCTGACCCTCTTAGGAGTGGCAGAGTCGAGACACAGAATTATGTAAACAGCTATATAGCAAAGCTAATACTTACAGAATCCGAGGTCGCGCGTCATATTAAAAAACTAGATACATCGAAGGGTGCTGGACCTGATACACTTCCTCCTTTATTTGTAAGACGCTGTTTGCAGGGTATTACTTTGCCGTTGACAATAATATTCAATAGATCCCTGGCAGAAGGTAGTTTCCCTGAAGAGTGGAAGAGGGCTCGGATAGTTCCCGTATTAAAAAGAGGCGATCCTTGTTCAGCTAAAAACTATCGACCAATTTCAATGCTCTCGTGCTTCGCAAAGCTTTTTGAAACTTTAATATGCCCTGTTTTGTATAAATTTAGCTCGAAATATATTTCTGATGACCAACATGGGTTTATACCTGGTCGTTCTGTTCTGACTAATCTAGTTCCATTTGTCTCAGAGGTATCTGAACAAGTCGATAGGGGGCAGGAAGTTGACGCCATATACACAGACTTCAGTAGTGCATTCGATAGGGTTAACCACACCATCCTCTTAGAAAAACTGTGTGCTTATGGAGTGGGCGGATCACTGTTGGGGTGGTTTAGATCATACCTAAGGGAGAGACCACAGGCAGTTGTTGTGAATGGATTCCAGTCAAAGTCATATGTTGCCGAATCAGGCGTACCTCAGGGTTCTCATCTGGGTCCTCTGCTCTTTTTACTTTTTATTGACGATATTACCACGAATATTAAACATTGTAAATTGTCGTTATTTGCTGATGACCTAAAAATTTACAAAGCTGTCACTTCCGTTAACGATAGCAAACTCATTCAAGATGACCTTAATAGAATTGTAACATGGTGCGCCACTAACTGCATGGTCCTTAACGTCCGCAAATGTTTCCATATTAAGTACTCAAGGAAAAAAAAACCGCTTGTTACTAAGTACGACCTTGATGACGTAAGGCTTGAAGAGGTCAAAGTGATTCGTGATCTTGGTGTAAGCATTGATAGTAGGCTAAAATTTGACACACACACGAACGAAATAGTAGCAACAGCGGCTAGAATGCTGGGTTTCATCAAACGCAACACAAAGCATTTTAGAAACGTTAACACAAAGATCCTCTTGTACAACGTTTTGGTGCGCAGTCATCTTGAATTCGCCTCCATTGTCTGGAGTCCTTTCTATAGCGTCCACTCTCAGAGGATTGAGAATATACAAAGAGCTTTCACCAGACATCTTGCTTTCATTAGCAGTGGCTTCTCCCATCGCCAACCCTACAACCAGCGTCTATCAAAATTTAAGTTGACTGGCCTCCACGATCGAAGGATTTTATTGGATATGTGCTTCTTACATAAAATCATTAATGGCCATGTCCAATCACACGACTTATTGTCACGTGTGTCCCTGTCAGTACCTTGCAGATATCCCAGACATCGTGTAACCAAAACTTTTGAGAGGCCATTCGCCAGAACGAATCTTGGGCTACAGTCTCCCTTGGCACGAATTTGTAATGAATATAATGCACTTAGCTGTAATATCTTTGATTTGGATATATTCAATGATAGCTTGCAAAATTTTAAGTTAAAAATTTTAAACAGTATTAACACTAATTAGTATTATCAAATTATGTATTAGTAAATTTTAGGCAGAATTATTTATTAGTTTTCATTTATATTAGTTTTCATTAGTTTTCATCTACATTTGTTTCTACATCAGGAATAAATGTGCTTATCTTTTTTTGTGTTCTATTTTATATTGAGTGCTATGTACGCCGTTAATGTGATATGTATCAGAACTGTTCTTTTTTATGTAATTTAAATTAAGTTTGTGTAATATGTATCATGTGGCAGTACTAAATAAATAAATAAAATAAATAAATAAATAAAACGGTAGCGGCTGACTGTCGAAGAGTTCTACAAGTACTCTGCAGAAGGTTGTCTCATAACGCGTTTACTAATAATTTATACATAGTAATACCCAAATTCCACCCGTTAGCGATCAGAGCAGACTCCAGGACCCTACCTTTCATTATTTTTATGGTTGTATTTTACTATTAGATATATAAGTTAGAAGGTTATAAGGTCTAAATGGTGTAAAATCTAAATTGTGTAAACTAGGTATTTTCAAGGAAGAGAATTCTCACACAGGAATATTATTTGGAATGTGTAAGTAAATAACTTTTCTAGTGCAACAAACAGAATATTGTCCACCATAAATAAACATTGTACTGCCAAACCATCAAATCGTTGTTTCACTTCGTATATACCCATTTAGGAAAAGAAAATACAACCAGGTAAAATCCAGTATTACATGGCGCCCGAACATTAGGAGAGGAGGTTCTGTTATTTTTTTTTAATTCTTGTTCTGATCATATTCGCTCAGAGGAGGCTGATCGTTGACGGTGTGAGTTTGAGGTTTTGTTTTCTTGTTTTAATTTGTGCCAAAGGTGGCAATAAACTTTAATATTGTTTATTCTCCAGTTAACTATTATATATTTAGGTATTTTTGCATTCATGTACATGGAGTTTTTGTAAGCTTTTATCGATTTTGGAGTGTTTTTTTTTAATTTTATGGGTTTTTTTTACATTTTTGAATGCTAATAAGCTAATATTTTCATACCACTCACAAAGTGTTTGAAAATATAAATTTATGTAAATTTGCAGTGTATTTTTTGAGCTTGAACCAAATTTTACACTTATTTTTTTTTATTTTTTAACTCTAATCTTTGCAAATACATACCTTTATCATTTTTTTTTATTCTCCAAATTACTACATTACATACATTAGGTAACATAAACCTTTTCTTACTACACATTTTTAGGAAAATTCATACTACCTATTTGTTTTCATAAAGTTGAAACATGGAACAACGACCTATTACATTTAATTTACTACTTAAAAATGAACTTGAATATGAAGTTAGAATTCGGGGTGCAAAACTGCAGATACAGTAACTGCTTTGAAGGCACAGATTCGTTCTCTCAATAAGGACTTACCCTCTGATGAGATATTGGAGTGTGATTTGGATGTAGTTTCTGAGCTAAGAATAGTCCATAAAAAGCTAGATGACCTGGACAAGCTTATTTCAATATCTTCATAAAAGGCAGGTTCCCTCAAGTCTTTGAATAGAATTCAGACACTGGCTCACCACTTGTTTCACTGAATTGGTCGGCTTGATGTAGAGGAGGAAGTTGACAGCGACTTCTCCACTATGCTTGATACCTACCAGAAGCGTTTGGAAAGCGTTTTGGTAAGGATTGATAATATAATGCATACATTCAAAAGTAGCTTAGCACAGGAGAAATTTGGAGAACATTCCATTAGCAAGCCACAAGATATTGCTAGCCAAAACTTTGTAGGGGATGCGGCAGTCCATAAGCTTGGTTTGAAATTTGATGGCAAAACGTGCGTTAAGGCTTTCTTACAACGCTTGGAAGAGCTTTGTTTATCTAGGGGTGTATCGGAAACTATACTTTTTATATGTAAAGGACCTGACGAAATGATTGTTGAAGTGCCTATGTATTTATATAAATGTAGATTTTTTAATTGTAATTATTAATTTATTTTGTATTTTTGTATTGACTACTTTTTTTTTTTTTTAATTGACTACCTTTTTATTAATAATAATTAATTTTAATGTTTTCTGTAAGTATATTAATTTAATCTTTTTTTTTTTAATTAATTCATTGAAATTTAAATTTAAATTAGTACCTAACTTTTATTACATAATATTTTGTTATTTTGACTCTAGTCTATATTAACATGTCTGTAATAATTTATTAGTGGAAACTTTATTGATAAATGTACTATTTTCTAATTTTTTTTTAATTGTAATTGTGTAAAAATATTGTTTGTTTCCCAAATATAATAAATAAATAAATAAATAAATAAATAAATATCAGCTTCAGAGTTATTTTCTAATGAAGCGTTGTGTTGGTATCGTGGTGTTAATGAAATGAAATGAAATGAAATGAAATGAAATGAAATGAAATGAAATGAAATGAAAAAGCTCTTTATTTAAATGGACTTTGCTAAGTACTTTTAAATCGTCAAAAGCCCTACCACCATTTCGACGAAATAATTATTTTACTTAAATAATTATTATTATGCTGAGACGGAGAAGAAATGGCGAAAGAAACTCCGCAGCTTACAATTTCGTAATGATTTCAAAACATCATTACATGTCCATAGATATATCAATATGAATAAATTACAATTTTAAATGCGTAAATTTGGGCAGATTTTACTCCCACGCATTTGGATCATTTAAATAATCATTTAACTTGTAATAAGCTTTTTTATATAATTTAGATTTTACAGTTTTTTTAAATTTATTAATAGGCAAGTCTCTAATATTCTTCGGAAGCTTATTGTAAAAACGTATACATTGGCCCATAAAGGAATTGCTTATTCTGTGGAGACGAGTTTTATATACAACCAAATCGTGTTTCTTCCTAGTATTTACATTGTGCGTATGACATTTCTCGGAAAAATTCATAATATTTTTCTTAACATATAGTAAGTTTTCCAATATATATTGTGATGACACAGTTAGAATATTTATCTCCTTGAACTTTTCTCTGAGGGAGTCACGCGGACCTAGTTGATAGATTGCTCTAACAGCCCGTTTTTGCAGAACAAAGATGGTATTAATATCTGCAGCACTCCCCCAGAGAAGAATTCCATAAGACATTATGCTGTGAAAATAACTGAAATAAACCATTCTAGCAGTATCTATATCAGTTAGCTGCCTAATAGTTTTAACTGCATATGCCGCAGAACTTAGTTTACCCGAAAGTTTTACAATATGTGGACCCCATTGCAATTTAGAGTCTAACATTACTCCTAAGAAAGTTGTTGTTTCTACAGGTTTCAATTCTACTCCATTTATTTGTACATTAGTTTCTACACATCTCACATTTGGTGTAGTAAACTTAACTAATTTGGTTTTTTTTTCATTCAGCAACAAGTTATTAATATCAAACCAATAAACTACTTTCGCAAGTGCATTGTTCACTTCGTCATAATTATCTAATTTTCTATTCATTTTGAAAATCAAAGAAGTGTCATCCGCAAACAACACAATGTCATGATTGTCCCTTATGTAGTAAGGTAAGTCATTTATGTACACTAGAAAGAGAAATGGACCAAGAATTGAGCCCTGCGGAACACCTATTGTGACTAGAGAACCTGGAGATCTTTTACCATTTATATCAACTTTCTGTATTCTATTGCTCATGTATGAAGTCATGAGGTTGAGAGCCTTGTTCCTAACGCCATAATGGTGTAATTTCCTGACCAGAGTAAGTGTTAAGTCAGATGTTCATGATTGGTTAGGATTAAAGTCTTTGTTACTAGAGGAATACTTACCTTATGATTATGATAATAGATTGATGCAGGAAATTCGTTCTAGAACTCAAGGTTCTGATGAAAATATTATAAATTATCTCAGTATTATGCAAAATTATTTTAGTCGTTTATCTAAGCCTTTATCTGAAGATGAAAGGTTGAATATTGTTTTATTTAATATAAGGCCATTTTACACAGCCCAGTTAGCTTTGACTCCTGTAGACTCATGGGCGGAATTGAAAAGGAAGTGTAGATTACTGGAGGGGGCACAAGAGAGGTGTAGACTCTTTAGGGAACCTAATAATACCCCGTATTCATTAGCCCCTGATTTGTGTTATAGGGGTAAGCAAAAAGTTACACAACAACACGGCTGTCCAAAACCAAAGCCTAGCAAGTACATCTGAGTTAATTATACAGGAGAAAGACATGAAACATTTTCTTCTGCCATTAAGTACTGTGGATCTGAATACTTTAAATAAGCACTTTTCTTCACCACCTGTAACTCTATCTTATCTTATCTTATGTAGGGGCCGTGAGTTTCCCCACGGTGCACTTCGACCCAATGGGATCTTTTGTGTCTCCCCAGTCTCGTTCACTCTTGTCGCTCCTTGAATAAGCAAGCCATTAGTCTAACTATATCCATGGGCTTGAAGAGCCTGTAGTCTTCTGGCTTTGGGTAAGCCAATCCCAGGATATTTAGTCTAGTCCTGGCAATGGAATCACAGTCACATAGTAGGTGTTCCATGGATTCCTGGTTATGCCCACATGCTCTGCAATTTGGTGTTGTCGAAATTTGCATTTTGTTGAGCATGTGGTTTGTGGCGTAGTGCCCTGTGAGTCCACCCAAGATTAGGCGGGCCTGTTGTCTGTTGCCTCCAAATATGGATTTACTCCATCCTCTTGGGCATTCTCCTAAGAAGGATTTGGAGTGTTTCATACCAGGTGACAGTTTCCATTCCATACAGTGTCTTTTGAAGACGTGGTCTCTAATGGCTTTGCTGATGTAGCATTTGGATAGGGGGATGAATGGTTCAGGGCCTACTAATGGGGTTTCTGATCCTTTCCTTGCCAGTTCATCAGCTTTCTCATTGCCTCGGATCCCCTCATGTCCTGGGACCCAGATTATTTGTACCTTATTGCATTTACCGACCCTGTTTAGGGTTTGGACCGCATTGAGTACTATACCTGAGTCGACGCGGGGGTTCAAGAGGGCTTTGAGTGCTGCTTGACTGTCACTTAGGATATAGACAACTTTGTTTTTAACACGTTGTTCTATGATCTTTAATGCGCAAAGGATTATTGCATAGATCTCCGATTGGAAGACCGTTGCAAGTTTTCCCATGCTTTGATATATTTCGAGATCGTTGCAACAGATACCTGCTCCAGTACCAGAATCCATTTTGGATCCATCAGTAAACCAAATTAGGCTGTCCCTTTCCGGGGTCGGTGGGTGGTTTCTCCACTGCTCCCTAGTTGGAATCTTAATTCTGAATTCCCTGTGAAACATGATCTTAGGGTGTATTTTATCGCTCCTCATGTTCATGTAACTATCTAATTCGGGTATTTCGCTATACTTAGTATGCTTTGTCTGAAATTGCGTAGGCTCCCATAGACCAGATATTCTCAGTCTATAATGGGCCTTCCTTGCCTCAGTTTCAATGACTATGTGCAGTGGTGGCAGATCTAGAAGAATCTCCATTGCTGCCGTTGGTGTGGTCCTAAACGCACCGGTGATTGCCAAGCATGCTGTCCGCTGCAACTTGCAGAGCATGTCTTTGCAGGTTTTCAACCTTACTCTTGGCCACCACACAATGCTGCCATACGTAAGAGATGGTTTTACCATGGCGTTGTAGAACCATTTGATGATTTTGGGTTTTAGACCCCATGTCTTTCCATAGGTGGATCGACACATTCCAAAGATCCTTAGACTTTTTGCTACACTTTTTTCCATGTGGGATTTCCAGGTTAGTTCCTTGTCCAGGGTCATTCCTAGATATTTTACCTCTCTGGACCATGGTAGTTCGACTCCATAAAGATGTAGCGTTTTGAGTCTTGTGAGGTTCCTTTGTCTTGTAAACGGTACTAAAGAGGTTTTGTCGGGGTTTACTGAGAGGTGATTGGCGCTACACCATCCCTCCAGCTTGTCCAGTGCTTCCTGCATGAGTTCCGATACTGTGCCTGGGAATTTCCCGTTCGCCATGATGACGAGGTCATCGGCATAGCCCACCGTATATAGTGGTCCTTTGTTCAGTTCGACTATTATTGAGTTAACTACTAGGCTCCACAGTAACGGGGATAGGACACCTCCCTGTGGGCAGCCCCGGGTAGTTTTTGCTAGTAGTCTGTCACCTAACAAGTCAGAAGAGATAATTCTGCCTTTAAGCATGTATTCTATCCATCTGCAAAGGGTGAATGGGATACCGTGCTCCTTGGCAGCTTTTCTTATTGACTCATAGGTCGTGCGGTCAAAAGCACCTTCAATATCTACAAAGGCGCCTATGCACACTTCCCTATTTTCTATAGCCTTTTCTGCCCTATTTACCACATAGTGTAAGGCAGTTTCCGTGGACCTTCCAGGTTGGTACGCACATTGTAGACCATGTAGCGGTAACTTCTTAAGAGGTCCATCCCTGATGTGATGGTCCACCATTCTCTCCAATGTCTTTAAAATAAATGATTGGAGACTAATTGGTCTAAAGGCCTTAGGTTCCTCGTAATCCGGTTTACCAGGTTTTGGTATGTAGATTACTTTGACTCTTCTCCATGATTTTGGTATATGCCCAAAGGCTATACAGGCTCTGTATAGTCTGCAAAGATGTGTGTTGAGAAGAGGTTCACTTTTTTGGAGTAGTATTGGATAGATACCGTCAGGCCCCGGAGACTTAAAGGGCTTGAAGCCTCCTACTGCCCATCTTATCTTTTCCTCGTCTACTACTCTTTTAGCAATGCTCCAATCCAATTTGGTGGTGCGTTGTCGCTGTTCCTCCAAATCAATTGGGTCTTGCTCTTCTGTTATGACGTGTGATCCTGGGAAATGGGTGTCAAACAAAATTTTTAAGGTTTCCTTCCCAGACTCTGTGCTTTTACCCTCATTGTTCTTTACTAGGCCAATTGGATTTGTTTTTGTTGTGGCGATTGCCTTGGCTAGCCTCATCCCCTCTGGAAGTGTGTTTATGTCCTTGCAGTGGGTTCTCCAGGCTTGCCTTTTGGCTTTCCTCACAGCAGTATTGTATCGCGTTAGCATTTTACTGTACTCGCTGAAGTCTTCCCTGACTTTTGCAATATTGAAAGCCTGCCTTGTTTCTTTTCTTAGTTTTGCTATCTCCTGTGTCCACCAGGGTAGCCTTTTTGTGGTTACCTTGCTGTCGGGGCAGTTAGTGTGCCACGCTGTCTGCAGGGCGTCGGTTATCCTATCAGCCTCAAATTCCACATCTAGTATAGAGTTGAGACTGCTGCTTGGTTTCCCTAGTTCTATTTTAAGGTCCCTTTTGTAGTTGTCCCAGTCAGTGTGCCTAGGATTTTTACGTTGTACAGTTTCTGGTTTACATATATTTCGATAGCTAAAACATATATAATTGTGGTCAGATAAGGAGACCTCATTAGAAACATGCCAGTTTGTGATATCCCTAGCTGCCCTATTTGTGGCTAAAGTTATGTCAATCACCTCTGCCCTGCGGGCGTTGAAGAAAGTCGGTTTATTTCCTCTGTTAAGTATTTGTATGGGTGAACTTACCAGAAATTCCAGTAACTTCTCTCCTCTCCTGTTGATGTCTGAGCTGCCCCAGACAACATGATGTGCATTTGCGTCGCAGCCGATAATCATCTCTACATTTTGCTGGCTGCCATAGCTGATCAGGTCACGGAGTTGCTCCGATGCTGGATCCGCCTCTTCATAAGGGAGGTAAGCTGACGCTGTAATTAGTGTGCGCCGTACCCCTGCCTCTTGTGAGTAAACTTTGACTGTTGTTAAGTCCCTGTAACAGAATTGTGATAAAGCCACCACGTTTAGGCCGTTTCTGACGTAAACGCAGGTTCTCATATCGTTAGTAGAACAGTTGTAATACAAATTGCCATTAGTTCCACCCAGACCCCTAATTTGGCCCCTATATATATATGGTTCCTGAATTAGAGCAATATCAAATTTTCCTTTATTCAGTTCACGTGCCAGAATGGCAGTGGCTGCTTTACTGTGATGTAAGTTAATTTGTACGTACCTTACACCCGCCATTGTTGTTGTACTTGTAGTTTTTTTTTTTTTTTTTTTTTTTTTTAAATTTGTTCCCCGCCCCCCTCGACTTCTGTCTCGTCCTCAGTAATGGGGTCGAGCCTTGTTGGCGTTCCAAGTAGGAGACCGTCGAGGGCTCCCAGTACGTCATCCTCCGTCCCCGGTGAAGAGACAGCCTCCATATCTGATATGGCCATCATCTCATCGGGGCCCTCAGATGCCATGCTGGGCGCCCTCGACGGTGCCGCCCCTATGTTGGGCACTATGGTAGCGCCCGTTTCCCCCCCTTTGGAGTCTTCAGGAGCATCCCCCAGCCTCACCCCACTGTCCAGAAGCTTGAAAATGCTCCTGTCCACTCCGGTATGCAGCGCATACCCCTTACTCTTGATGTAGGTCGCAGACACTTCATCCATCAAGACGATACGTCTAGCTGTATGGACCTCGATTTGGGTATCGACCACCTGCCAGCTAGACGTCCTCAATTCCGGATGCAACATCTGGACCATCCTCAAGACCCTCGCGTTATCTGTCCGTGTCACGTTACGGGACTTCCATGCCATCTTTACTGGCCTAGGAAGATCCCGAACGTCAACAACCTTTAGAGTCGCTCCCACAATGGTTTGGCCATCAAGGAAGCGAAGCCACTTTGCGGAGCGCTCCCCCACACATGAAACGTGGAGTGCTCCTCCAACAACTGCATTTCCCATGTTCACTTCTGGGAGAGGTCGCTCTTCTGTCTCCAGTTTGTCAAATATGGACTCCTGTATGGCAAGGTAGTGCTCCTCTCCCAGCATGACCGCTGGGAAATCCGTTGGGACGACAGCCAGCCTGACGTAGGATAAAGTTTCGGCATATGAGCCTTGGGTCTTTATCCTTTTGGGCTCTGTAGTCTGACTTGGACTCTCGTCACTGAGGTCTCTTGGCCTCTTTGCCCTGTCCCCAGGGACGTCCGCGGCCTCCTGCCTTCGCAGCTCAGCCAATTTACGTCTCTGGGAACCACTCTTCCTCCGCCTTTTCCCAGAAGTTTCCCCCCCCGAGGCGCCACCATCAGTATCCCCGGCATGAGGCCCATGAGACTCCATTGCCGGTGTTCCTTCCGGTAGACGCTCCGGTTGAGAACCCTTCCGAGATAGGGCAACTCCACTTTGGCTCGGTGCCCCGCGACCGCCTCTCGAGGAACCTCGGCCTACTGGGCGTCCGTATCCTCTAAGTGGCGGCGCAGTACCACCTCTAGCTGTGGAAGGCGCCGCACCCCTTGCAGCGCCTCTATTTTGGTGCCCACGTCCAACGAACGGCGATCCCGATCCCGATGGAGCAGCCCCAGATGTTCCTTCATGCCCCCCCTTGAGTGGGTTGACTTTTGGCCCCCCCTTAGTGGGTTGGCCCCTGCCACATTCGGCTTCACTAGATGGCAAATTTTTGCCCCCCCCAGAATACGCGGGGCAGCCTGAGCTTTGCTCAGGGAGGGATTCTCCAGCATCGCTGGTACCCTCCTGGGGTAGTTTATTTTTTAAATTTGCGCTCATTGTGCTGATGAACAATGTTGGAGTCGAGGTTGTTATTCCTCCAGGATAGAATGGGAAGGATATTGTGATAGGTTGTGGATGGGTTTGGATTGGTTAAATTAGGATATTGGATCATGGGAAACTTGGGAAGGGAACCTCCTACGGCGTGGGGTTTCGCATAAGGAGGGGTCATTATTTGGTGTCGAGGTTGACCATACCTCCAGGATTGGTGCAGGATTTGGGATTTGGTAGGAGGGTATAATTGAGGATTGTCGGGGAGAGCGGGATTTAGGGAAGGTTATCGTCCGCAACCGTTGGAGTGTGATTGCGGGCTCAGCCCAGCACGCTTTGCTACTGGGGGCTATAGGGACAGTTGGTATGTGCGATGCCTATATATAGCCTTCAGTATTGCCCAGGGTGCACGACCCTCCGGTAGGAGGGTTCATTGACCATTTTGGTCAATGACGTGGACGTGCGTGCTCAGACTTGGCGGTAAGTGTAGTCCCTCATCATCGCACCCATGAGAGACGACCACCTACTACCCGCACCCCACCTGTAACTCTAGATACGCCCTCTAAATTGGCTTCACTTTCCCGTCTCTCAAGCCTTGTCCCACCAGACTGCTCTTCTTTCACTTTTCGTCCTGTTACTGAGGACACCGTAGCGAAGAATATTAGGAACATCACCACCAAGGCCATCGGCAGTGACGGCCTCAGTCTTGACATGGTTCTTCCCGTGTTGGATGACATTGTCTCAATCATTACTCACATCATTAACTTCTCATTGACGAACAATGTCTTCCCAACATCGTGGAAGAAGGCCACTGTTATTCCTTTGCCAAAATCCTCGAATCCCGCATCCTCGTCTGATTATCGTCCTATCTCCATTTTGCCTCTCCTCTCCAAAGTCCTCGAGTCCTGTGTACATCATCAATTATATTCCTTTTTTACGTCCAATTCTTTACTATGTCCCCTCCAGTCCGGCTTTCGGCCCTCGCATAATACAGTTGGTGCGTTGCTGAATGTGACAGAAGATATCCGTTTTGCCATGGATAATACTGAACTCACCGTTATATGTCTTCTAGATTTCAGTAGCGCATTCAACTCAGTCGATTTCAACATACTTCTTGCTATTCTTCGCTCGGTTAATATCTCTCCTTCTACTATAAAATGGTTTCATTCGTACCTTTTTGGCCGCCTACAGTGTGTGAAAATAGACGACGCTACGTCTAATTGGTGTCACCTGACTGCTGGTGTGCCTCAAGGTGGCGTACTTTCTCCTTTACTATTCTCCATCTTTATCAACAGAATATCTAGTGCCATCTCTTCCTCGTTCCATTTATACGCTGACGATTTGCAAATCTATAGGCATTCGGGATTAACTGAGGTACCAGAATGTATTACTGCCTTGAACAGAGATTTATTAAGCATTAAATCATGGGCTAAATCTTTTGGCTTACTCGTCAACCCAGTAAAATCACAAGCCATGATTGTCGGTAGTAGTAGACTTCGAAATAAACTTGATGTCAATACCTTGCCTTCACTTATTTACGACGGAACTGTCATTACTTACTGTGACAAAATAAAAAACCTAGGCATCGTGATGGACTGTACAATGTCGTGGATACCTCAAATTAATGAGGTCAGTAGGCGTATGCATTTTTCTTATCACTCTCTCAAGCGATTTCAATACTTTCTCCCTTTCAAAACCAAAATAATGCTGGCGCAATCCCTCCTTCTTCCTTTTCTCGACTACGCTGATGTTTGTTACTTGGATGTGACTGAAGAATTACTTAATAAGCTCGAGCGTTTACAGAATCTAGCCATCCGATTTATTTATGGCCTGCGAAAGTACGACCATGTATCTGCATATCGCTCTGAACTAAAGTGGCTTTCGATTAGAGATCGGCGTAATGTGCACATCCTTTCCACCCTTTACAAAATCCTACATGACTCCAATGCCCCCTCCTACCTCCGTTCCCGATTCCAGTTGTTTGAACCTACCACTCGCTCAAGACGCCCATGTTTGACTAAAATGTTGGAGCTTCCTAAGGGCAACACCAACTTTTTCGTACACTCATTCTCCTTTCGCGCTGCACAACTGTGGAACAACCTTCCTACCTTCATCCAAAATAGTCCGTCCATCGCCAGTTTTAAATATAGATTAAAGCAGCACTATTTGTCACAAGTCTCCAGATAGTCTTTGCAAGTTAATGTTTTTTCCAATGATAAATATGTATATAATATAAATTATATTTATTGTATTTATCATTATATATTGTATATATACATAAATATTTATCTATTTATATAACTATTGCGTGTATGTATGTTATACATTATAGTATTTATATGTTATATACTAGGTAGATAGTTTTTTTTTTTACACTTTATTTGCATTTTTTAGTCACCTACACCACATTAAGTTTAAACTAGCATTCATAGGTTGACTGGAAGAGATCTCTTTTAGAGATAAGTCCGCCCTTGCAAACTATTTATTCTGTTTTTGTGCATTTAATGTATTTTTAATTGCAATAAAGAGTATATATAAGTATAGAATTCATTTTTTATGCATATCTTGTTTTCTTATGAATAATTATGACTTGTTTTACTTTCCGACATAGTTAAATTAAATAAAAGTGCATTTGAACAAGTTTTATGTGCCTTACTAATGACTTCTTTAGATACTTCAAGATATGTACGATACTAAACCAATAGCAAAAACCTAGTAAGATCTCTACCTAGGTTTATTAATTGGTTTCTCTATAAGTACTGTTTTGGATCAAACATTGAATACCTAGCAAAAACACTAACTAGGTTTCTGAACTAGATTTTTAATTTTTTTAAATATAATGTCGTATTTCAACCTGGTAAGTAGCATAGATACTAAAAAAAATCAATTGGCTAAATATAAAATGGTTTAATTATTGAGAAACGTAGGGTACATAATCATCTTAGCACAATAGAAAATCATATTTCTTCTGCCATTTCGCCTTCAGTTTGGAGATCAATTGACTCATCGTTTACAGGTATTTGATTCCAAAACGACCGTCTTGTTTCTGGCATTAAAGGTACCAGTTTGGCCACAATCACATCCCTTTTTTGAGCAGGAATGCCTCGAGGACCTGATTTTTCTTCAGGTAGCCCAACTACTTTATACTTTTTAGGTAGGAAGTCCAACTCGGCAAATGGTTCATCAAAACTGAAAATTACAATAGGTATTAATCAACGGGAAGTACTTCAAAATCTCATTACTACATCCATCAACTATAAATAACTACCTAGTTTTGTAAAGAATGTTTCTCGAGCCAGCAATGAATTTTACTTGGACAACTTGGTTGAGTAAGAAAGTTTTCATCAAGTCTTCATCATCAGTTTTCCTTGGTGCTCTTTTTTTCTTTGGCCAGCTCCTACAATCACTTAAATCTATGACCTTTATTTTGTGTCTTGAACTATTTACTACATCTTTAAAGTCTTCGAAGTCCAAAACATCTCCTTGTCTTTTAATTTTTCTTTCAATATTTCCATGCACCGAATCTGCAGTCATATGTGTATGTCCTTTTGTTAAGAAACTCAAAGTCACAGTCTCGACAGTTGTTTCTGTATTAACAATTGTGGTCAAAGCCGTAAACAGCGTCCAGTTTTTATTTTGGGCTGTACAGTTATCAGCCCAAATATGAAAATGTTGGCAATCTCTTTCATTTTTCATGAATGTTAAAATAGCATCAACTATGTTGGAAGCCTCTCGACCGGCGTAACCTTCGTGCCAAACTATGCAAGTAGCTGAGTCAGGAGATTGCTTATTTATGGGTGCAAAAGTTAGATTAAATGTAATTAATCGACTTATAAAAACAGCTTCTTTAATTATATATAAATTCTTTATTGTACACACAAATATAAATACAACATAGTGCAGGAAAAAACATGTACAATTTGGGGCATTATAGGCAGCAAAATTACTTTTTGTAAATCCATCGAAAAATAACTTTACATGCTTAGAATTCTTCTGCGTCGCATCAATTTTGTACTTTTCGAGAGCTTGATCAGATTTAGTTTTATTTAATATAAACTTTTGTTTTAGATCATCAGGCATAGATTCATCCGCGTATTTTTTTTTCTTCTAAATAAAAAAAACATTCATCACATTTGTCTCCTCTTGGCATGTTAAAAGAAATCTTCATTTTTTTATCTCTTTTCTGTATGTTTCATCAGAACATTGTATTTCCGGGTATTTCGTCTTAAAATCGCTGTGCATTTCACGTACTGTTAGTTCTCTAGGCAAGTATTTTGTGAACGGTGAATTATGTCTACGATAATGACTGACAGTAGGTTTATAACTAAGAATATGTTCCCGTAGTAAATTTTTAATAATTTCTTTTCTTTTGCCGCCTCTTTTTTCACCAGTCAAAGATGCAAATAATTGTCCCTTTTTTATTGCTTTTGATAATTCAGTTATAGGTCCATCAGTTCTCAAACCAAGTGTATCTAGAAAAAATCGCTTACAGATGGGAATCAAATCTTTGTTCTCCTTTCCTGGCAGGTGATAGTAACGTGCTTCGTTTCTGGATGGAACAGCAGAAGTAGTATCGATTTTTCGTCTTTTTATTTCTGCCAATTGTACAAACTTATTTAAAAATGATCGCCTTGCCTGAAATTTTAAATTCCAATACTGTTCCCAAATTGCCAGTCTCTCCTGATCTGAAAATTTTAAACATTGTCTCTGGCACTTTCCATCGCAGGATCTACGTATCATAGGGTGCTTTAGCATATGTTTATTTTTGAATATACTATCGTTGGGAGCATTATTTGGAATAAAAATTGGTCCGGGATATTGGGCAATAAAAATCGGTCTTGTATTCTCTGTAATATCAGACACTTCCAGAATACGTTCTTGTTTTTCTTGGTGTGACGTTATCAAACAAGTAAGGGCATTCCCATCATTATTTAAATCTATATCTTCGCTAAAATCAAACAAATCTGATAATGTGCTCTCATCAAAACTTGGATCAGGTACATACAACGGATCTGCGACAGAGTCATCGTCACTAAAGTCGATGTTAAACTGATCAGGGTGAGATGCATATTCTGTAATGGATTCAGAGTGAATGCCAGAACCAGAAGGTTGTGATTGTGCATAGTGGTTGATGACATGCGTGTTGGAAGCAGAAGTATTCGTGCATGGCAGTGGCTGTATACCATTAGGTGTATTGTTATTACTTGCAGAAGTGCTAGATAGAAAGAAAGCAAAACGCACACATCATTTTACGTGTAACAAACACCACGCAAACGCAGTTAAGACATAAATTATTAATAAGATTAAATAAAAGTATTACAGATAAATACCTTGAAAGAGCTGCTGCTACTATCCGCCTTGATCTATCACTATTCATTTTATTAGAGAATAAATAAACAAAATTATTCCTAACGAAAACTACATTAACACGCTTGGCCGCTAAGTTCTAAATGAGCGAGTCGAGCCGGGCGCGGCGCGGGAGCAGACGTGCCCCCTCCCCGTCCCGCACGCCTAGTTCACTCACACTGACTTACTATTATTTTCTATAAACATTATTTGATAATCGCGTTCTACACTTCAGTAATTTTGCGAATCAAAAACCTAGTAGGGGACAATTCCAACTTTAAAAACTTAGTAAAAGACTAATTTGAAATTCAAAAGCCTAGTAAGTCCAATTCACAAATACAAAAACCTAGCAAGTACCGTACATGCTAAGTTTTTGAATTTGGAAATGTTACTTACTAGCTTTTTCATTTTGTAATCACCGAGTACGAAGCGCACTTGCTAGGTTTGTGCATGTTCATAACTCTGATTCTATTTAAGATAGAAATACAGTTCTTTTTGCTATAAACGTAGCAAAAATTTTTGGAAATATTGATTTTAGAAAATGTGTTTGAAAAAAAATGTCCCTTGCTAGGTTTTGGTTTTGGACAGCCGAACAGGTCGCTTCAGTTCAGCCTGTACAGAATGATTTCTGTGTCCGTTGTAGGATAAATGGTCACAGTTTAAGTAATTGTAAGGCACCTTTTGTTGTGATTTGCTATAGATGTGGTACAAAGGAGTTTACTGCTAAGAACTGTCCTAGTTGTAACACTAAGAAAAATTTGCCAAATTTGCAGTCTAGAACAATTCATTCTAATAAAAGACAAGAGTATAAAATTAATACAATAAAGTCTACATGTGTTTCAAAGTCAATTCACTCTATTCATAGTGATGTACGCCCTTATTTAAAAGTAAATATTTATGATTCGGAATTCAGAGGATTATTAGACTCCGGCTCTGAACTATCAATAATTGGAGGGGATGCAGTAAATAATTTTATTAATTTTACCAATTTACATACTTCACATAACCTACAATTTATTAAAACTGCGAATGGTGCATTATCTCCTGTAACTGGATATATCTATTTGCCGGTAACAGTTGATGAGAAAACTCGTTTAATTAGATTCTTTGTCGTTCCTGGTATCACAGAGTTTATCTTCGGCATTAATTTTTGGAAGAAGTTTAATAATCGCCCACTGGTGGAGCAGCTCTAGTGACAGGAGCTGCCTCATCAGTGCAGTTAGTCCGCACCCAAAGTGTTACTAAATAGGCGTGAAGTGTTGGTCCGTGCTTCAATTCCATCCGCCGTTACTTTGGTTGCAACCTCTAAAACGGATCCATCAGGGAAATGGGCGCCCCCTGATGAAAGCCGCCTGTACTTATGATGAGTGGGAATAATGATGGGATCGCCAGGGCTCACCCGGAGCTGGCGCCGGGTCAAGCAGAATGCGAGCCAGCCAAACCCAACGGCCGGCACGATCACATCGCCGGCCATTTCCACCATCTCCACCCGCCGGCTTGGGGCTGGCAGGGTCTTCTCAGGCCCAGCAATCGGCCCCCGCCGCTGGTGGAATAGTACGTCGCATGAAGTGGACTCAGCCACAAAATCAAAATATCATGCGAGCGTACTACAGGGCGACAGAGACTGGTATCGGAGGTACGGGTTATCGGGCGAGACTGCTTGCGGCTTTTCAAGTCTTGGAGCCTGCTCTGTCCGTCACCGCACAAAATTTGGCAGACCGAGTTCGTTTCATCCTTAGGAGAGAACTTTTCACTCCCGCTGAACTTGGTCGATTGCGACTCGAAGCTGTGTCGTCTACTAGCCCCGTTGGTAGGAGACAAAGCGAAAGACGTAGCAACACAGGGCGCAGTACGATTTCTGACCCAAGTACCGCAGTACAAGTAGGTCAGTCCCGCTCAAGGTATTATCGAGTCGGGAGTACTAGACGACGCAGTCACCCAGGACTTAGAGCAGATCAGGAGTTTTCTTGAAGAGGCGATTCTTGAATATCGTGAACTACCACTCGAGGAGAGGCCGAAAATCCCGAGAATACCCCTAAGTAGCCGAAACCGAGGTGCCGTTGAGGCATTTAGCCAGATGCTACATCCATATTTGGAAGTAAGTGCAGTCTTAGTGATACAAACTCGATCCTCTATAGCGCTGCAATGGCTGTGTGCAAATTTATTGGCGTTAGAGTCGCCGCTAGTAGTGGGGAGGGTGGCTCTAATGTTCAACGGAGCCGCACTCCAGCGTGGCGCAGTAGAATTGAGAAGCGTATTACTGAGACCAGAGTTCTCATCGGCAAACTAATGAGCTTTAGGTCAGGCAACACACGGCCGCGAGTGATGCGTTTTGTCAATAGAGCAATGGCAGGTATAGACTTTAGTCTCTCAGAACCTTCTCTGGCTTTAAAAGTGACGGAACGCATCGATGACCTAAAGCAGAAAATTGCTGCTTGGGGAAGTAGGATTCGGAGATACTCGGAGAGAGTGGCAAGATTTCACCAGAATCGTCTTTTCAGAAGTGACCAAAATAAGTTTTACCGCACATGGGAGACACGGGCTGAACCCTCCACGGGCCACAGACCTAGTGATTCAGATACTGTTGCCTTTTGGCGGAATATCTGGTCGCAGCCCATTGAGGGCGAATGGATGGTGCCGATAGAGGATTTGTGTGCAACTATAGAGCCAATGGAACCTGTCACCATTACGTCCGAAGACGTACTGGTTGCACTCCAGAAAGCCCCTCACTGGAAAACTCCAGGAAGCGATGGATTGCACCACTACTGGTTGAAGGGGTTCCGTTCGTACCACAAAGTCCTGGCTCGCCAATTCCAGGATGCCATAGAACAGCGAAGTCTTCCCAACTTCCTTACCACTGGGGTCACTTATTTATCTCCAAAATCGGCAAGTGCCGCGGAACCATCTCAATACCGCCCCATAACATGCTTACCTATCACCTACCAGACGTTGACCTCCATCCTGAAGACCAAGATTGATGCTCATATTGAGCACAACCATATAATGGCGGACGTCCAGAATGGATGTAGGGGCGGAAGCCGCGGTGCTAAGGAGCTCCTCCTGATCGATACGGTTGTTGGCCAAGTGGTGTAACGTAACCGACGCAACTTTTCCGCAGCCTGGATAGATTATAAAAAAGCGTTTGACTCGGTCCCCCATACGTGGTTGAAGAGAGTCCTTGAGCTATACAAGATCCACGATACAGTTCGACTCTTTCTCGAAACCTGTATGAGGCAGTGGAGTACACAGCTTAGTCTATCAGGTGTGCGAATGTCAGCTACAGAAGACCAAATAAGGATCGAGAGGGGTATATTCCAGGGGGATTGTCTGAGTCCACTGTGGTTCTGTCTGTCCCTGAATCCGCTGAGTACTTTGCTGGATAGGACAGGGACGGCCTTTCAGTTTCGGAGAGGAGGGCTTAGGCTCTCTCATCTCTTCTACATGGACGATCTCAAGTTGTTTGCTCCCAATGCCCAGAAGTTAGTGGAGTTGCTGAAAGTCACTGAGGACTTCAGTACCTCAATTGGCATGGAGTTGGGGCTGGACAAGTGTGCGATTGTCCATGTAGAAAGGGGTCGAATGCTGGGGACCTCTGCTGACCTATTAGGGAATATGCGTACTCTCTCTGAGACTGAAGCATTATTATTATTATTATTTAGACAATTCGGGGCTTTTTGCGTCACTGCGACCTATAAAGATCTATTGTGACTAGCCTCCAAGTAAGTCCTATTGAGGCCTTACATGTACTCCTTTAGCTGGGCACTTTCTAAAAATGATAAGATATTCCTAGCTCGGATTGTTTTGATATCGTCTGGGTCAAGAATGTGTCTTCCCAAATGTCGGCTTCTTTTGTGAATGAGACATTCACAAGAGCAAAGGAGGTGTACTGGTGTTTCACGCTCCTGTTCACAGAATCTGCAAGCATCAGTATCTTTTAGTCTCATGTTGTAGAGATGTCTGTTTAGCTTGCAGTGGCCAGTCAAAGCCCTAATCAACACGCTCAGGTTGCCCCTGTTAAGCTTCAGTAGCTCGTCAGTGCGCTTGCGAGAGTATGGTTCGATTACTGCTTTTGAGCGTGTTAACCCAGGCGTTCTTTGCCAGTCCGCTTTTGCCTCTTGGAGAAGGTGGGTTTTTAAGTATTGCATGGCCTGGTTCTTTGAGATACCACAGAAAGGTTCTGGGCCAAACTGTAGACCTTGAGCCCCAGCCCTTGCTAGCTCATCGGCCTTTTCGTTACCGATGATTCCAGAATGACCCGGCACCCATTTGAGGGTGATCTTGTTTTGTTGCCCCAGGTCATTTAGTTTTTCCACGCAGTCTTTTACTAGCTTTGACTTTAAAACGTTACCGTTTAGTGCTAGTAGAGCTGCCTGGCTGTCTGAATATATTACTATATTTTGGTTAACGTAGTTTCGCTGGCGGTTGGCTTGTACACATTCAATTATGGCACAAACTTCCGCCTGGAAAATAGTGGCATATTTACCAAGGTTTATGCTTCTGCTGACCTTGGGCTTGGCAGCATATATGCCACATCCTATGTTAGGGCCCATTTTGGAGCCATCAGTAAACCATACTAGGCTTCCGACGTCCAAGGGATCACTATTAAGGCGTTGTGCCCAGTCTTCCCTTTTAGTCAGTTCCACGGTAAACTTCTTGTAGAAGTTAAACTCTGGAAGCAAGACATCTGATGTCATTGCGAGTGGTGGACATTCAAACACTTTTTGGTGTAAAGACCTCATTGTTTGAGATTTCCAGTGTTTTATGCCAGCGTTAGTCCTGTAAATGCCAGCCTTCATCTCTTTCTCAATATAGAGGTGGAGGGGTGGGAGGCTGAGAAGTGCATTAAGGGCTATGGCTGGAGTTGATCGAATGGCACCCGTTGCCATGAGGCACGCAGTGCGCTGCAAGCCTGTCAGTTTTTTGATCGCAGTTACTTGCAGTGCTGGTAAATTATAAATTCAAAAAAATGAAATGCGCTTACCAAATTAGTTATAACTTTAGGAAATGTAATTATTTTGATTTGAAAAATGATTTGGCTTGTACAGATTGGACCAATTTGGCCAATGAACCTCATATAGAAACTGCTGTTGATATATTCTATGCTATCGTAAATAGGTTAATAAGTAAACATACACCCCTCGCGACCAAAAACAATAATAAATATCCGCATTGGTATACCCAACCATTAATAAAATGTTTAAAAGAGAAAAATAAGTATCACTATCGTTTTAAAAAATATCATAATCCTAGAGATTATGACACTTATGCATTGTTGCGCAGGAGATGCAAAAATCTTATTGAATCGGCGTATGCATCTTTTACAGCTTATACTGAAGAAAGCTTGTCAGACAATAGCAAAATATTTTGGAATTTTGTTAATAACAGGAGGGGAAGTTCAGGTATGCCACAGACAATGACCCTGGGCTCAGAATCATCTTCTGATACACAGGGTATATGCGAGTTATTTTCTAAGTACTTTGGTTCAGTTTTTGACGCTGCCCAAGGCATCAGCGACCAAGATGCATGTAACAATAATATTTACCATCCTGAGTACGGGGATAATGACTATACCAGCTACAGCATGTGTCACATAGAGCTTAGGCAGGGGGATGTGCTAAATATACTAAAGGAACTGGAGTAGTATGTTATTGGGCATTCTAACTCACTTTCGTTCATCGCAGACGCGATCTCACTCTCGAGAGTTAGAACCCCCCAATAACATTCGTGAGTGGAATGTCTAATATGGTTTTTTGGGTTATTGGTTCAAAGTTATACTGTAAAGATGATGTACATTTAAAAAGCTTTGGCGTTCAAATTAATGTTCATTTACTCGTTACTCGTGATAGATAACGGTTAAGTAATAGTAGGTGAAATGAAATTTGTTAAACAAAAAAAATCACTCAAATTAGAATGCATCTGTCCTATATCATTCAATCAACCAAAACGTCATGGGGAGCTATTACCGAATACGATACGCTGTATTGTTTGTGGTCCTTCAAATTGTGGTAAAACGAATTTAGTGATAAGTTTACTGTTGAACAAAGATGGACCACGTTTTCAAAATCTATATGTTTATTCAAAATCTCTATACCAACCTAAATACGTGTATCTCGAGAAGGTTCTTAATATGGTGTCTGGAATATCGTATAACAAATATAACCATAACAGTGAAATTTTGAGCCCGCATGAAGCTATGTCAGATTCTATTATTATTTTTGATGATGTTGCTTGTGAAAATCAAAATAGCATTAGAGATTACTTTGCTATGGGACGTCATAAAAATATCGATTGTTTTTATATAAATCAAACTTATACTAAAATACCGAAGCAGCTTGTAAGAGACAATGCAAACTTAATAGTTCTTTTTAAGCAAGACGACATTAATTTAAGACATGTTTACGAAGAACATGTAGGCTCAGATATGTCGTGGTCAAAGTTTCGCGATATGTGCTCTGCTGTTTGGAGTAAGCCTTACAGCTATCTTGTAATAAATAAGGACTGTGAAAAAAATAAGGGTTGTTATAGATTAGCATTTGATACATTTGTGATAGTGGACTAAAGTACATAATAGCATGTTATGTTACGAATTGATCACTCTCATTCGTGATTCAGAACGAGATCTTACCTATATTCTTTAAAATGGAGAAAAATCTTAAAGAACAAATTGTTAAATCTGCTGCAGCTGTAAAAAGAAAAGTAGAAATGATAAGGGATGCAAAGAATAATGATAATATGGTTTTCGAAAAAATATTGAAACCTATAGTTGACCCGCTTAAAAGGATAGCAAATAAGAACGATGAACGAAACTCGGAGGAAAATGATCAATATAGTCAATTACCAAAAAAAGTTAAAAACACCTATAAAGGAAGTGAAACGTCGTCATTGTCTAGTAATGATTCCAATGAAGTTGAAAGTGAAGAAGATGAAGAACTGATAGGGCGGGAGTTATATAATAACAAAACTCTCATATCATCTCCTTTTGAAGATCAGAATGTTAGCGAAACATCGTTTAAGTCTATCCAGTCATCACCTAACCCAAAAAACCAGTCATTGTCGTGGTCCACATCTTCAGAAGTATTTTCTGGTGTACCTTTCGGAATAAAAAATGTACGCGGGAAACTGATGCTTGGAAAAACCCGCATTCATGATGATGGTATGTTTCTTACAGTAGGAACACGTAAATTGGAAATTACAGAAGGCTTAAAAGAACTTTTGTATCAAAAGAAACCAAATTTAGATATTATCACGAATGATGATTTACAAAACTATAAATTACTGCTCTTAGAAACCAATGCTCACCGACGCAATTGCGATCCATCGAAACCGATAAACAGCAATAAGGGGTTTAGATACATAAATATTATCAAACCTTTGTTTAGATTGACTAGAAATCCTACAACAAGCACAGAGAGTTTAGCACAAGGAGAAGGCTTTAAAATTATGAAGAAAGTTAAAAAAAATACTGACTATATTTATTGGGATGATCCAAACGAATTAGTCGAACGATTACAATTACTTCTAGCATCGAAAATAGCAGGTAACACTGCAGTCGATAATGAAATAATTTCAATTGTAGAGGAATTACACGAGGCTGGTATTTGTATAAACTTCAAAGAATATAAAAAGCGTGGGGTATCAGGAGAATTGACCAGTGCACTAGCAAATACCCTCAACAAAGCACCGAGACTGCAATGAATGTAGACAAGTTTGGGCACCACGTTCACAAGCGTTTGCGACTAACAGAATATATTGATACCTGTAACCATTACCTGGTGAAATCGGAAACGGGGCACTTTGATTTAAAGTCTTCGAAATTAAAAGGCTTATCAATCCCAATTGAAGATGATGAAGCAGTGAATAAAGCTTATGTAGACAAAGCATTTCAGGAACTAAGAAAAGAAATAAAGAAGGTCCAAAGTGACGTTAAAAATTATCTAAATAACTTGGAAAAAGTGACAGTAAACCGTTTCAGTACTTTATATTACAGCAAAACAGAAATAGACAAATTGTTCGAAGACAAATTAAACAAAAAATGAGTAAAAAAGACATAATCGATGAACTCCATAAAGCAGCAAGAAGAAATTTCCCACGTCAAACTACTATAATTAAAGGAATAGACGATTTATGGCAAGCTGACCTGATTGATTTACAGAAGTATTCAAAATATAATAAAAACTATAAATACATTTTAGTGGTAATCGATACCTTATCGAAATATGTATGGACGTGCCCTTTAAAATCAAAAGAAAAAAAGTGTGTTACGAACGCTATGCAGGAGATATTCATAAAGTCATCACGAATACCTAATCATTTACAAACAGATTTAGGTAAAGAGTTTTATAATGATACATTCAAAGGAATATTAGACAAATACAGCATAAATCATTATTCCACTTACTCTGTAAAAAAAGCTTCCATAGTAGAACGCGTAATACGAACAATAAAAAGCCAACTTTACAAAATTTTTAGTTTGCAAGGCTCTTACAAATGGTTTAGAAAGAACATAGAGTCCGTTGTAGAAAATTATAACAGTACTGTGCACCGTATAACAAAATATAAGCCAATTGATGTTGATAAAGCAAACGAGATTATTGTTCGGTCAAATATTTTTAAATCAAAGTCGTGTCACACAGATAAGAAACCGAAATTTCAAGTTGGAGATCATGTTCGAGTTAGTAAGTTTAAGAAAGATTTTTATAAAGGCTATACACCAAACTGGTCGACTGAATTGTTTGTTATTGTTAAAGTAAATAAAACGAAACCAAATACTTATCTTTTAGAGGATAAGTATAAACAAAGAATTTTAGGATCATTTTATGAGTATGAATTACAAAAAACAAAATTCCCTGATATTTATCTGATTGAAAAAGTTTTGAAAAGAAAAGGAAATAAGCTTTTTGTTAAATGGTTAGGTCTAGGTGATAACGAAAATAGTTGGATAGATAAGAAAGCACTAGTTTTCTGATATAAATTATACTGGTTACCTTTAATATCGGCATTTCGAAAATATCAATGAAGCGGGGAAGTGGTGTTATCAACGAATTAATAAACCGTTTACCGTTTGAATTACATTTACCTGGATATCAATTTTGTGGTCCCGGAACAAAACTGCAAAAACGGTTACTGAGAGGTGATCGCGGTATAAATAAATTGGATGAAGCTTGTATGTATCACGATATTGCATATAATAATAGAGATTTGAAGGCTAGACATAAGGCTGATTTAGATCTTTTAGATATGGCTAAAAACAGGTTAAAATCAAAAGATGCAGGAAGAGGAGAAAAAGTTGCCTCATGGATTGTAAAAAATGCGATGAAAGCAAAGCTCAAAGCCGGTGCTGGAGTCAGGCCTTTTATGTCAATAGTAAAAAAAATACAATCACAGTTAAGAAAATCAAAATGCAAAAATAATCACTCTGCTATAAAACGCGCTTACGCAACAGCAAAAAAATTGTTTTCCAATAAAAAGGGAATAAGATTACCACGATGTATTCCTATACCTAAAAGCGGAGGTTTCTTGCCTCTCGTTCCAATTTTTGCTGGGTTATCTGCTCTGGGCTCACTTGCTGGTGGTGCTGCAGGTATAGCCAAAGCTGTCAACGATTATAGAGTTGCTCAGAAAAACTTGCAAGAATCTGAAAGACATAACAAGATGATGGAAGCTGTTGCACTTGGGAAAGGAATGTATATTAAACCTCATAAAAAAGGAGCTGGTTTATATTTGAATTTTCCAAAAAACTAACAAATCGGCTACCCAAACGTCCTCTCACTAATTATAACATATTGGAGAATGCTTCTGATATACCATACTTTCGAGGCGTTTACATGAGAGATACACTACCATTAAAACCTAAAAAAATAGAATGTGGTATAGTAAATCTTGATAGTTCTAACAATCCCGGAACTCATTGGGTAGCCTATGTTAAACAAAATGACTATTGTGAATATTTTGATAGCTTTGGTAATTTAGGACCACCATTAGAGTTGATAAATTATTTAAGAAATATGACGATACATTATAATTATGCACAATATCAAAAGTTTGGCACTATAAACTGTGGTCATCTTTGTCTAAGTTTTTTAAAAGATTATTGGAATAATCATTTATAATAAGAATGCAATAAACATTTTGATCAGTATAAAAATGTCTTTCACTGTATCAATAACAGGCCAAGGAGATTCTTTATTAACAAATTATTCCCCCAGTCTACAATTAATCGGAAACTACGAGTGTGGTCTTTTGTATTTTTCTACATTTAATTCTATTCCTAATATAGATGAACGAAACAACAAATTTCACTACGGTAATAATGAAGTTATCGAAATACCTGAAGGGTCGTATGAATTTCAAGATATTTGTGATTATCTTAAGAGTAATATAAAAAATGCCACGTTGAACCTGACTTGCAATAACAACACATTAAAAACACATTTGTTCTGTTCTCAAAATGTTCACTTCGATAAAAATAATTCCATCGGGAAAGTTTTAGGTTTTGGATCGGAAGCAGTAAATGCAAATATAACCACCGAGTCCCGGTATCCTGTTAGCATTTTATCAACAACTATCGTGCGCATCGAATGTGATGTTATCAGTGGATCATTTGTGAATGGAAAAGCAAGTCATATAATTTACGAATTTGTACCAAACGTACCACCTGGTTATAGAATCATTGAAATACCGAAAAATTTGATTTATTTTCCCGTTAACCAAAATTCCATAAGCAGTATAAATATAAGAATTTTGGATGCTGAAAACCGAGAAATCAATTTGCGAGGTGAAGAAGTACAATTATATTTACACTTTAAAAAATGTTAAATTTCAATAAAAACCTACCTACTTTCCCTGATCCACTCAGTTCTAAAAGATCTGCTCATAGAGAAACACCGCTTCGCTTGAAAAAGAAACTCACCAAAAAGAATAAAGAATTTTTAAAGCTACTAGGCTTACTAAAATGAATATTTTAAATATATCCCAACCAACGTCATACGATAACAGCATTGAAAGTTTTGAATATCATTCGTATAAACCTTACGTGACAAGTTTCAACAAGAATGATGAAATACGGATACCGATTAATCAGCAAGACCTGTACGTTTTACCCGCACTCAGCAGTTTGTATATTGAGGGCAGAGTTGATGTTTATAAGCTTAATAGCACTTCTAAAGAAAAAGAACGAATACCAAATGTACATTTTGTAAATAATCCTGCATTATTTTTATTTCAAGACATTCGATATGAACTAAATGGTGTAGAAATAGATAGAATAAAAAATGCGGGGGTCACTACAACAATGAAATCTTATCTTTCGTTAAATGACAATGAATCGAAATGTGCAAACGTTTGGGGTTGGTCTCTTACAGGCACGAGCACTGTTAACGGAGGATTATTTTCTGTTTCTATACCCCTGAATAAAGTATTAGGTTTTGCAGAAGATTATGAAAAAATTATAATGAACTGTAAACATGAATTAGTACTATTGAGAAGCAACACAAATCTCAATGCTTTAAAGTTAGCTACAGGAGAAATTGTGGAAGACATCATGATAAATAAAATAGCCTGGAGAGTTCCTCACGTTAAAGTATCAGACCGAGAAAGAATTAATTTATTAAAGCACTTAGAAAAAGATCGTGCTATAACATTAGCATTTCGTAATTGGGATTTATATGAGTATCCGCTATTACCAAAAACTCGTAAGCATAATTGGTCTATTAAAACCTCTTCACAGATCGAAAAACCACGTTTTGTTATTATTGCTTTACAAACTAACCGTAAACATAATGCGGTAATGTCAATGGCAGAGTTCGATCATTGTCATATACGCGATATAAGAGTATTTCTAAATTCGTCCTATTATCCATATGAAAGTCTGAACATAGATTTCTCCAACAACAAGTATTCATTAATATATGAACAGTACACAAGGTTTCAACAGTCTTATCACAGTCGTCGAGCTGAACCCTTGTTGAGCTTAAAAGAATTCAAAGAAATCGCTCCCTTATTTGTTATTGACTGTTCCCGCCAGCACGAAACGCTAAAAGGATCGATCGACGTCCGAGTTGAAATCGAAGCCGATCAAGAGATACCTGATCACACCGCTGCATATTGTCTAATACTGAACGATTGCATATTTGAATATAAACCTTTGAGTAATATTGTAAAGAAAATATCATGAATCATACAATAATTTTAGATCTTCAAGGATTTAAAAATAAGGAAAATGATTTTATAGTAAAAGAATTAGCTATAGCTACTCTAGACCATACTCATATATTTTTAATAAAACCCCCATACCCGTTCACTGCTCTCACTCAAGAAGAGAGAAATCATGTGCGTTGGATAGAACAAAATAGAGGCTATCGTTGGAGCGAAGGATATATCGATTACAGAGAATTTCGTAGAATTATCAAACCTTATTTAAAAGAGAGAAAAATTATAGTAAAAGGTGTAGAGAAGATTAAATGGGTTCAAGATTTATGCGGACATAATAATATCATAGATATAAGTTATTTAGGTGTTCCAAATTTAAATGCTCTTAATGATCTTTATTGTAAAAATATAACTATATACAATTGTTTTACTCATAGAAACATATGTGCTTTAAAAAATGTTTTATGTATGAAAAAATGGTGTGTAGAAAATAAAGTGTTGTTTGATTTTTAATAAAAAAGTAGAATGTAAAATTCTTTCAAATAAATCTATTACAGTTCACTTGCTTTTTTATTACTCATCTCAGTAGCGTATAAGTAATTGACAGATGGTGATGATAGGTTCATAGAATCAAGCCAACGTCATATTTATATTGTGTAGCAACACAATCCATAGATGCGTTGGCTTGATCGAGTTCAGTACAACAGAACTGTTTATTTAATTGCTAAACTCAGGGCCTGTTTCACCAACGACGAGTAAGTTCCGAGTAACTAACTCTGATGATTAGTTCATACGAATTCTGTTCCTTTTTTATAATTATTCAATGAATAGTGCCTACTTGTACATTATGAAACAGGCGCTAAGTATCAAACGCTTGAGTAGTAGCAAGTATCTCTAAAGCAAATAGATAGTACAAATTATCTATGTTAGATGACACCGTCCAAGCAATTTTAAGAAAACATTGATTTTATTTTCAAAATTATTTTTACGAATAAATGGAAAGAAAATATTTAGGTATCTAATTACTAAATAAGAAAAAAGAAAAAACCTGAATCTCTTATCAAAAGGTTTATTTAAAGTTTTTATAATTAAGTAACACATAATAAATTATTCTTACTATTTCACAACTTAAGATAACATAATAACTACAAACTATCACCGCAAAGTTTTTTTGAAATTTTTCTAACAATGGTTTCCGTGAGATCCATGATCTCGTCCACTGGCTCCTGAACCACGTACTGCGCGCTGAGCATCACATTTTCATCAATGCTGTCAATGTTTGAGCTAGGAGCTGATGTGATTAAATAATCCTCACTCGAACTTAGCAAATCCAAAACTGTTATTTTTATAAGTTTCATTCCTTTCTGCTCTTTTGTGATCACAAACGATTTAGTAGGTATTCGAACTCTTTTTCTCGAAGTATCTTTTCTCTGTCTAGATTTTTTCTCCTTCTGTTTTGATTCATTGATATGCCTTTGACGTATTTCCTGGAATTCTTGAGTAAAACCTTCTAACGGATCTTGCGCATATTGTGAAAACAGGATATCCGATGAATTAGACATTACCTGTTAAAAAAATACAGATTAGAAAAAAAATCAAAGGATATTTCTAAAAAATAAAAAATTAGACATTATACTTACAAGGATAGTGATACAAAATTTCCAAGTGTCTGTTCGTTGGAACAGCTAAACAATGAATGAAATAATAATTGCTGAAAAATAGTGACTTGAAAAACCTAATTAAGAAAATTGCATAATTTGCATTTCATAACAAGTAACCTCGTTACAACACATTTGATTAGTGCTGTTTCAACATTAATTATGTTTATATTCTTTAGTATTCATTACCTTGCCATGTTCCATAGATAAATAATCAGACATAGTTAAACGGGCTATGGAAAGTAAAAATTAAAACCAGCTAAGTATGTTTTTATAATTTTATTAGGCAAATAGGTTTGTATCATAATTACAATAAAACAACATTAATTATTATTTAATTAATATTAACAACATTTACAAAGTAGATATAATACACATACAATATAATTTAACACTAACAACCTTAACTACATAAAAAACCTTAATTACACAAATTTTAAAATAATTTATTATGACCCCATGCTAAGGTAGAAATTTTATCTGATAAAATAAAACGTTTATCATCTGAATTTGACAAAGCTATTTTATTAACGCTCTGTGTAAAAATTTCATGTTTTATACATCGAAATAAAATATTTTTTTTCCTTATTATTTTATCATTCAATAAAGCAGACATATATTCAGATGAAGACAAATCTCTAACTACATTTTTCTTAACACCCTTTGCCTTTTTTATGAATGCCTTTGCAGTTTTTATACAGTATAATTTAGACCGGAGTCCTATAAATTCAGTCATAATTTCTCCTCCTAACTCGTCTTTAAATAATCCCGGTACTTTATTGTTTTTTAAAGGTAAACCATATATATTGTTAGAGTTATAGTTACTAGTATCAAAGTAATTTATAAAAATTTCCTTTAAGTCGTGATAAAAATCATTAGTTTCAATTTTATACACAAAACTATCGGTATCAGTATAGCATAATTGTATTTTATCTCCGTAGTGAGGTTTTATAACAGAGTAATGGAATTCAAACATATGGCTTTTAGATAGTTCTAATACCGCAAACCCAATGTAAATGGGTTTATTTAAAATTACTCTTTCTGGTTTCATCTGAACAGCAACCAAATTTTCTGAAAAAATTGTTGCGCTATGAAAATTCGGTCGTGCAATTAATTTATCTGCTGAAAGAGACTTCTTCGTTTTGTTTGATTTATCGCTCCATTTATTAACTAATCTAACATCAACTCTTTTCTCGCTATCTTCTAATGTTTTTCCGAATACTGAATTATTTAACAATTTAAAAAAGTCTTGTTGAAAAGAAGTTACAGCTTTTTTTCTCAATTCTGTGTTTAAATTAATATATTTTCCTAAAAATGGACTTTGCCTGAAAGTTAAGACGCGATGAATTTTGTCTAAAATAAGCCCATTCTCAATACATGTTTTTAAATAAACATAATGAATTACGTATTGATATTTAGAATATAAGTTTGGAATTAGCTTAGATGTTTTACCACCTGGTGGTATAAATTTTTCAGGACAAAATGGGTAATCGTTATGGTTATAATGTAACTCCTCGGGATATGTTAAGTCCACTTCAAGAATGTAACCAAAGTCTGACTCATCCGTAATATTCATGATATTTAACTGATCTATTTCATTCTGATCCAAAAATCTAAAATCTGAAACAGGTAAGTATTGGGACATGCTATATCCATACAAATTATTACAATCAATGTAAACCAAAAAAGAATCCGGCTTGCTGGGATCATGGTCAGGCATATATTTATTATTAGCTTGGGCATATCTCGTCGAACACAAACATATACCCCCACGTATTCCTTTTTGTATAAAACGGATAATTTCTAAGTCAGTTAATAATTCTAACTTAACACCAGTTTTAAGTAACATTGCATCAAAAGATAAGCTCGGGGCTGTTAGATAAAATGCAGGATCTAATTTATAGTTTGATTTGCAAACTTCTCTAAAATTTTCAAATATATCAGTCAAAAGCAATACGTCTGTTTTAAGGTAGAGATCTGTGTATGCTCCCATATCTTTAATTTTAAATGTGGACCAAACTTCTTGAGCATGAGCATATTCAACATCGCTGATATGTTCATCGGTCAATGAATTATAAAAACATTTTTTCTGTGGAAGCTGTCTTTCAGAAAAAGATTTCCAATGCTTCATGTTCTCGTAGGGATAAATTCCTTTACGAGTCAACAATTTAAATTCTTTTTCAATCGGAAAATTCTTTTTTAAATGTTTAAAATCTGAGTGATTCAAGCCCTTTGCTAATTTTTCCAAACTGGTTCCTAAAAATTGAAAAGAGTCAACGAATCGTATTTGAGCATATTGTTCATCATTGAGCTTCAAAAATTTAGTAAAAGATACGTAATTTTCTTTATTTTTTGGTATAACTTTTACAGATCCTGAACTTTCAGCTAATTCTTTTATAAATAAATGACAGTCATAGCCAGCTAAGTTATGGAAAAAGACCGGGACTAATTTAGGAACACTGTATCTTAGATTGCAATATTGATGCGCTGCACCTCGATAGCGTCCTGTCAGGTGACAGTGATCTCTTACTTTATCGAAAATTAATAATTCCTCACAAATATGACAAACATTAGCAAGTGCATAAGCCTCTGCATCGTGTTCATTAAAATCCATTGTAACTTCAGTATTCAAAATCTGGTAAATCTTTTTGATATCATTATAAAGTGTATCGAGAAATTTCTCTACACAGTCAGCCGCACGATATTGTACGAAACGATTCAGATTACTATCATATGAACAGACTATTTGATATGCAAAGGCTGCAGGAATATGTCTATGAAGCGCGGAGGTATAACTCGAAGATGGATTAGGTTCACAGCTTTGAAATGGTTGTAGAATCGTCTCGAAATCCGCGTACACGACAAAAGGAACATCTTGCTTTCTATCGAAATTTTTAAATTGTAAATACGTTCCCTTATCGGGTAGTACTGTACTAACACCGCTGCACGTATGAGTATCAAGACTAATTTCAGTAGTGAAAAATAACAAGCAATCATCACAAAAATATAATTTACCATGATGTCTAGTAATTTGAGATCTTACAAGTCGCGATAAGTTTTTTATCAAAACATAATGGCCTTGAACATTATTTTCCACTAAAAGTAAATTAATTCTAGTTCTAGTCTTTGATTTGAATTCTGATCTGTATATGGGGCCTACTACAGTACGGTTGTTTTTTAATGAGTATACGTTTATACACAAATGAGGATTATTCTTTTCGAAAATTAAAATATCATTAAATGTAACGGGAAAGGACATGTCTTTTATGTTGAGAACTTTCTGAAAGTGTGGGTAAGACGTAATACGTTCACTGTTCTTTTTAGCCGGATATAGACACGCGACAATACTCCACAAAAAACAATATTGGTCCTTATTCTGTATATTAATACAAGCTCTTTTGCTTTTAATTGCTAATGGTAGTTCAATATAAGTAGAGCCAGATCCTCTCAAAGGATCATACTTATTTATGTTAATTTCTAGACAAACATTATTTAAAAAAGTCCATCCACTATCCTGATCTTGAAATTCAACAATTTTTTTCTTAATACTACTAACTAAGTTTTCAAATAAATTTTTAGAATTAAAATTGCGATATACAATAAAGTTTTTAGTAGCGAACGACTTTTTCTCGCTTACTTCATTTTTAAGTAAAACAAATATAGCGAAATATTCAAAATTAATTTTTACGCTTATGTGCTTTTTCAAAGAGAGCTGCAAAATGTTATTTATTTTAGAGAATAAACTCTGTAAAAACAAATCAGGCAAAGAGTGTTCATACTCATCTGTAGCAGTGATTCTATATGAAGCAATGCGGCCGCGGAAAGCAGTCGCGAGTTCGACAACGCCATCGCTGTCGCTCATCCGCGGCGCATCGCTCTTACTCTTGTGTGCGGTGCTCCTCAGGTGGCCCACCCACTGCCTACTTCCTACTTGGATACAACACTCAGTACAAAATGGCATTTTTTATAAAATAAGTATGAAAAAATTTAATTTAAGACTAATTTAATTCACTTACTTATAAATAAAATTCTCAAACTTGGTATCTACTTAGGTATACTTATAAGACTATCTACTTATATTTCTTATAAAATTTAAATTATATCTTATCTGCTAAAACTAGAATACCTAAGTTGATACCAGGCTTTGAAAATATATATTATGCTGTACGTACCTTTCAAATATACCTCTATTACAAACCTTCACTTTACCTTTACTAGGACAATAAGGGTTAATAAAATTAAACATAAAATTTATAGTAATTTATAATATAGGAGTAGGTAAGTAACTTAGTTTATTATTTTATATTTATTTTATTACTATAGAACATAGGTTTGCTATCATTAAATAATGATTTGGTTTTCTTCAAAAACCGTTGCAAGTGTTCCCACTCAGGCTGCTCAGGATCTAGCTGCACCTTGAGCGTGACGAGCGCTTTGGTGTAACGTGATTCAGGTGGTGTTGCTAAGGCTTCCTCAGCGAGGTAGACGCGTGTCTCTACGTAGTAGCAGCCGTTCAGAGAGGCCCGCCGTATCACAGCTCCGCCAGCTACTTTGCTGCTGATGCTATTGACGAGTCTCTTGCCACTAGCAGAATCAGGGATTGAGTTCTGGGCTGCTACGTCTTCCTCTTCATCAGACAGCAAACCGAACACGTCGTAAACTTCTTTTTTGCTAGCTTTCGACTTCTTCGAAGAACTAGTAGATCTGAAATAAAAAAAGTCTGTTAGATTCTGAATAAAAAATAGTAATCTCGTCATTTGAGTTACTTTAACAGATACTTAATATCTGGCTTTAAAAAAATACTTAGGTATTTAAACGTTATATTATGAGTTTAAACCATTTTATTAAACAAAGAATCATTTGTATGAAACAAATCAGACCTCAAATAAAACCAAAGCACGTAACAATCTAAATATATAATTACCTACTTGTTTGCTTAATACATACCTATATAACACTACAGGATCACTATAAGTGAACTGTATGACATCACTTACACAATATTATGCTCAGACCAAATAAAAAGTATAGACTGAACTCTGCGAAGAAAGAACTGACACGAGTTCAACTACACCCACCCATGTACATGCACAGTGACGCACGCACACATGTAACGAAACTACACCTACCTTTACCAATCACGAGGCGAGCGGAGCGCGACCTCGTGATTAAGTGCAATAATCACCAATACCGGCTCACCACACATACATACCAAAGTTGCCTCAGTTCTTTCTACGCGGAGTTCAGTCTATATTTTTTATTTGGTCTGAGATATTATGATGTCAGACAAGAGCAAGACTTACCTGATGGTATTATGGGAGGATGCTTTTCTTTTAGGCTTTGATTTCTGCGCAGCTACAGGCTCGAACACTTCGAATTCTGAATCAGACCTGTAAACAAAGTAAAATTTCAATTAAGTTTTATTATCACCATGAGGCTAGAACTAAGTACACTGGAATTTGCTATCACTACTGTAACGATATTAGTATATTGTATTTATACGAGTAGAAATCATAAAGTCTATTAAATACTACAGACTATTAAAATTATGATGATCATAACACAGAAGTCAATTAGGGTAAGTAGAAAGATACTCGCAAAATGTTCAAGTTTTTAAACTCGATTCACAGGTTTGTACAATTCTACGATAATTTTAAATTTACTCACATGGTGAACACTCACAATAAAGTTGTTGCTGAAGAACGTGAAGGTTACGTGAGAGAGGCAGACTCCTCAAGCAGAATTACTTCACTGCTGGGTTTTCACACTCGAAGCACTTTGAAGCATGGAATGAAGCATCAGTTGAAAAGTTCCTAATTTTATCGGAAATTATTGATGATGTCGTAAAATATGTTAGGGTTGTCACAACACTATAACATAGGTAATGTAAAAAATGCGTATCGGTATTTAAATTGTATGTACTTATAAATATATTTAAGCATAAATTTTATACAATGTTGTAAAAAAAATATAAAGTAATTTTACTTGTTGTAAAGTATATAATTTAAACAATAAGTATCTTTGTCAATAATGTCTATATTATAATACTTACATATAAAAACCGAGCGGCTACACCTAGTTTTATCATAATACTCTGCCCATGGCTTTTCTCGCGTTGATGTCGATTATTGTAGATTAATACACTATCTAACACAAAAATGATGTTCAAAATCTGTTTAGTAGTTTTCGAGCCTATTCAATGCAGACAAACAATCAAATCATGGTATAATAGTATAGACGAGTAACCGCTCCCAGCGTGTAGATGTTGGTCATTAATCTAAGTTTTATATTCTACATACCCTATATTCTTCGCAAAGGTCTAGTCTATCTCTGTGCTAATTTTCATTAAAATCGGTTTAGTAACTTTAACGTGAAAGCGTAAAGACAGACTAGACAGATACATAGATATAACAAACAAACATTTTTGTGTTAATATATTTTTATCTTAATAATTGTTTCACCTAAAATATTAATCAAACCTCAATAAGTATCATAACAGATTTCTTTGTTTGTTGTATTGGGTTTGTTCAAAGCCGTAGAAACTAAACTGGTGACAACCCTGCTGCATTGCAAGCAAGCATTTTTTAATAATGCAACTTTCGGCAATTGCATGTCTAAAAATTTTCCATGAACAAATATTTACGAATATTTTCATTACCATATTAAAATAATAATTATAAAAGGTTTTCATATAGAGATCATAAAAATAAAATTGAGATTTAAAATACTGTAGGTAGGTTTTTGAAGTATTTTTTCCAAATAAAAAAGTTCAGTTTTTTTGACGGGCTCGTTGGCGCATTGGTAGTGGACCTTGCCTTATGCGCTAAAGGTCATGGGTTCGATTCCCACCCCGAACAAACATTCATGTGATGAACATTTGTGTTTGTTCCGTGTCTGGGTGTAAATATTTAATTTAATTATATATTTGTAATACCACTGTTGATTCTGATATCCGTAACACAAGTGCTTTAGCTACTTATCTCGGAATCAGATCAATGTATGTGATGTTGTTGGATATTTATTTATTTATTTATTTAAATACTTGATGTTACTTACATCACGTATTTTTAATCAAAATAAGTATACTTAAATATTAACGAAGAAAAATAATAAATTACATTGAACGTTTTTAACTGACTTCAAAATGATGAGGTTCTCAATTTGGTCGGTATGTTTTTTTTTTTTTGAGATTTCTGATCCGATTCGCGTGATTCTTTTTTTGTTCGATGCGGAATAGTTATCATTTGCTGTCATAATTTTTTAAAATAGTTATTTTTAGGTTTAATTTAGGACTAAAATATAAAGAAACTAAACTGTTCAGTTTACTATTGAGATGATTTTGAATGTACCATCTGTCTGGGTTTTCGAAGTTTAGGGTTCATTTTTTATGTAAGCGACAGGCTACCAACTATGGATACAGCACGACGCAAATAACCCACCTAAACTATAGTCTAGTTATCTTAATATATATATAATATTTCTTCTGTCCGTGTGTATGTCACTGAACTTGTCCTAAAAGGGGGATCGATTTTGATGAAATTTTTTGTGTGGGGTCAAGAGGATTCAAAAATGGTTTAGATTCACAATTTAGTCCACACGGCTAGATCGATTTTGATGAAATTTTTGTGTGGGTTTATCCGATAATACCGCGACCAAAGCCCTGGGCAGCCATTAGTATTGTATTAATAATTTTTTACCAAGCTTCCTACTAGCTAATAATAAACGTGAAAGTTAAACCGGGACTGCAGAGATAATATTGAGTATCAATTTAAATAAGTAAATAATATCATTTTTTTTATCCTCACAAATCACAACAATTATTTAGTCCCACACTAAGCAGAGCTTGTACTATGGGTACTAAATAACGTATAGAATACATAAATACAGATATAAACTACCATGACTCGGGAACAAATGCTTGTATTCATCACACAAACACATGCCCCTACCGGGATTCGAACCCGGAACCTTTGGCGCTGAAGGTAGAGGTAACTACCGTTGCACCAAACGGCTGTCAAATAAGGCCATCAAGTATGATAATTATCTGCTCAGTTTGCTGGCTTTGGTTAGTTTGTATGTTGAAGTATTGTTGATTTTTGGGTTTGGTGCTCCTTTTGGGTAGGAGAGAGGCTAGCCACTTGTTACTGTTTTAGGGTACTGTATGGTCCACACTGTCAGACATAGCATTACCTAAAGCTCTGCTCAACTCCCTTTGTAATTGTGTACGTGATTATATGTCTGTAAGTATGTATGTTAATAAATTCTACGATAATTCGCATTTATTTTTTATGTTGGGGATATTTAAATCTTTAAATTATGTGTTTAAAGTAACATTAAGTTGAACTAGATTTCATCAAAATCGGTTCAACAGATAACAGTGCCTATTTATTAGCGTTGTCACTCTAGACTTATCTTTATTATTATATCATACCGCATATGATTTATTTATTTCATATTTAACAAATCAAATTAGGCGACAAATAGTCACTTTTAGGTATGTTGTTTGTAATTGCGACATCTTACATCCGCTGCACGCGGCGAGGCTGGCGCGTACTTCGGCCTCAGGAATGTGCTGACAGTTAATTAACATTTTCGCAATGGAAATTTTATTGAACATTTTACACATAACTAATTGAATTCAAAATAATTGTTTTTAACCGACTTCAAAAAAAGGAGGTTTTCAATTCGTATTAAAATTTACATATATATTTTTAGGTTTGTTCACCGATTACTCGAAGACGCCTGAAGCTATTTTGAAAAATCTTTGTTTGATAGGGTATACTTTCCAAATGGTATCATAATTTTTTTCATGAATTGGTTCAGTAGTTTTTATAGAATCGTAAAAATACGTAGACTTGAAATGAAAATTTCCAACTTTATCTTCTAAAGTTGTTATCAAATTTAGATGATATTTTGATTTTCACAAGCAACATCATCAAAAATAATAATAGAATCTGACATAGCTTCATGCGGGCTCAAAATTTCACTGTTATGGTTATATTTGTTATACGATATTCCAGACACCATATTAAGAACCTTCTCGAGATACACGTATTTAGGTAGGTATAGAGATTTTGAATAAACATATAGATTTTGAAAACGTGGTCCATCTTTGTTCAACAGTAAACTTATCACTAAATTCGTTTTACCACAATTTGAAGGACCACAAACAATACAGCGTATCGTATTCGGTAATAGCTCCCCATGACGTTTTGGTTGATTGAATGATATAGGACAGATGCATTCTAATTTGAGTGATTTTTTTTGTTTAACAAATTTCATTTCACCTACTATTACTTAACCGTTATCTATCACGAGTAACGAGTAAATGAACATTAATTTGAACGCCAAAGCTTTTTAAATGTACATCATCTTTACAGTATAACTTTGAACCAATAACCCAAAAAACCATATTAGACATTCCACTCACGAATGTTATTGGGGGGTTCTAACTCTCGAGAGTGAGATCGCGTCTGCGATGAACGAAAGTGAGTTAGAATGCCCAATAACATACTACTAACTGGATATACGAAAGGGTCCAGGCGAGGATGGAATCCCCGCCATTTTTTTCCAGAGTTGCGCGAAAGAACTGTGTGAACCATTAACATTGTTATATAATAAGTCTCTTAAGTTAGGTATTTTTCCTTCTATTTGGAAGAGGGCTCATATTGTACCCATTCACAAATCTGGAAGTAAATCTAGTTGTGAAAATTATAGACCCATCAGTATTCTTTGTTGTGTTGCTAAGATATTTGAATCTGCCGTGTACGATCACTTCTACTCTCAAGTCAAACCGATCATCTCAACCAGTCAGCATGGATTCGTGAGAGGCAGGTCAACTGTGTCTAATTTGTTGGAGTACAGAAACTATTTATGTGAGGTTTTTGCCAATGGTGGACAGGCAGACGCTGTATACACTGACTTCACAAAAGCTTTCGACAAAGTAAACCATATATTGCTGTGTAAAAAGCTAGCTAAGCTTGGGGTCCACGGTAACCTTCTGCGCTGGGTGCATTCCTACCTCAATAATAGAAGTCAACTGGTTGCTTTGAAAGGCTTTAAGTCTCTACCCATCATCATTAAGTCTGGTGTTCCACAGGGCTCACATCTCGGTCCGTTATTTTTTATCATTTTTATAAATGACTTAATTTCCACACTGTCCAGTCCTTGCTTACTGTTTGCTGATGATTTAAAAATATACCGAACAATTAAAGATTCATCCGACTGTGATGAGCTGCAAAGCGACATTGACACTGTTTTTAAATGGTGCCAACAAAATCATATGCACCTAAACGATCAAAAATGCTTTATCATAAGTTTCACTAACAAGCGATGCAAACATGCTTATGATTATCATCTTAACGGTCGGATACTGAATAGGAAAGACATAGCTAAGGACTTGGGAGTACTGTTTGACTCTAAATTAACATTTCGGGATCATTATGAGTATATTAAAAGCAAATCACTTCAATTACTGGGCTTCATAGCAAGGTGCACCAAGAGTTTCAAACGGCCCCAAAGCTTCATCGCCATTTATTGTAGCCTTGTTCGGAGCATTCTAGAATATACCTGTGTTATTTGGTCTCCGTGCTACAAAGTACATTCGGACAGCATTGAAAGCGTTCAAAGGAAAGCTCTTAGGATTCTCAGCTACAGATACGGGTTCGGTCGCAACCTGAAGAGTTATAGTGAGAGACTTAACAAATTTAATATGGCGTCTTTATTTGTGCGCCGTAGGGAACAGGATCTTTTACAGTTACACAAGATTGTGCATAGCAGAATTGATTCTCCATATCTCTTAGGTAAACTAAATCTAAATATAAAGCGTAACCCACGTATACGGAACAAAACTTTCTACTTGAAAACGTATAAGAATAATACTTCCTTTTACAATCCCATCGTAAGAATGTGTCGGCTTTACAACGAGATGTCAATAGTAAATTTGGGCGTGGATATTTTCGACCCTAGACCAACGACATTTAAAAAATCTGTCAAACAAATAGACCTTGAATCTGAACCTTAGATGGATACAGACCTTATCTTATAACCTTACCTTATAACCTTATCAATATTTTTGTTTTAATTTAATTTAGTTTTAATGTTTTACAGTTTGAATATTATTGTGTTGCTTTACATTTTTATTTTTACTACTTTAGGATTCGAAGAGTAGATACTCGTAATATCACTTACTACGTAGATAGCAATGATGTGTCGACATAATTAGGATAACAATCTAGTCCATAAGCTTTATGTTATATATTTTATGCATGTATTTTGATTGTTATCTGTTTTGTTGTCCATATAATAAATAAAATAAAATAAAATAAAAATACCGGACAGGCGTATGTTATTGACGGCCTGACAATGGTGGTATAGAGCCAAAGGGCGATTTTCGGGTTTAACCCCCATCTCGTCCCCGTTAGACGTTGGCATATTCCTAAGGCGGTTTTAGCCTTTTGGATGGTATTCTTAAGATGTGATTCCCAGGTCAGTCTCTTGTCGATGGTTACGCCCAAGTATTTGATTTCTGAGTAAAATGGTATAGTTGTTCCTTTAATAGTCAGTGTTGAAAGCTTATCCAGCTTCCTCTTCCTAGTAAAGGGAACAACAATTGTTTTGGTAGGATTTACAGTCAGTTTCCGCCTTCTCCCTGTGGAGAAGGAAGCGACTCGCAGTGTCGCTATCGGACGCGTCCCCGGGTTGCGGATAGGGGAACGCCCCCCAGATATGGGGGGTACCGGCTTCGGCCGGCGCGGACAGCAACTGCTCCTGCTCCCGTCGTACTCTGCTAATCAGAGCGCGGTCGGGATGTAGGTGCGCGGCACGTTTCCCGGACTCCGGGGGCGTGTCGGGCAACCCGTTACCCCAATTGAGGGGCCGGGGACCGTCGGGGCTTTTGTCCGGGTCGAGAGGAGTAAACCTCAATAAAAAATCCTCCAAAGCCCAAGGTTCGGAGCGTGCCGAGGGGCTGGATGGCCGGGGGAGTAATCCCGGTCGCTAGCGCTCCAGTGGAGGGGGCGGTTTTTGCCCGTGGCGTTTTGCGTCGACGTCGTTGGGTCCCTTTGGGGGTCCAGTGGACCTTTGTTGGTCGGTGTATGGCGGCCAGTGGTCGCGAACTCACCCCCTCGTGGGGGGAGTGTGTCGAATGGGTTGACGGCTTTTGAGCTGTCGCGCGGCGGGGATTCTGTATGACAGAGCCTCGTCGGGCAACTTGTTACCCTCATTGAGAGGGCCAAGGGGTTGGGCCATTGAGGTCCAGCCTGAGAGGAGCACACCTCAATAAAAAGCCCCAAGCCCAAGCTTTGTGGGTGTGGCGATAGGCTGAATGGCCAGAGGGAGTCTGGTCCCTAGCACTAGGGTGTGAGGGAGATGCGAGAGCCGTTACTCGCCCCATCAGGGTGGGGGCAGTGTCCTCCGGAATGAGGGCAGGGGGTTCGGCGATTGCCTCCTGCCCGGTGGAGGCAATCGCAAAGGTGGTCAAGGACGGGAGGCTGCTTGTGGGCTGGGTCGCCGCGTCGGTCCGGCTCCTGGAACAACGACCCATGAGGTGCCACAGGTGCCTGGCGCCGGGGCATCCAGGAGCGAAGTGCCCCTCCAGCAAAGACCGCAGCAATCTTTGCTATCGCTGCGGCAAGGAGGGGCACAAGGCTAAGGGCTGCTCGGCCCCGCCACACTGTGCGGTGTGTGCGGACAGGGGCCTGGCAGCCGGGCACCGAATGGCGGGGGCCAAGTGCAATCCCCCGCCAGTCAAGGGCCGCCTCCCCCAACCGGGGACAGCCCCCCGCGCCGCACCTGAGGCGGCGCCCCGTGCCACGCCGGTGGCGACCCCAGTAGTGACCCCGATGTCCGTCAACAATGCAGAGTAGGACATCGGGGAACATCGTACAGGCCAACCTCAACCACTCCGCCGGGGCACAGGACCTCCTGTGTCAGGTGGCGGCGGAGTGGGGGGTCCATTTGGCGGTGGTCTCGGAGCCGTACCGCGTTCCCCAGTCCGATAGGTGGATGGGGGCGACGGACGGCTCCGCGGCCATTATGGCAACAGGCGCGGGCCCTCCCCTCGTTTTCGTGGAAAGAGGGGAGGGGTATGTGGTGGCCCGCTGGGGAGAAGTAGTGGTGGTGTCGACCTACTTCTCCTCCAACCGCGGCAGAGCCAATTTTGAGCGGTTTCTCGCTGCGGTTGAAGGGGTCGTACACCGCGCGGCCCCCCGTCAGGTGCTGGTGGCAGGGGACCTCAACGCCAAATCTACGGCGTGGGGGTCTCCCAGAACTGACGTTCGGGGTGGTGTCCTGGAGTCCTGGGTCTTCTCCCTGGGGCTCGAGGTCCTCAATCGAGGTACCACCCCGACCTGCGCCCGCTGGCAGGGCACGTCGATAGTCGACGTGTCCTTCGCCACCCCACCGCTCGCGGCCCGAGTCCGGGACTGGCGGGTGGTGGTGGATATGGAGTCTCTATCGGACCACAGGTACTTCCGATATGAGGTCTCCACGGCATCCCCTGGGGCCCCTTTTCATCTGGGCCCCCGTGTGGGCAGTTCACCTTTCAAAAGGTGGATGCTCACACGCCTCCAGCCTGATGTGGCGGAGGAGGCGGCGACAGTGCGGGCTTGGTCAGATGTGCCCGACACTGTCGCCGGGGATGCCGACGGCATGGCGGACCTTTTCGCAGACGACATCAACGTCGTCTGCAGTGCCGCCATGCCGAGGGCGCGGGCCTGCCCACGGAGCAGGGGGCAGGTATACTGGTGGACGCAGGAGCTCACGACCCTGCGTACCGCCAGTATGGGGGCCAGGCGCGCCTACCTAAGGTGTTGTAGGCGCGCCCGGAGAACGCCCGGTGAGGAGGAAAGCCTCCGCCGGGCGTACAATGAGGCCCACAAGGCCCTGCGGACTGCCATCTGCAGGGCCAAGGTCGCTGCCTGGGATAGGTTCGTAGCCATCCTTGATAGCGACCCCTGGGGGAGGCCGTACAGGACGGTGAGGGGGAAATTCGCTTCGGCGGCCCCCTCCACGTCCTGTATGGAGCCAGGGTTGCTGCGAAGGGTGCTGGGGACACTTTTTCCCAACCCCGGATGCTTTGCACCCCCTAGAATGCCCTCCGGTTCCGCCCCGGAGGCGTGGGCCGCAGGTCCCTCCGTGTCGGACGCTGAGTTCGACATGGTGAGGGACCGACTCCGGAGCCATAACAAGGCTCCGGGGCCAGATGGGGCCCCAGCCAAGGTGATGGCGATCGCCTTGGGCCCCCTGGGAGACCGATTCCGCGCGGTGCTGGATGTGTGCATCGCGACGGGTCGCTTTCCCAGGCGCTGGAGAGTGGGGCGGCTCTGCCTGCTCCGTAAAGAGAGCCGCCCGGCGGACTCTCCAGCGGGCTATCGGCCGGTGGTGTTGCTCGATGAGTCCGGGAAGGCGTTTGAGAAGATTCTCGCCTCCCGGATCATCGAGCACATTGAGGGCACGGGGCCGGACTTGGCAGACTGCCAGTACGGCTTCCGCACCGGCCGGTCCACGGCGGACGCGGTAGGCCACCTCAAAAGGTGGACTGAGGTGGCCACAGCACGGGGGAAGGTGGTGGTCGCGGTGTCCTTGGACATCGCGAACGCGTTCAACACCATCCCCCACGAGTGCATAGAGGCGGCGCTCAATTTCCACCGAGTGCCCCTCTACCTCCGCACCCTCGTACAGGACTACCTGCGAGACAGGATGGTCCTCTACGAGGATGCGGAGGGCCGCGTCCAGTCGTGGCCAGTGGCGGCAGGTGTGCCCCAGGGTTCCGTATTAGGCCCTCTACTATGGAACTTGGGGTACAACTGGGTCCTGCGTGGCTCGCTCTCACGGTACTTTGACAAGGGCCTATAACACAGGCCACTACGTCGTCAGCATAGCCCTGTACATTAAGATCCATTTCCGAGGATCTAACTAAAAGTTCATCTATGACAAGGGACCATAGCAGTGGCGATAGTACGCCTCCTTGCGGGCAGCCCCTTGTCGCCTTGAAGCTTCTAGTTATCCCATGGAGGTTTATTTTAACTACTCTATTTTGTAGCATTGCAACTATCCACCAGGTCGTTGTGTCATCGATCCCTTTCGTCCTTAACCCTTTGGTTAAGGCGGTAGTGGTAACGTTGTCAAATGCTCCTTCGATATCCAGAAAGGCACAGATTGCTATTTGCCTGTCCTCAAGTGCTCTTTGGATGTTATCCGTGAGCTCCAGTAAGGCAGTCTCTGTGGATTTCCCTTTCTGATAAGGATGTTGTTTCGGATGTAAAGGTAGTTCCTTTAGGGGGCCTTCCCTAATACATTCGTCAATTAGCTTCTCCATAGTTTTGAGAAGGAAGGAGGTAAGACTTATTGGTCTGAAGGACTTTGGTTGGGAGTAGTCCTTTTTTCCACCGTTGACTGGCCATACCGCACGCTGGCTAGGCGTGCGACGTGTGCAGGGATCACCGACGCGGAACAGCGCCAGTACTACCTGCTAAACCCCACCGGTACCCTCCTAAGCCCTCATGGGGGCGCTTTGGGATCGACGCACTATACGTGCGCCATTTCACCAAAGCGTCCCCGGGCGCGCCTGTTCTATCCTAAGCTATGGAGGCATTTAACTCGGTATAGCAGTGCAATAATGATCACAGAACTTAACATCTTGAGGCTCCCTGGCTTTCAGGACTTTATCCCCGGCTAAGTACCTTTCTGTGTCAATATACACTCTAACCTCGTCAAACTTAAGCCCCCAATGCAGAGGAAAACACTTGTGTGGTTCGATCGCAAACTTCATAAGTCAGCATACCTGATTTCAGTCTACTAAACACGTTTTCAAGGTCTTCAACCTCGGGCTATTGAGGCATTTAACTAGGTATAGCAGTGCAATAATGATCACAGAACTTAACAATTTGGGGCTCCCTGGCTTCCAGGACTTTATCCCCGGCTAAGTATCTATCTGTGTCAATATACACTCTAACCTCGATAAATGTGAATCCTCAACCCAAAGGAAAACACTTGTGTAGTTTGACCGAAAGCGGTATACATTAACATGATTGATTGCAATTTACTAAACACATTTTCAAGATTTTCTATCTCAGGCTATGGAGACATTTAACTCGGTATAGCAGTGCAATAATGATCACAGAACTTAACATCTTGGGGCTCCCTGGCTATCAGGACTTTATCCCCGGCTAAGTATCTGTGTCAATATACACTCTAACCTCGTCAAACTTAAGCCCCCAATGCAGAGGAAAACACTTGTGTGGTTCGATCGCAAACTTCATAAGTTAGCATACCTGATTTCAGTCTACTAAACACGTTTTCAAGGTCTTCAACCTCGGGCTATTGAGGCATTTAACTAGGTATAGCAGTGCAATAATGATCACAGAACTTAACAACTTGGGGCTCCCTGGCTTCCAGGACTTTATCCCCGGCTAAGTACCTATCTGTGTCAATATACACTCTAACCTTGATAAATGTGAATCCTCAACCCAAAGGAAAACACTTGTGTGGTTTGACCGAAAGCGGTATACATTAACATGATTGATTGCAATTTACTAAACACATTTTCAAGATTTTCTATCTCAGGCTATGGAGGCATTTAACTCGGTATAGCAGTGCAATAATGATCACAGAACTTAACATCTTGGGGCTCCCTGGCTATCAGGACTTTATCCCCGGCTAAGTATCTGTGTCAATATACACTCTAACCTCGTCAAACTTAAGCCCCCAATGCAGAGGAAAACACTTGTGTGGTTCGATCGCAAACTTCATAAGTTAGCATACCTGATTTCGGTCTACTAAACACGTTTTCAAGGTCTTCAACCTCGGGCTATTGAGGCATTTAACTAGGTATAGCAGTGCAATAATGATCACAGAACTTAACAACTTGGGGCTCCCTAGCTTCCAGGACTTTATCCCCGGCCAAGTATCTGTGTCAATATACACTCTAACCTTGTCAAACGTGAATCCTCAACCCAAAGGAAAACACTTGTGTGGTTTGACCGAAAGCGGTATACATTAGCATGTTTGATTGCAATTTACTAAACACATTTTCAAGGTTTTCTTTCTCAGGCTATGGAGGCATTTAACTAGGTATAGCAGCGCAATAATGATCACAGAACTTAACAACTTGGGGCTTCCTGGCTTCCAGGACTTTATCCCCGGCTAAATAACTGTGTCAAAATACACTCTAACGTCGTCAAACGTGAACCCTCGAGCCAGAGGAAAACACTTGTGTTTTTCGATCACTGTCAAGACATGCTCTGAATTACTGATAAATAATCACGGCTTTTATATATTATTTAGCCAATCAGTTTTCAAAGCATTCCCATGAAAATTCACTTATCAGCAATAACAAATATGAAATGAATTATATTAAATTTAATAAAATTGATCAGGTCTCCGATTACGAGTTCAGTTTAAATAATAAGGCTTCGTACTCACGTTATAATAACTATGATTTAATATGTGAATAAAGATATTGTTATTTAATAGGCATCCAAGATAAATTGTTATGAAAATAAACTCATAGTTTATGTATAGGTAATCATCCTGATTGTTATGTTATACATACATTGTTAATACCGTAATCTTGGTAATACAGCTAACCTATTTATTGTTTGTAACTTTCAAATACTCTGATCAACAAAGAGTATTGATCACCATATACTCCATCCACCAATCCGCATTGGGCAAGCGGCGTGGCGGACTATGATCTAAAAAACCTCCTTTGTTGACAAGAAGAGGCCATGTGTCCCAAGGCTGTTGTGATTATTATGAATCGCTGATAAACGTTTATAAACGAGAAAGTTTGTATGTTTGTTACTCGTTCACGCAAAAACTACTGAATGTATTATAACCTCATAGCTCATACATCAGAATAACATAAAAGCTATAATTATACTAATCCTACGCATACGAAGTCACGGGCTAAAACTAGTATTAAATAATTTTCATTCTTATGAAATAGTCTTTATGTTGCACGTGATGCTTAGAGTCAGCAATTAGACACACGTTCACACGCTCACAGGCATTAGATTAGCACATTCGGTGTCATTTTTAATAATTAATTTAACAAAACAAAATTGATGACATATTGTAATATTATAAGTGCTAATTGGCATCTTTTGTCAGCAAATAAAACGGATGCACATAATATAAATGCATACTTCTATTATGGTGAATAAAAATACTCGTTCCATGTCTATTTACATGAACACAAAATTAAGTAATTTCGCGGTTCGATCGCAAACTTCATAAGTTAGCATACCTGATTTCGGTCTACTAAACACGTTTTCAAGGTCTTCAACCTCGGGCTATTGAGGCATTTAACTAGGTATAGCAGTGCAATAATGATCACAGAACTTAACAACTTGGGGCTCCCTAGCTTCCAGGACTTTATCCCCGGCCAAGTATCTGTGTCAATATACACTCTAACCTTGTCAAACGTGAATCCTCAACCCAACGGAAAACACTTGTGTGGTTTGACCGAAAGCGGTATACATTAGCATGTTTGATTGCAATTTACTAAACACATTTTCAAGGTTTTCTTTCTCAGGCTATGGAGGCATTTAACTAGGTATAGCAGCGCTGCACATAATATAAATGCATACTTCTATTATGGTGAATAAAAATACTCGTTCCATGTCTATTTACATGAACACAAAATTACTTACAGTAGTGTTTTTAATAATACTAATCGGTTTTATATAGAATGGATAATTATAAATAATAAGAAAGGTTGGTCACTCCTGTTCAATTATTGCTAGTTTTGCAGTTTACTTGTAATAAAAAGCGGTAAAATGGTAGTCACCTCACCAGTGCTCCAAGGTGCTTTCTAAGTCACTACTCACCGATAATAGTGCTAACGTAGTACCTACCCACTACTACCTGAAGAACCAGCGAGATTCAAATCTACATCGGAAAAACAAATCGACCCAAACAATGTTCGTAAGTTTTTATCGTCTTTATTATATATCCTTTATTGTACACATAAAAAATGGTTACAAAAGTAGCTATACAGAAAGATATGTACAAAGGTGAGCTTATCTCTAACAGAGATCTCTTCCAGCCAACCCTAGCTTTAGTGAGTCCATTATAAGCGGGAATAACGTGTACTAACACAAATAGATAAAGACAAAATATACAGTTATTGACAACTAATACATATACATACAAATATATAAATAATATATCTACTATAATATATACATATAAATACAAATACTTAACACAATTTAGAGAGGTAGTGCTCTTTCAACCGATGTTTGAAAGAAGTGACCGATGAACTCTCTCTAATCTCCACTGGCAGTTTATTCCATAACTGTGTAGCAGTCACTGTAAATGATCGGGCAAAAAACTTGGATTTGGAAGCAGGACGAACTAAGGTTTTAGTGATACAAGCACGCTTGGGACGGGAACTGGGAGGAAGGGAGTTAAAACGGGAACGCAGGTAATCTGGATGGAGAGGATTGTGAAGGATTTTGTAAAGTAGGGTGAGGATGTGCATATTTCTGCGAAGTCGGATAGGGAGCCACAATAACTTTGCACGAAATTCAGAGATACGGTCATATTTCCGCAAACCAAAAATAAAACGAATTGCCAGATTTTGCAGGCGTTCCAGCTTGTTAAGTAGCTCCTCTGTTGCATCTAAATAACAGACGTCAGCATAGTCGAGAATGGGGAGTAGGAGAGCTTGAGCAAGCATAACTTTAGTTTCAAACGGCAGAAAGTATTGAAGACGCTTAAGAGAGTGATAAGAAAAGTGCATGCGACGACTTACTTCATTGATATGTGAAGCCCATGACAATGTGCAATCAATAGTCAGTCCTAGATCTTTGCTCTTTTCCGTAAAAGGTATTACAATTTCATTATACATGACCTTTGTTTTGACGTTACCACATACCTTATTATACATTCTGTTACTAGTTACAATCATGGCCTGTGACTTGCAAGGATTCACTAGAAGTCCAAAAGAATTAGCCCAGGATCGCACAACAAGTAAATCCTCGTTAATTTTGGTAATAGCTGTGTCGATGTTAACCAAGTCGCAATGCCTGTAAATCTGTAGATCGTCTGCATACAAGTGGTAGGGAGGAGACATGACCTTAGTGAGTTCATTAATAAAAACTGAAAAAAGAAGAGGGGAAAGCACGCCGCCTTGCGGTACGCCTGCAGTAAGGTGACACCAGTCAGATGCTGACTCGTCACACTTGATACATTGCTGGCGTCCACGAAGATAGTCAGAGAACCATGCAATCACGGAGGGTTGAATGTTATTTGAGCCAAGGATGGATAAAAGGACATCATAATCAACCGAATTGAAAGCATTACTAAAGTCGAGGAGGACAACAACAGTAGCCAGCCTGTTGTCTAAGGCATGACGAATGTCTTCAGTAACGTTCAACAGGGCTGTCACTGTGCTGTGATGGGGGCGGAAACCAGATTGGAAAGGATTAATAAGATTGTTGTGGAATAGGTGAGAGGAAAGTTGTAGATGGACAACGCTTTCAAGGACCTTGGATAGAAAAGGGAGTATGGATATTGGACGAAAGTGTGAGAAAGTTGTAGGATTTGTTGATTTAGGTAGCGGAAGAACGTGGGCTAGTTTCCACACAGTTGGAAAGACGTTAGTTGTCAGGGAGAAATTCAAAATGTGTGTGATAATGATACTAACGTCTTCCAAGATTGGAACCAGCATGTCACGACTGATACCGTCACTACCCACAGCTCTGGATTCGATTGATAGGATGCTCTTTTTAACTTCGTCCTCCGTGATGTCGCGAAATGAGAAAGAGTCACAGTCAGGTGGGGTTCTATTACTTAGAAAGGTTACTGTCTTGTCTTTGACCGTGTTGTCTAAGATAACTGGAGGTTTACAGAAATGTTTGTTTAGGTCGTTCAAGTTTGGCAAGGTATTATTATTATCAGGATTATCACCCACACCTAGCGATCTCAAAAATTTCCAGATTTGTTTCGGAGAAGTGTTTTCCAAGGATTTGTGCACGTAACGGCGTTTGGCATCCCTACACAACCTGTTGCAGAGATTTCTAAGTGTTTTGTAACTTTGCAGGTTATCATTAGTCGGGCTTTTCTTAAGATTGGATTTAGCCTTATCTCTGCGCTGCATAGTTTTTTTTATAGCTGGAGTAAGCCACGGAGCTGGCAGGTGCTTAACTCGCACAGGTCTTGTTGGAGCATGGGTATCAAACAACTTAAGTAACAACCGGTTAAATAATGCCACTTTGTCGTCGACAGTGTTAGCAGTCAAAATTATTGACCAATCTATTTTGTTAAAGTCCTCCCTCAAGCGATCAACATTAATGCCCCTAAAGTTACGCTGAAGAATAATTTTCGGTTTTCGTTTTGGAGGGCGCACTTTATACGAGAGATATAAAAGGTCATGGTAAGAAAACGGTGCTGTCAGTTGACCGTGAGAAGCAACTAAATTGGGTTTAGAGATAATTTGCAAATCTAGAAGAGAAGGTTGACAATTAGGAGAGTGGTGAGTAGGTGAGAGGGGTAACATGTCAAAGTTAACTGAAGAAACGATAGATTTTAGTCGGGTAGACCTAAAGTTGTGCTTTAGTAAACACGTATTTAGGTCTCCCATGAGAACTACATGGTCATAGATGGAGCTTAAATGCTCGAGATTTGTTTCGAAAGATTCAAAATAATTTACCTTATCATTTGGGCTGTAAACTACACCGATTAGAACCTTTGTGTGATGCGCTTCAACCTCCAGAAAAAGGTGCTCAAGTGAACCAGAGTAATCACTGGGTGACTTATCAACAATATTGCATGGTATATTTCTTCGGATGTATGCACACACACCACCTGCACCTGCACCAATCCGGTCATTTCGGTACAGCTTATAGCCATGAAGAGCGCAAATTGAAGAAGGTAAAGAAGGTTTAAGCCAGGATTCGGATATTAAAATTCCGTCGACTATGCCGCTGCTGAAAGATGCAATTAAATCAGAAATATGTCCTAAGACACTTTGTGCGTTAATATGCACAAGGTTGAGGAAAGTGGATTTGCCATAAAACACTGCTTGAAGTTTATGTTCTAGTGAGATTGCATCGGTATTGGAAGCTGAAGATACATCACTACACGCACTTTCATATTCATCAGAAGAGCTATCTGTGAAATAAGAGTGACTAATAATAGACATAAATATATACTATACTAACTATATAAACACTGAACTATACATGCACTGTAAATAAGACACAAAATAATACCTTGACTTACTAACCACCAGCGAAAGTTGGCTGAATATTTTAAACACAATTTAAAAGAAAAATTGGCTGTACGATGTAAACACCTTTGTCAGTTTACAGAAAAAAAAAAGTTGACATGTCTATGACATACGTCAATGTAAATAAATACAAAAAAAAACGCAAAAAAAAATCTGGTCAAACAAGATTTGTGACATTAAAAGTATTGTGAAATACCTTAAAATAACATTTGACCTAATAAGTTGTATAATTCTTAAGTAGTTAATTAAAATGTACAAGCCAATTATTTAGAAAACACAATCACTTAACGGATGACGAGGGAAACTGCACTTGAACTTTTTGTAGATCGGACATAGTAGTAATCTTCTTCCGTGTCTTGTCAGGAAGTAAGATGACGATAAGACCTTCAGATGACCAGCAATTCCTCAGGCCAAAATGCTTCCGAGCAGCGGCGAAAACAGTTTGCCTCGACTTGGTCAAGAACTCCGATATAGTGATCTTGGTCCCTTTAAGCACGGTTTTGGCACTCCAGATAGCAGAGCGAGCCTTCATGGTAGTGAACCGAACTAAAACTGGACGCGTTCGTTCTTTCTTGATACCAAGTCTATGGCATACCTCTATACTATCGGGCTGGATGTTTGATATCTTCATCTGTTTGTTGAACACAGCCAGTACCTTAGATTCAATGTTCTCTTGTGGCTCTTCCAGCAGACCGTGAACAAGTAAGACTTTCCTTCTCGTGTGAGTTTCCAGCTGATCAATGCCAGCATTCAGGAGTTGTAACTGTGTCTTTATTGTCTGAATAGCCCCTAAAACGAATGCCTTAAATTGAAGGTACTCAGACGATAAGGCCTTCACTCTCTGGAGCTGGGCTGAAGATGCTGATGATGATGATTGCTGCTGCAGGGCTGCTTCAAACTCCTCCATTCGAGCGCCAAATTGCGATGCTAAGTTTTGTAGATTTTCATTTATTTGAGTAACATCCATAGTGCCGAAATTTAGTTGGTGAAAAATTGTGATATGTGAAGTAGTGATGAAAATTAATATTGCCAACACTCACAGGTGGGTACACTATTACATTAAACTAAGATTTAGTTTAAGAAGTCAATAATATTTATATAAATAAAATTAAGGAGCGAAATTATTTGTGTATTACTATTCCAAACTACCCGCCACCGCCGTCTTTCCACTTTGTTTAAATTTAACTTGCTTCGCTGAATGTTTGTTATAATATGTTGTGTTTGCCAGGAAATTATTTTCCACACACAAAATCTTATCTTAATACAGTATTGGTATTCTTCACATTTCAGGTCTGAAGCCAAGTATACCAAGCGCGCTGCTAAGCACCAGTCAAGCCTTTTCTTTGACACTGACGAAGAAGTCGTAAGGTGACTTTAATTTTTTATTACTTATTAGTTCGCTATTTTACGTCTACGAAATGTAGATGTTAAACTACAATAATTATAAATTATGTTTTCAATTCCTCTAGCTCCAAGAAGAAAAGTAAGACGAAGTCGGTGCCTTCCAAGCAACAGGTGGCATCCTCCTCTTCGACCGAAGCTTCGGAGTGGTTGTTCGACACAGAGTCGGACGAAGAGGTTCCAGTCCGCAACCCAAGTAAAGTCGAGAGCGTCTTGACGCGTCGAGTACCTGGCGGCGTGACTCGTCGCACGGCGCAGCTCAACGGTGGGTTGCTGGCGGAGTTACGACTCTACAGCACGGAAGAGGTACGCGACCTTGCTGGTTTGGAGAAGTGCGACAAGGCAATCGTTTGGTTACGATTGCAGGGTGACTCGGAGTCTGAGGAATTCCTTGCATTGAAGCAATTCGTTAAAATTGCTAAAACAAAATTTACTGAGGAGGGAACATTTTATAATCACAAAAAGAAAATGTAAGTAATTGATTATATTAAGCTGAGTACCTTTTTTTTTTTTTGTTTTTTTTTTTGTTGTCGATGGGGAACCAATTGACTGGCCATACCGCACGCTGGCTAGGCGTGCGGCGTGTGCAGGGATCACCGACGCAGAACAGCGCCAGTACTACCTGCTAAACCCCACCGGTACCCTCCTAAGCCCTCATGGGGGCGCTTTGGGATCGACGCACTGTACGTGCGCCATTTCACCAAAGCGTCCCCGGGCTGGCCCGGTCCAACAGTGGACCGGGCGACGCGCCTGTGGGGGATTACGCTAGGGTACTAGGTAATCCCCAGACGGGGTGGCCTATGCCGACTGGCACCAGGGGCGCGCGGCTTGCCAAGCCGCGCCCAGACCACCTTAGGGCCGACGAAGACCGGCGGGCATAGCCGCCTGCCTTCTCCGACCCTGCCGTCTACGCCGGAGAGGAGCGGCTAGAGCATCCTCTTCCTGCTCCCTCTCCGCTGCCTCCTTCTGCCCCATCACCGACTCGCAGAAGGAGGCGGTAGCCTTCCAAGCCCTCTCATTACCAAGCATGGCTCTAACCATGCTTGGCAATGAGAGCGCTCCTCCGCCGAGCGCCGCCACCAACGTGCGACGCTCGTTTCGCCAGGCCGGGCACTCGACAAGCGTGTGCTCGGCCGTATCGTCGGGGGAGTTGCAGTGGTGACACCGCGGCAACTCCTCCCGACGGGCGATACGGTACAGGTAGTGACCGAAACATCCATGTCCGGTCAGTACCTGTACCAGGCGGTAGGTGAGGCTACCCCGCTGGCGCCCTACCCACTCCTCCAACACCGGACGAATCGCCTCGATCGTCCGGTGGCCAGCGGCTGGGTTGGCGAGTGCCTCATCCCATCGACGCAGAGCCTCCCTCTGCGCCTGGGTGCGAACCCGTTCGACCTCCTCTCGAACGGGTCGCTCGCCCCGCTCTCTTGCCGCGGCCCTGTGTCGATGCACCTGGGACAAAACCAGGGCATCGACCTCCCACGGGAGCGTGCCTGCGAGGACGCAGGCAGCCCCGTGGCTGACCGTGCGGTAGGCCCGCACGGCCCGGGCCGCGATGACCCTCTGCGGTCTCCGCAGGAGGGCCCTCGTGCGGGACGAGAGGCACTCCGCCCACACCGGGGCTCCGTATAGTGCCATCGACCTTATCACCCCGTGATAAAGCCGACGGCACGAAGCTGGGTACCTAACTAGTTAATGTTCCTTCCACAGTAAATTATATTTTGGTCAATTAATATTCGTTTTACTTTTTTTCATATACTTAACTTCTTAGTTTACCATTAGTTTATATACGGTGTATTTACCTACATTAGTCACTTCATCGGCTAACACAGTGAAAACAAATTCATTATGTCGAAGACTATATTCTGTTCAGTGTGTAACATATCCATTAAAAATAGGGCTTTCTCTGCTCACTTAAAAAGTATTTTACACAAAGACAATAGTTCGGTTGTTGAAAGTGAAGGCATTGAAAAAGTTCATAGCGCTTTCCGCAGTCGTATAGCGTCATATGGAATTCGATGCGATGGTGTTGCTCGCAATAGCGAGGTACCTGAACAACCGGTTCGTGTGTACACACCCGTTGAATTTTTGTCTCATTTGCGCGGACGAGTAAGTCTGTTACTATCATCACGAATTCAAAGTCATACTAATCTGAAAGTGAATTTCGAGTTGTTTTGTCAATTTTTTTTGCATAAAAATGAGTCAGTTGCCGTTAAATCTTTTGCCACCGAAAACATTATCTTGCACCAAAATTATGACTTTCTTGATTTATTTTCAAATATAACTAGTTTGTTGTTTAAAAAAGTCGAAGAATTTGAAGAAAGAGATAGCGGTTGGGCTTATTTGAAAAGTCTATACCTGGAAGTAAACATAAATAAATACAACCCTATGAGAGCCTCAAGTTATATAGATTTACCTAAGACAATAAAACACAAAAAAGCATGCGTCAATATTCAAAATTTTGACTATTATTGTTTTTTATGGTGTGTCGTGGCTTCACTTTTTCCTGTAAAAAATAATGCGCAGCGAACTTCAGCCTATCCACATTTTGAAAGTGTACTCAATGTTAGAGATATTTCGTTTCCGGTGGGGTTTTCAGATATTAAAATTTTTGAAAAAAATAATCCTCGTATTAGTGTTAACATTTATGGTCTCAAAAATAACAGTCAAGTTGTCGGACCACTATACAAAAGTGAATTTCGAAAAAAACACCACGTTAACATGCTTTTTCTTGAGAATGGAAAACGTACTCATTACTGTCTAATCAAAGATTTATCTAAATTACTTCGCAAACAATTGACTAAACACCATTCTAAAATATATTTGTGCGAAGATTGTATGCTATTTTTTGATGACAATGATAAATTAGAATCTCATCTTTGTAGTGGTGTAGCAACAATTTTACCAAAAAAGGGAAATCTACTACAATTTGAACATTTCGAACGAATGCAAAATATACCTTTTGTTATTTACGCAGATTTCGAATCATTGTTAATACCATCTGAGTCAAACTATGGAGACTGCACATCGTCGTTGCAAAAACATGTGCCTGCTGCATTTGGATACTACATTGTATGTTCCTATGATAGCTCACGCAACAAGTACGTTTCTTATCGCGGTCCCTTCTGAGTAGAAAAGTTCTTAGAACATTTATTAGCGGATGTAGTTATTATTTATAATATTTTACAGTCGCCACTACCAATGTCTTTAACAGATCAAGACAAAGTTCATTTTACTAACTCAACAAAATGTTTTCATTGCGATCAAATATTATTTGACGATAAAGTCAGAGATCACTGTCATCTTACAGGACGTTACCGCGGTGCAGCTCATTCATATTGCAATATCAAGTTCCGTTTGCCAAAATTTATTCCTATATTCTTTCATAATTTGGCAGGTTATGATAGTCATCTTTTTATACGACAATTAGGTGAGTTACCAGGTAGAATACAAGTGATAGCAAAGACTAAAGAAAATTATATATCGTTTACTAAACTTTTTCAAATTAATGACAAGGATATCGTACCTGTTCGTTTTGTTGATTCTTTTAAATTTTTGGGGACAAGCTTAGAGAAACTGGTTGCTAGCTTGAATGATAGTGATTTCAAACACCTCCATCGATTTTTCCCATCTCAGAAGCATTTTGACTTGTTACGACGTAAAGGTGTATATCCTTACGATTATATGACTAGTTGGAGTTCGTTTGAAGACCAAGAACTACCACCACACGACTGTTTTTTCAACAAATTATTTAATAGTAATATATCTAAAACAGATTATGAACATGCAAAAAGAGTTTGGAAATCTTTTAAATTATTAAATCTAGGAGAATACACTGATTTATATCTAAAGTCGGACGTACTCTTATTAGCGGATGTCTTCGAAAGTTTTCGAGAAACATGTAAGACAAATTATAAATTAGATCCAGCCTTTTATGTAACAGCCCCTAGCCTAAGTTTCGATGCTATGCTTTTAAAAACAAACGTGAAATTAGAATTAATAAGTAATTTGGAAATATTAAGAATGATTCAAAAAGGTATACGTGGTGGTATATGTTTATGTTCTACAAGATATTCAAAGGCCAATAATAAGTATTTACAAACTTATAATCCAATAGAGAAAGACAATTTCTTAGTATTCATTGATTGTAATAACCTGTATGGTTATGCGATGTGTGCCTCTTTGCCCCATTCAAATTTTAAATTATTGAATAAACAAGAAATTGATAGAATTGACTTTCGAAATGTACCAACTGATGGGGACATTGGATATATACTAGAAGTTGACTTGGAATATCCTGAGTATTTGCATGATGATCATAACGATTTTCCATTCTGTGTTCAAAAATTTACTCCGCCAGGTTCAAAAACTTCAAAATTAATTCCAAATTTATACGAAAAATATTTTTATGTTATCCATTTTGTTCATTTAAAAACATGTTTGAAACATGGGTTATTGTTAAAAAAAATACATAGAGTAATTCAATTCAATCAGAGTCCTTATTTAAAGCAATACATTGACATGAACACAGAGTTACGAAAACAAGCGAGTTCTACCTTTGAACAAGATTTTTTCAAATTACTAAACAATAGTATATTTGGAAAAACCTTGGAGGACACTGAGAAGAGAGTCACTGTAAAATTGGTCAATAAGTGGAGTGATGAGGAAAACAAAACGAAGAAAAGTTTATCAGCTGAGCAACTGATAGCTCGACCAAACTTTCATAGTGCTACTATTTTTACAGAAAATTTTGTAGCAGTTCAAATGAAACCGGAATCAATTATTTTGGACAAACCTATATACATAGGCTTTTCTGTTTTGGAAACATCGAAAAGCCATATGTTTGATTTTCATTACTCGGTAATGAAACCTTTTTATGCTGAAAAGATAAAGCTTTGCTATACAGATACAGACAGTTTTCTTTATTCTATAGAAAGCAAAGATTTTTACAAAGATTTAAAATCACATTTTCTTCAGTATTTTGATACTAGTAATTATCCTGAAAATAACTCTTACGGTATTCCAGATCAGAACAAAAAAGTACCAGGTTTGTTTAAAGATGAACTAGGTGGAAATTTAATTTCAGAGTTTGTAGGTTTAAGGTCGAAATTATATTGTATTAAAACACTGCAAGATGAATTAAAGAAAGCAAAAGGCATACAGAAACAAGTAATAAAAAAAGTTTACTTTAAAGATTACTCTAACATATTAAAAACAAATGCTTTTCTACGAAAGAAGAATATAATTTTTAAGTCCCTTAAACACGATATATTTACACAGGAACAGAACAAAATTGCCCTGTCAGGTAATGACGACAAACGTATCATACTAAAAAATAAAATTTCAACTTTATCATGGGGTCACAGGGATAGTTTATCTTAGTATTCATCCATTTATATTTTCTTAGAAGTTATGAATGTTGTTTTCACTGTAAACCTCACAATTTTCACTTGTAAGTTATGAATGTTTTTATTACTGAAAACCCAGTAAGTTAACATTTATCTACGTTTTTTCGGATTTCTGGATTAAAATAGACATAGAGTAATAAGTAAATAATGTAATGTGTTAGAAATAAGACCACCTGTACTATAGTTTTTGTAGTGTTTGTGTTTCCATATTTCTCAATTTAGGTAATGTTTTGTATTGTAGTGTTTTCTACGCAAATGTCAATTTGTAATTTGCATTTAAGATAAGTTTAATAAGATTAGAATGTAATAACGGTACCCAGAATTATTTTAATATTACATAAATATAAACGTTTATAGATTAACAACTGCATTTTTATTTTAAATACATCTTCCTAACTGTTCTATAGATATCATTGAACCTAATAAAATTGTAAACTCACTCATCAAATTGTAATTGTATAAACAGAAATGTGATGCCTAGAACTGTGAGTAATGCAAAAATAGCAAGTCGCGACATGTTATTGATGAGTCCGAAGTCCTAGTAATTTAACTCGTCTTTCTGCTATGTCAGACAAAAAGAAATGTGATGCCTAGAACTGTGAGTAATGCAAAAATAGCAAGTCGCGACGTGTTATTGATGAGTCCGAAGTCCTAGTAATTTAACTCGTCTTTCTGCTATGTCAGACAAAAAGAAATGTGATGCCTAGAACTGTGAGTAATGCAAAAATAGCAAGTCGCGACATGTTATTGATGAGTCCGAAGTCCTAGTAATTTAACTCGTCTTTCTGCTATGTCAGACAAAATTACGGATGTAGGTCAATACAAACGCAAACACATACACACACCTACAGCAAAATATGATTGGTATATATAATCGCTTATTTGCATCAACAATTAATTCTTGTGAAAACACGAAACTAAGTGAACGTCAGTTATCATGGTGAGTAATAAATATGTGTACCTACCACAGTGAAGATGGGGGGTTTGTAAGTAATAAGTAATGTATCTCACGATAATTCTAATTAATTTCAGAACACTTCTTCTCAAATCACCTATATTCCCGATGACAATTCTCTTGCGAATGAACAGCGAGCGATGTGGCAAGACGCTCAAGATCCTCTGGAAGGGTTCACGGAGGAGTTCGTGAGGAGGCCTTCGATTGAAGACAGACCTGATTCGCCTTTGCAACGCAAAGTTTTAAAGGCGATGAAGAGGATCACTCGGAGGAGGAAACAAAAAAGAAGCTCCTTCCTGAGAGATTGCCACTCGTTTATAGTAAAGAGGGCGCCTACGCGAGGACGGCGCTTAATCAAAATTGAAATAATAGATATGGAGAGATCTAATGAAATGTTAGAGGACTCAATGGTGTCTGCACAATACGTGGTCACTGAGAATATGGACCCTATACTAGACCAAACGGAGGGTTTGATTAATAAGATCTCCAAATCATTGTGTGGTTATAGCTATAATTTCTAAGGCTATAATCATAATCTATAATTTCATAAATTAAATTTCTCGCGTAGGAATTGTGTGTAACTTCTCTAGTTACATATAATCCTTCGGAGATACATTGTAAATAAAAGAGCGTACTGATGTAAATATTTTGTCTTAAATGTTTAATATTTTTTATTCTCATTTGATAATTGTAAATATCTGTGTCCTATTCTTATTTCATTATACTACACTTTGAGGCAAACTGTTGTTTGATTTTATCCCACATTATGAGGTATCGTTAGAAATAAAAGACTTACTTAATATACTTTATTTATTTAAAAATCTGTAATTGACATATTATTTTCAATGCACCACTTTTTAATACATATAGCATTTCTGAGAGCACATACATTATTATGGTTTAAACAATTAAAACTAGAAGCACATTTACAATAATTTTCATACAACGTTGCAAAATTAGGACTGCCTTTAGCTTCGATGTCTATCAAGATACAGTTATCACACAAGTCTTTTATCCATTTCTGCTTTTCTACCCCCTTCATTACTATAGTTTTATTTTGTCAAATCGGAATAAATAATCTTTTGAATTCCCTGTAGTCAATATTTCCTTCGCTCCAATAAATATTTCTATTTCTTTCAATCCACCTAACTCTTCTTTTTTCTTCTAGTGTTAACTTTGAATACGGATATGGAGGCTTTATCAAAAAGACTTGAGTAAATTCCTTCGTAGATAACGCTAGCTCCTTTATTATGAAATTACCACGGTAGTCTTTAAAACCTTGAACGTCAACAAAAATAGTTGAACTCATGATATTTTGCGAACAATATTACTCAAAGGTTTGTATTCTACGATACAATCGTTCAATATTAAACAGTATGCTGACGTCTGATCTGGTATTTCTTTATGACTCTCCAGCTTCAGGCGAATATTAATTACGGGTCCAGTTTTTATGTTATCGTTTTGTCTCGAACAATCTATTACGAATAATGGCGCAATGTCTCTATATTCTTGAGCACTTAACAAACAACTAGATCTACGACCATAGTAAGACTGTTGAAAATTTACGAACTGCTCGTATATTAAAGCAAAAGAATGATTTGCGAAATCTGTATTATAGCTTTCGTACGGATAATAGGTAGAATTTAAATAAACTTTAACGTCACGCAAGTTGCAATGGTCAAATCTGGACATATCCTTAGACACATCATTTTTTCTGTTAGTTTGTAGTCCAAGAATCACATATCGAGGCTTCTCAATTTGTGTTGAAGTTTTTATAGACCAAGTATGTTTCGTAGTCTTCGGAAGTAATGGGTATTCATAGATATCCCAATTTCTGAACGCTAATTGTATAGGTCTATCTTTTTCAAGAAGTTTAAGTAAGTTAACCTTTTCTCTGTCTGATACTTTAATATGAGGCATGCGCCAAATTATTTTATGTATTTCAATACTTCGCACAGTTTCACCGGTGTTAAGTTTTAAAGCGTTAAGGTCTGTATTACTTCGCAATAAAACAAGCTCATGTTTGCAATTTACTATTACTTTTTTATAGTCTTCAGCAAATCCAAGTATGTGACTAAGTGGAATTGATGCAGAAAAATGACCGCCAATATTATTTTTAACGCCTTGTATATCCCACCCCCATGCTTGAGATATCTTCGATTCGATGTCATTCATAGATAATAAAGATTTCATAGTAGTAGTAATGCCCGCATTCTTTACTTTATCTATTTCAACACCGTTCAATTCATAGCGTATATCTTGGAACAGATACATAAGTGAGTTATTGGTAAAATGAAATGACGGCGCTCTATCCTTGTTATCATTTTTGAAAACATTGACGATTCCTTCCAAATACAAAGTGCTTGCACTTGGAAGTATGTATAAGTCTTGTTGGTTTATTGGAATTCTTATTTCATCGTTTCTGTTGAAGCTTGTTATGTAAGGCTTGTATGAATGAGTTTCAATACATTCTATCGAGTTGTCATAAACAGGGGTATTCGTTATATTTAAGATATTCATTTCAACAGCCCAATCAATTTCAAAAATTGTTTATTCTCTTCAGATAATTTCTGTCTTTTACCACAAGCAAGTGTTCTCTTTCGGATCGCACGATAACCACTAATCTTTTGAATGTGTGGAATACTGTTTTTATTGTAATCGATCATATTTTCTTATATGCAAATACAATTGTACTTCTTCACCACGAAGATCGATAAGGTTATTGAGGCTATCCAAAATCCTTATGTTAATACTATTAATAGAGTGTCTATTGACTGGAAAGTATATTGTGTTCTTTGGTATTTCTATTATTCTATAACCTGGTGGCACATTTGAAACAAATTCATGTATTATGTGACTTGATTCTCCGTTGATATATGAACCGCTAACAATATCACATTCGATGCGTACCACTGTTGTTGATAAAATGTTTACAGGAAAGGGAGACTCATGTAATTTATTACTTTTCAGAAGAACTTTACCATAGCCCAATAAATCTCCAAGAGAATTTTGCATTTCAAAATTTGTGGTTAATATTGAACTTTTACCAGTTATGGATAAAGTAAAAGACATCGTGGAAATGACGAAATGAAACAAGGGATGAATGTTTATATACTATATTTATTCCAAAAATTCCTTAAAAAAAATATACACAAATGACCACAATTAACACTGTTAAAATTCTGATACCGAGCATAATTATAATAAATATTATTCGAACCTAAATACTCCTCTATTTCTTTAGGAGGCTCCAAATCACCGAAACTATCAAAATATTCACAGTAGTTATTCAGTTTTACATAGGCTACCCAATGACTACCATTGTTCATATAACTATCTAAGTTTACAATACCACACTCGATCGGTTTTGCTTTATGAGGCATCATATCTCTCATATAGACTCCTCGGAAATATGGTATATCATGAGAATGGTTAATGATATCAATATTTGTTAGAGCACATCGGGGTAGCCTACGGACTAGTTTTTTTTAATGTTTATAAACAGACCGCTGCCTTTTTTATACGGTTTGATGTAAAGACCTTTTCCTATAGCAATTGCTTCCATTGTTTTGTTGTGACGCTCCAGCTCATTCAAGTTCTTTTGAGCTGATTTATACTCATTTACTGTTTTAGCTACGCCAGCTGCACCTCCAGCTAAAGCACCAAGAGCAGACAAACCCGCGAAAATAGGTATCAAAGGTAATATCCCACCAGTTTTGGGAATCGGTATGACACGTGGAAGTCGGAAATTTCCACATTTTGGAATAACTTTTTTAGCAGCTTTATAAGCATAATTGATTAACGATGTATGACTTTTTGGTTTCATTTTGTTTATTTTTGAATTTATTTTCGAAACCATTGATTTAAACTTTTTAACTCCAGAACCTGTTTTTACTTTAGCTTTCATAACTTTGCTAACCAACCACGAAGCTAATTTTTCTCCTTTTCCCACATCTTTTGAATGCAAGCGTTTTTTAGCCATGTCCAACAGTTGCAGGTCTGCTTTGTGTCGGTTAGGTAAATCCGTATAATTTGTATATGCAATGTCGTGGTGCTTACAAGCTTCGTCCAACTGATTAATTCCTTTATCGCCTCTTGCCAATCTTTTTTTTAATTTTGTTCCTGGTCCACAATAGTTGTATCCCGGTAAGTGAAGTTCTACAGGTAAGTTATTAATCAAATTGTTTATAAGTCCTCCTCCTAGCATTTCTTTTTATATAATGATAATGATATGTATAAAGCTGCACTTATATTATTGTACAACTGAATTGCTATTAATCCAACTATTTTTGGTATCTGAAAGACCCAACCACTTGACAAGGAGTTTGCGTCCCATTTTTTTAATTACCCTTTCAATTAAATAAACATTAGGATATTTCGTTTTCTGCAATTCCTCTTGATAAAAAGAGCCTAATATTTGTTGCTTTCTCTGATCTTGAATGTGAAACGTAACTGGAGTAGTTTTATTAACCTTTTTAATTATAAATATCTCTGTAGACCAGTTGGGGGTATACCCTTTATCAAAACTACTTTTATATTTACTTATGCGTACACAGTCACCTATTTTAAAATTAATCTTTTGCTTTTTATTTGGTCTGGTTTGACTGTTTTTGATATTATTCCTAACAATTATTTCGTTTTCAGAATTCACATCCGCTGGTTTAAATTTAGTAATCCGGTGTACATTATTATTGTAGGTATTCAAAACGTCGATCAAAGTTTTCCCTATCCATTTATAACTACTATTATAGCTAAAAAGCATATGAATTTTATTCTTTAATGTTCGAATTAGTCTTTCAACAATTGAAGCCTTTTTAGTTGAATATGATGAATAGTGATTTATTTTCAGTGACTGCACAAGTGATTTAAAGGAATCGTTGTAAAATTCTGTTCCCATGTCAGTTTGTAAGTTACGAGGGCAACGACCACTTTGCGTCAAAATAGCCGAAAACGCGTCAACGACAGCTCTTTTTGTCTTTGTTTTTAAAGGAATTGCCCAAGCGTATTTAGTGAAACAATCAATGACGACTAAAATATAAGCAAAACCTTTATTATACTTCTTTATGGTCTGGAAATCAATTAAATCAGCTTGCCATAAATCATCTATTCCTTTTAAAATAACAGATCTTCTGTCGAAATTTTTACGCGCTGATCTATGGATTTCGTTTACTACTTGCTGCTTGATCATTATTTCGCTTAGCAATTAACTTTTCGACGTAGTCTTTTGTACAAAATGTTTTCTCTAACTGCTTTAAGCTTGATGCGATTTCCTCTTTTATTGTTACCATAAAAATGGAAATTTCTTTTTTTGTACATAAACCGAAAACTTTTTCATCTACATACTTTTTGTTTACCGCATCATCAGGTGCCAATGGTTCTTTGATTCCAGTTAATCGCGATGACTTAGCATCATAATGACCACTTTCTGATTTTACTAAAGAGTTATCTGTTAAATCTAATATTTCCGAGAAACGTAATCTTTTATGAACAGAATGTCCGAATTTATCAATATTCATTTTCGTCCAGAGAAGTAGTCCAAGCAAATGGTGGAGTGATAATAGAAAAATAAAATTATAATATCTAATTTATAATACCACTTTCACGTAATTCCTCAATTATGGATATAATTTCATTATCTAGCCCAGTATTTCCAGCATGTTTAGAGGCAATTAGTAATTTCAGTCTCTCCACAAGCTCGTTAGGATCATCCCAGTAAATATAATCAGTATCTTTTCTATAATTTTTCTTCACACGTAGTCCTTCACCCTCACTAACATAGTTAACATTACTTACACTCGATGAAACAGAAGATGTCGAAGGTTTACGTAACTTAAACAGTGGTCTTATAATATTTAAATATTTTCTGCCTTTATTAGATTTGATTGGCTTCTTTGGGTCATAATCTCGACGGTGAGCGTTAGTTTCTATCAGTATTGCTTTATACACTTGTCCATCGCTTTCCGTTATCAGCTCTAAATTGGGCACTTTCTTAAATAAAAGCTCACACAAACCAGGAGTTTTTCTGTACTCATGACCTGCTATTGATATTTTTTTATCATTTATTTCTACACGAGATGTACCCATCATTAATTTACCTCGTTCTCTTCTAACACCAAATGGAACATCCTTAAATATTTCAGAAGACATTGACCAAGAAGTTCCATCTAAACTAGGTATTGAGTCTATTGTTCTGAACGAAAGATTACTTGTGTTGTTAGGATCAGACTCGTCAATAGCATTTCCATCTAAGTTTTGATCCATTTCATCAGAGTCTTGAGAACTGCAAATGCTATTTTTATTCTTAAAGGTTTTCTCAAAGTCCTCGGAGTCTAGAGAAAGATTCTCATCTTTCATGAGAAAGGAATCTCTCACTGAATCATTCATAGAATGTTTTGATGTCTGTAAATGTTTTTTATGTTGTATAATTTGATTGAGTGAAGTCGTAACGGGTTTAAAAACTGTATCTAACATTTTTTCATTTTCACTTTCCAATAAGCGCATTTCTTTTTTTCTTTTTTTGTTTCTCAATGGGGTACAGCAAATCTGGTTGAGTTCAATGCCAAGAAAACTCAGGTGTGCGCGTTTACGGCTAAAACGTCGCCATTCCTTTCCCTTCCCTCTCTCCAGAGCACAACACTTACGCTACAGAGCAGTATCACCTTGCTCGGTATGGAGGTTCGCAGCGACTTGAATCCGAAGGACTACATCGAAAGCGTGATAAAAACAGCTTCACGGAAACTCGGAGTCCTGAACAAGGTGCGGCGTTTCTTCACGCCAATTCAACTTTGCTTGCTATACAAGACGCAAGTACGGTCCTGCGTGGAGTATTGCTCGCACCTGTGGGATGGCTCTGCCAAGTACTTACTCGATGCTTTGGATAGGTTGCAGCGTCGCGCGGCCCGCATCATCGGCGACGAAGAGGTGACTAAACACCTTGAGCCTCTCCAATTGCGTCGCAATGTTGCGTCATTGAGCGCTTTCTACCGTCTGTACCACGGCGAGTGCTCTGAGGAACTTTTTTCCCTAATCCCACCATCTCCCTTCCTTTTGAGGACTACGCGTGCTGGTCTACGTTGTCACCGACAAACTGTGGCTACCATTCCAACGCGAACTAAGAAATTTGGCAACTCGTTTCTTTGTCGCACAATCAAGAAATGGAATTCACTGCCAGCACACGTGTTCCCTCCTTCCTATAATCCTGGGTCATTCAAAAGAGGCGTGAAGAAGCACCTTGCAGGTCAGCAAGGCGTGGGTGGCTAGCGCGGCAGTTTATCTCTCGCGCTAGCTATCTTCGCATTTGGACTCTACTTCTGCTTACCATCAGGTGGAATAGAGTCATTTGCTTGATCTTTTTATAAAAAAAAAAAAAAAAAAAAAAAAACTTTCTTTTTGACAGCTTCTGAAGCTTCAACCACTTGATTTTTTATTTTCTGTTCCATTTAATAAACTGTAGAAGTTCACGTGTTATGTCTAATAGTTTTTTAGGCGAAATGAATCTGAACTGGTATGAATCTCATTTTATTTATTAATCAAATTTAACAAAAGTATCAAAATTCATCCTGTATCCACCTTTATTTTTCGGACAATCCTTATTAATTACTAAATAATTATACGGAATCTTCCAAATTTTCGAAGACAATTCTTTAAACTCTGGCCATGACATATCAGTACTAACATGTTCATCGTATACATGACGTAAGTTGATATCGTCTTGTTTGAATAATATTATTAGGTTGGCGTTATCTCTTACCAATTGTTTAGGAACTTTAGTGTAAGTTTGATTTAAGTAAAAACAGTCAATAAATTTATGCCTACCCATTGCAAAATAATCTCGCATGTTGGATTGATTTTCACATGCTACATCATCGAAAATTATTACTGAATGTGGTTTAGCCTCGTGTGGACTCACGATCAAGTCATTATCTCGATATTTTGCGAATGATACCTCTGGCACTAAATTCAAAACCTTTTCTAGGTATACATATTTGGATTGATATAGCGTCTTAGAGTATAAATACACATTTTTAAACCGCAGTCCATTTTCATGTAGTAGAAGGCCAATAAGTAAGTTTGTTTTCCCACAGTTTGACGGCCCACAAACAAGACATCTAATCATATTAGGTAGCAATTTTCCATGTCGATGAACAGATACTACCTCATCTGGGCAAATTTTTTGAAATTGCAAGGATAGTGGTTGTTTAATAAATTTCATCGTAGGTAGTATCCATACAGATCGATGTAGGTAGAGAGAATGAATGTATTTATAAATATCTGGTTTTATATTCATACCACGGCAGTTATAGAGAGGATAATTATCCAACAGCCAATAATCATGAAGGGGGGTTTAGCAGCTAAATAAAAAAAACGCTTTCAATTTAATATTTCATTGGAGTGTCTAATTCACTTCGCATTTTAAATCAGCCTTTTAGTAAATCACCTACACAGAACAATGTGATGCAAAACTGCAAAACTTAAGACCACTTCGTGATTTTCACTACTGTTATTGGGCATCCTGGCACACTTTTTTACGAAATTGATCGAACGATAGTGAGATCAATGGAGTGCTAAAAAAGTGTGCCAGAATGCCCAATAATACCCTACTGCTAATTGTAGTAATTATTTTGATAAAAACTTTTGTGAGGTAATTTTGAGACAAAATATCAATTTTGCTTACGTGAAAATTGGCAAAATGCTGTGGAAAAACACCTTATTAAACAAATTAATGTATGATTCTCAATAGAAATGGGTAGAAATGGATAATGATGTAGGTTAAAGGAAGGACACTTAACTTTCGTAGTACTTCGCTGCTCGATGTGATACTTTGGATGAATCACTGCTCGATAAGCTGGTGATCTGCTGAATTTTGGCTGCAATTCCTTTCGCTGGAACTGATAGCTGAATGCCTTCAACTCAGTAGCTCGCTCGTATAGTGTCCAGTACAACCACCTTCGTTACGCCGGGTTTTCGTAATAATTTCTTGACTTTTCTTCGCGGTTCTTCGTGATTTTGTTCCCCTCATGGGCCACCAATTTATGTACTTGGTTACACAATGGTGGCAATTGAAAATACTTGATAAGTTTTAAAAAGCGGTGTAATCGACGTTAACTGTATGACGGTCGTACAAAAAGTAACAGATGACAGTTGAAGAGGTTGAAACACTAGGAAGCGCGCAAAGCGCCTGCGGGATTTCAGTAGCAATATGCCGGCTCCACACGTTGGCGAATAAAATTGTCGCAGAATTTGAATGAGCCTTAACACATTTATTTGCCATGTTAAATTAATTTTCGTAATAATTATATATTGTAAAATAATGTGTACACCTAGGACTTTGAATGTTCCCTGATGTATTTTAAATTGTTTCATGGTTGCTGAGTAGCTGTCGGTCAAGAAGTAGCTGCGAGATGACCTTTCCACGAGCTGCAGACATTTCTACCACGTTCTTGGAGAAGATCAACAAGATAGGCGACGACAAGAAAGAAAAACGTTTAGATAGTTCTACAAATTGATGAGGAGATATAGGAGCCAGGCCGTCATCATGCCTATGGACACTTATACTAAAGTCCATTAGTTCCTATGAGAAACATTTCAAATTCGGTTGTCTGGCGTACATGGTTACAAGTCTATTTCGATCTCTTGCTGAATGAGTGATTAGTACAGCAACTCTCATGCCTTCGAAACCGTCTTAAATTTAAGATAAATCTCGAATTCGAACTTTATACAAGTTTTAATGACGCTGAGCTATTCTGAAATTCTCGAGTTCAACTTTTTTCGAAGGGACGTCACTCGAATTGCTTCGAATGGTTGGTAGCGGTCGAGACGTAGATTTCGAATTCGAGCCACCAAAATTGTTATCTGTAATCTATGATCAGCCATGCAGTTCATAACATAACTACTTACCTACCATTCATCATCAACAGCTCATATAATGTCCCCACCTCGGGCTCGAGCCCACCCCACATTATGGGCGCTTAGGCCTTAGTCGCCCATGCTGGCCAAGTGCGGGATGCTCGTGTTGGTAGTGCGGTACTTACCATTCACACAGTTATTTTGAGATTTTATTGTAAGTTTTAGTTTATTTGTTGATATTTATTAATTTACAAAACTTTAAAAGCAGTTTCTAAAATAGGAATTATGTAAGCACTTTATGATATCTTCGTCTGCGCAGGATTAGTACTTACTCAATAGCTTTATCAATTATAACCCTATATGTTATTCTGATGTATGAGCTATATAATTGTAGTTTCACTAAAATCCATTCAGCAGTTTTTGTGTGAAAGAGTAGATACATCCACCCAGACATCCATACAAACCTTTACGTTAATAATATTAGTAGGATTCTTTAAAACCTATAAAATATACTTAAAAACTTTCAGTTTTTTTTTTAAAGAGGTGCGTTGTTGTATGCTACCATTTTAAAACTAGATGAAGAACGGAACGCATAGTAACTTGATTATGTTTTCAAATGGCAACATTTCACACAAAATCTCGGAACTAATTCGACTGACTAGTAGTGACAATAGATTCGAAAAAAACTCGATTTACGAGATTTTATGGCCGAAAAAGGATTCGAAGAGTAAACTCGATTTCGAGATTTTTTCGAAGGAAACGAGAATTGCGTCCTTGTTGTATAATTTTAGTAAAAAGTTTTTTTTTATTATTTGCGCAACACAGCTGTTGCGTTTCCTATACTATACCTACTGGAATTAAATATTATAAATTAACGGGGTTCACTCATTCTTGTTCTCCAAGCAAACTAATAAGATTACGTCAGGAGACGTCAGATTGAGTTAACGTAACTCCGTGCAAATTAATTTAAAAATATCATATTATCGCAGTTTCTTGTGTATAATCATAGATACTCATCAAGTACAAGTGTCTCGACAGTGCAACAGCGTTTTCACGAAGTATATACCTATGCGAGATTCAAGAGGAAAGTAATTATTAATGGTACAAGTGATTCCGAAGACCTTTCTTATCTACCTACTTACGCAAAGTGCGCGAAACAAATGAAGATCCTATGTTGTGAAGAGAGTAAACACAGTTCACTAGACACATACTACTCATTTCAAAGAACGCTTTTATTCTTTACCAACACCCAGAAACCACTAAAACATTAGGAAACTTGGTAATCCGAAATATGATTTTATGGGGTATGTAAACAACAAAATTAATTACTAGGGCCACACAGCTGACAAACCAGCTGATTCATATTGACATTCCTTAAGCTAAAGTGCTGACATCTGACAGTTGACCTCAACATTAATACATTACGCATAAGCAAATAAGTGACATCTATCGTGAGCAAACTTTGTATACGGACTACGAAAAAGCAAACCGAACACTTACTCCGCGATAGAGGGGGCAAGCAGTAGTTATCAAAATCATCAATAATTTCATTTGTTTTTCGAGATGACTTCGCAATGCAAGAAATGTACCGATAGCATAACAACACGACACTATTTGATATGTACAGTTTGCATACATTCATACCATATTTTATGCACTAATGTGTCTGAAAAGAGATTTAATTTAATGAACATTGAAAAAAAATCTAACTGGAAATGCTCCACATGTCTGAGTAATACTCAGAACTGTAATGTGATATTGTCACGGTCTAAACCGTCTTCCAATATACTTACGTTGATTTTTAATAAAAAATCCATACAAAACAAAGCATCACATAACTATCAACTATAATAATTAAATATTCTAGACTAATGTTAACTTTTACTTGTTTTATTTATTTATTTATTTATTGATCACCAACATAATAAACATTAACAAACTCTATTGTGGTAAAAGATAAGGCTACTTATGCTTAATGTTATTACAATTATAGGTGAAGACCACATGCGATGAAGAAGCAAAGAACATTGTAAATTGAATTTAAAAATACAGGTGCAAAAAATAAAAATAAAAATAATGATACAAAAGCAAAAAATATACATAACATCTTTTCCCTAACGATACAGAAGTGAATAATAAATAATAATAAATCAGAGAAGTGAATTTCTGAAATTACGAAAGCCATCCGTGAAGAGATCCAAGTCTTTGATCTTAGCCAAGCTGTTGAACTCTCGGATAAAACGATTTATAGGCGCGTGGTGACCGAGATTGGATCTACTAGAGTAGTTCAACAGAAGGTTGTATCTAGAAGCGCGAGGAAGTTTTAATGGTGTTGAAAAAGACAGACTTCCTAATAATTCGGGAGCATCAAGGATGCCATTCGCTAGCTTGTACAGGAACAATAAGTCATGAAAGCGTCTTCGATCCGAAAGGGGTAGTATCTTGAAATAATTCAGTCTTTCGTCATATTTTTGAATTGTCTTACCCAATTTACAAGAGTATGTAAGATGCCACAAAAATCTCTTTTGGATACTTTCCAGTCTTTTTTTATATATATCGTAAAATGGATTCCAGACAACACTACAGTATTCCAATCCGCTACGTACAAATGTGTTAAATAAAATAATCTTTGTTTTAGGAGACTTAAAATCTTTGCAGTTTCGTAGCACAAACCCTAAATTTTTGAAACCTTTAGAACATATTTTGTCAATATGTGTATTTAATCTTAATTTAACATCAAGCCACACTCCAAGATCCTTAACAGTGTCAACATCAGTCAGAGTATCTCCGTTGATGCTGTAATGATAATTTGTGTTATTTTGTTTTCTAGAAAAGTGCATACACGAGCATTTAGAAGCGTTTAGATTCATTCCGTTTTTCGCACACCATTCGATAAGTGTACATAAATCAGCTTGTAAAAGACTGGCATCGACAGCCGTATCCACAACTCTATAAAATTTCAGATCGTCTGCAAATAATATATATTTAGAGTTATTGAAACATTTACCTATATCATTAATAAAAATATTGAATAATAATGGTGCCAGGTGCGACCCCTGAGGAACACCAGAACCAACCGGGAAGGGATTCGATGAATAACCATTGACTACAACCTTAGATGTTCTGCCTAACAAATAAGACCGAAACCAACTCAGCATAGGTTCCTCGATACCTAGGGTGCTAAGTTTGCGAAGTAAAATATCGTGATTTACGCGATCAAAGGCCTTGCTAAAATCTGTATAGATCGCGTCTACTGATAAGCGATTATCAAGATTGCGGGAAACATCGTCTACAAACGAAGTAAGATTAGTGGCTGTAGATCTTCCGCTCATAAACCCGTGCTGATGAGAGTCAATCAGCTGCTTGAAGTGCCAGGACAGTATAGGATTCAGTAGCCCCTCGAAAGCCTTAGCAAAAACTGGAAGGATTGAGATTGGTCTATAGTTTTCTATAAGTTCCTTAGCGCCAGTCTTTAATAATGGAACAATCAAAGCAGTTTTCCACTCAGATGGAAATGAGCCTGTAGTAAGCGATTTGTTATAAATAATCGTTAAAGGTTTCGCCAAAGCATAAGCGCATTTAGCTACAAATATCGAAGGGATTCCATCTGAACCAGCGCCCTTATGAATATCAAGTCTTTTTAAGACTTTGAGAACTTGATCATCTTTGAATTTAATAGCGGTTAGAAAGTTGCTCGTGGGTGAAACTATATGTTCGAATGATGCATTAGGTTGTGTTAAACTATTATTACTGTAAGCAGACGAAAAGTTATCGGCGAATAGATTGCATATGTCGATGCCGTTAGTAGCAGTCCTACTGTTAAGGGTCATTTGGGCAGGGTAGTGGCTATCATTGTTCCTTTTGTGTTTGACGAAAGACCAGAATAGCTTAGGATTGTCGCGTAGGTTTTGTTCGAGATTAGTAATGTAGTTATTGTAGCAAGTTGATATTAGATGCTCCGAACGTTTTTTTAGTAACTCAAATGACAACTGATCGAGAGGATTTTCATTAAACTTGCGAAGTTTGTTACGGTATTTAAGTTTTTCTTTAAGAAGATTTATTAAGTCACGAGAGAACCAGACTGGGTATTTATTAGACTTTGGTTTAGATTTAGGAACATGTTTTTGGATTATGTTGCGTAAAGAATGGTAAAAAGCATTGATCATCTCATCCACATCAGAGCAATTTTCAAGTGTATCTTCCCAGGGTACAACGTTGAGGTCTGAGATAATTTTATCGTAGTCTGCTTTATGAAAAGAGTAATGGTAGTTTTCGTTACATGATAAGGAATTTGCCGTATTGATGGTCAAGGAGAATAGAAGCGGCGGGTGTAGGGGGTCGACTGAGACAAGGGGGTCGCTACTGACGCTGAGGTCCGTAACTTGACCGTTACTAAGAATCAAGTCCAAGATTCTTCCCTTATTATTCAACTTGTTGTTGTACTGTTTCAGATCGTGGAGCGTGGCAAAATCTATTAACATTGTTGAAAATAGGCTGCTATCTGTATGACCCGGTGACTAGGGCGTCGATTACGAAACATGACTTCATACGCAACTGCTTATTCCGAAGTCGGAACGCGAGTCGTCTGAAGTTGGACAGTCAAACCGCTGTCGGTGACCATAAACAATTTCAGACCGATATCGTGAATGGAAGAGTGAATGGAAGTGTGCTATAAGGTCTATTTTGCAAAGTAAAATTCGAGACACGCAATTGCGTACGCTATCGTTTGGTTTAATTCCTATTTTGAAATTCCGGTTTCGGAATGAAATATAACCGATTTCGGTGACGGATGTTAATTGCTATTACGAAACGCCGTTTGACAGCAACGATATCGTTATTTGCTATCGTAAATACGATACAACTCCTGTCAAATCCACGGTACCTTTTTCAACTTCGTTGGCTTTCGTTTGCTTTCGTTTTAGGGATATAAATTCAAATAGATATGTGATAGGGTGATTAGATATGGAGTTAGTGAAACCTAGTCGTTATTTTACTTGTGAATAACGGCATGGGCTTTTGTAACTACATCTTATTTTTTCCTGTACCTGAGTAATAGATACTAAATATACAAGGATCTTCAACGAAATGCGCAAAAAGAAAAAAAATGTTGGAGAAAAAAAATGGGCATTTAAGTGAGAACTTAGATAGACCTAAATTATAGTAGGGCATGTAGGTAAGTAGATATTATCTATATGCCCTACTATAATTTAGGTACATATTACTTACCTTTACTATCTGTAGGTATGCATGCTAACTTGGCAGGTAAGTAATATGCATCTAGTATATCTGGTCATATAATAAAGGCCTGCTGAAGTTTAAGACATCACCATATAAGCATGTGCCTATGTATTGTATTATAGATATAAATAAATGCTTATGGTAATAGACCTATCTACTTACCTATATAAATAACATATTATAAGTAATATGTATTACCTTAATAGTATTCTAATGGTGAAAGAATTTTTGCAATATGTCTAGTAGCTTTTGAGTTTATTATTTACAAACACAAATCCTGCCTTTTTATAGGTAGTATAGAAAACAAACTGTGATAATACATTGCTTGCATAATTTACTTTGCAAACTTGAAGATTTACCTGGTCACACCACATTAAAACAAAGCGAACAGAAGCAAATCTAAAGCTTAAAACTTTTATTCGGCTAATCGATACAAACCTACCGATATCAATCAACAATAAACTCTTGGTTTATGAATAGAATAGAATAGCCTTTATTCAGACAATTTACATTAGATTTCATATACAATAATAATATAATGATGCAAATAATAATATTATGAAGCAAACAAAGGCTAGTGAGTTATAGTAATCAGCAGGCAAGGAAATTTCTTATTGCTCAAACATTTTATCTTAGGAAGACCAACAGCTTATAAACTAAAAAGACATATTAGTAACAACTGAAGCCAATTAGAGGTCCCCACTAGTAGACAATTACTTAACTTGATACCAGAAGCTAATTTTAGTATGTAGTAATAATTAATTTTGGTACTCTTACTGGAGAGTGAGCATTCAAAACATCTAATTATGGATTGGGAGCCGTTTCAAAATTTAATTTTTTTGTACAAGGTTTGCTGGTTAGGGTCTGTGGGGCCCCTCTGAGCTTGGGAGCCCCGTTTCACTGCACCAGTTTGCCCCTGTGTAGGTCTGCCACTGCTACCTATAGTATCTGTTAATACTTCCATTTACTTAATCATAAATTGTCAGTATCTAAACATTTCTCAACTTTACATAGCTCCAGAAACTAAAAGTATGTAGGCATTTATGGCAAATAATAAAATAAATTACATTTTATATATACTTCCATGCTCACACCAATTAAGTATATAGTAGCTCAAATTAAGTACCAAGACCATTTTAATATACATAATAATTTTTAGATATTTATATAAATAAAATTAAATAAATCTATATACCTATATACAATTATGACTTGCCAACAAATATTTGTGTTTGTCACACAAATATTTGCAGTTACCAGGACTAAAAACCCGGACCGCCTGATGTGTAGGTATGTATATTGACCACTCCACCAAGACGGCATCTGAACAAATATAAACTTATAGGCTATACAAACAATTATTTCTATACCACACGGACGTCTCATGTTTGTTTACTAAAGGGTTCTTAATTTTTGGGTGTTTGGTTTGGTGACCCTTTTATGCAGGCGACAGGCTGGCAATCTATCACTATGTGGAGGCACTGCATGGTTATACTGCCAGATGTGGCTTTGTGTTACGAAATGTTGCCTAAGGCTCTGCTCAACCACTCTTGGGATTATTGAGCGTGATCGTATGTATGCATATCTATATACCTATAAACTGTTTTGACTCCATTGTCGTTGAGTGGTAACGAATGTTGGATACATGTCAAGAGGTACAGCTTTGATTTCCGGCAGAGGCAATTGTTTGCATGATCAAAACAATGATTTGCTTTTGAATTACGATTGTTCATACATTTACAATAAAGTTCTTAATGATACATCATTTCGTGTAGATAATTGGTGTGTGTGTGTGTCAAAATACATATTATTATTATTCACACAATATATGTATATTGTAATCAAACTTGATAGCATATATTGAGTGCTGTAGTAGGTAAATAATAAGAAAAGATGGCCATTAAAGTAATTTTATTCACATTTACATATTAAACTTACTAAAATGTACAATGTACAAAAAACACCCATTTATAGATAAATTAATGACATATTAGATTATAGCAATAAATAAAATAAGTTTTAATTGTAAACTATTTCTATCTGTAACTGAATAACATTACAATTTTATTCATCGCTTATATGATAAATGAATTCCACATTCTTATTCAAGTTTGAGAAAAACTTAATGTGAACTTTACATAGAAATTTGATGTATAATTTGCTTGACATTATAACTCAATTTTAACGACTGAAAATAATAAATACCTCGGCATTTGAGTGGTGAGAAGTGAGATTTTCATTTAATGACAATACACTAGACAGTTTAATTGCACTCGATTGATTTTATGTTTCTTTACTATTGCAATCTTTCATTACAATTTTTTATGAAAACGAATCTCATAATCCACCAACTGATATAATTTAAAGCAAATTTTGCTTTGATAGTAAACAGCCTTATATATTATTTTTGCAAGACATGTAGATGTTTAAACTTTATTGAACTTTAATAAATCTTCTGTGTATACCTACCTCTATCTTCAATGGTTTATTTTGGACAGAATGTAGTTTAATTGCATTGTTATGAGCTGTCAGTGATGATATATGAACTTATAAACCCTTTTTTTGCTTTATTCTATATGACGATGACGATAATCCCAACGGACAATTCAGATATAATTAATCATATAATAAGTTGATGCACCACACTATTTAGTTTAGTTCTTTTACACTTGATTAACAGATGTTAGATGCCCAACATATTACACGAAGTTATCAGCGCCATCGTCTTTAAACGGATACTTGTAATCTGTAAAAAAAATAAAGTTTATTACAATGATATTGGTTTATTGTAATTTGTTGACAAACATAACCTATATTTATTGATGAAATATAAAGTTAACCCATCTCCCAGTTAATTTAAGATTAGTTTCGTAACTTCCGCAGATTAGTTACCTGTTTTTAAGTTTATTATATTTGTATATCTCCTTGTTTTTACTATTTGACTTTAAATTGCAGATAAAGCACAAATTAATATTTTTTTTTTTTTTGGTTCATTTTTCCCTGTTACGGGACGGCAAAGGGATCTAGCCCATACAGCCAAGTCTTTAGTTTCATCTTCTTTCTTGATTTTTGCATTAAAATGTGGGTGCCACACTTTTTAATGCATCTAGGGAGTGCTTGGCGAGAAATGCATGGTACAGACCTCATGATGGTGACTGATGAGAATTGTATAATGGGATTTCCAACCACTATACAATTCTCCACTCCACATACACAAAACCTTTATTTCAATGATTCCTCATAACTGTTCGTCAACACGGATGCTTATGCAACAAAACGACACCACTTTCACTGCACAAAATCCACTCCGAAGCAATTTTGAATTATCGAAATAAAGATCGACATCCAGACGCCATGATTACCCGCCAAACACTCTAATATTTTTTTTTCTTAAATTTCCATGTACGGCAAAGAGATCTATCCCATACAACCAAGTCTTCAGTTTCATATTTTCTTTCTTGATTTCTTGCAATAACATGTGGGTGCCACACATATTAATGCATCTAGGGAGTGCTTGGCGAGAAATGCATGGTACAGACCTAATAATGATGATTGATGAGAATTGTATATTGGGATTTACAACGACAATACAATTCTCAACGTCATATACACAAAACCTTTTTTTCAATGACTCCTCATAACTGTTCGTCAACACTGGATGCATAAGCAACGAAACGACACCACTTTCACTGCACAAAATCCACTCCGAAGCAATTTAGAATTATCGAAATAAAGATCGACATCAGTGTTGCCAATGCAAATTTTTAGGCGGCTGTGTATGTATGTACAGTAAAAAACGTTACAGTAAAATACGTTTTACTGCTAAAAGCAAACAATTTTTAAAATAAGCCAAATGCAATAACTTTGTAGGGAAAACTGGAAGCCACACTACCAATAAAAAGTGAAGACAAAAAATGTGTCCTTGAAACTTATTGTCTCTTTCTAACCACTACCAGTACACGTATTAGTTAGACGGTCACGTGGCAGTCTAATACGTCATACATAGTCGTACGTAAGCATAGGTATTACTTGTGTGGAGAGTTAGAAAGTGCAGGTAGGAAACGGAAACATTCAAAGGTTACTTGGGGTCAAAAAAGTTATTTTCACTTCTTTATCGATAGTGTGGCTTCTTTTACCTATAAATTTCTTAGCCAAATAGAACTGTTGTAATGTTTTTAGCATTAATTAAATGTTTGCAAATTTTGCTTATTTTTTGGAATAAATAATAATAATATATTTTCACGCTCACACCAATTATCTAGCCCGAGGTAAGTATCATTAAGAACTTGTGTTACGGATACTAGATAACGGACATTTTTTTTAATATACTTTAATTTTAGATATTTTTATAAATAAACTTAAATAAATATATAAACAACCATGACTCGCAAACAAACATTCGTGTTCGTCACACAAACATTTGCCGCTACCAGGATTCGAACCCGGACCGCTTGATGTGTAGCCAGCTATAGGTACTGACCACTCCACCACGACGGCGTCAATAAAAACAATAATTTTTAATACTATTGGAAGAAGTGAGGGTGTAGTTGATCCCTTGCGCTATTTTTATAGCATCCTCTGGCGAAAAGTTCGGAATCGGATACATACTCAAACCATGTACTTAAAAGTATCAGTCAAACATTCTAAAAGTAAATTTGATAAAAAAGAATAAATTAATTACCTCAGAATTTGTGAAAAGCCATAGAATTTGCTACGGCCACAGGGTTGCAGCCGTAGGCCGTGGATTTTGAGTTTTTTTGCGCTGAAAGCCGTAAATCACGATAATTGCCGTAGCATTGGCAGCACTGATCGACGTCGGGCCTATTCTATTCTATTCTTAATTAATGACATTCGCAAATCTAAAAGATTATGCATTTTGCCAATGTCAAGTGAAAACTTAAGTATGTATAGTTTTAAAAAATTGTACGGTAGATTTTGGTTAAAACTGGAGTCTCTCAACACGTGTTTTTGCAACACGAACTCGGGAGAAACTCCGACGTCGGGCCTGTTTAATAAACGCGACAATGACAGGCGACAGGTGACAATTTGACAATTTGTTGTCATAAAGATTATTACTGACAAATGTGTCACAGTGGAAAATCTACAAATATGTCGACTTGTCGTGACATATTTGTAAATTTCTGTTTAATAAACAATTTCGCTTGACAGGCGACAGGTGACAATTTGTCAGGAAAAACTTGTAAAATTTGTTTTATTAAACACTAAATTGTCATGACAGGTGGACATATTTGTCGAATTGTCAGAAATTTGCGACAGGCACCCATACCCAATGTCAAGGAAATTCGACAGTGACCTAATAATTTGAAAAAATGGTTTTAACATCATCGACGGATAGTAGTAGTAGTGATGTTACATATTTGATGCAAACGACATACATTTAAACTAAGAATTAACTTTTCTTTAGATGTAATGATAGCATTAGAAAAATGCACTGAAAAAAATCGACTTGCCTCAGGCGGGACTCGAACCCGCACCTTCCACAATCCGGGTGGACGCGTTAACCAATTTCGCCACCGAGGCACTGCTTTTCGCTGTCGAAATTTGTCAGTGCTTGGTGCTTATGTTTTTATGGTAAACATCGTTTCATCAAATCTTTGAAATTTGCACTTCCAAGACCCGAACGAAATATTTTTGCAAATATTTGACGCCCAGCTAAGATGAAACTACCTTACATTATGGAATAATTTTATTTTTGCGTTTACAAACGCGTAAATATAATACTAGAAAAATGCACTGAAAAAAATCGACTTGCCTCAGGCGGGACTCGAACCCGCACCTTCCACAATCCGGGTGGACGCGTTAACCAATTTCGCCACCGAGGCACTGCTTTTCGCTGTCGAAATTTGTCAGTGCTTGGTGCTTATGTTTTTATGGTAAACATCCACCCGGATTGTGGAAGGTGCGGGTTCGAGTCCCGCCTGAGGCAAGTCGATTTTTTTCAGTGCATTTTTCTAGTATTATATTTACGCGTTTGTAAACGCAAAAATAAAATTATTCCATAATGTAAGGTAGTTTCATCTTAGCTGGGCGTCAAATATTTGCAAAAATATTTCGTTCGGGTCTTGGAAGTGCAAATTTCAAAGATTTGATGAAACGATGTTTACCATAAAAACATAAGCACCAAGCACTGACAAATTTCGACAGCGAAAAGCAGTGCCTCGGTGGCGAAATTGGTTAACGCGTCCACCCGGATTGTGGAAGGTGCGGGTTCGAGTCCCGCCTGAGGCAAGTCGATTTTTTTCAGTGCATTTTTCTAGTATTATATTTACGCGTTTGTAAACGCAAAAATAAAATTATTCCATAATGATAGCATATTTCTAGAACGGTTTCGAGTATTTAAAACTCCCGTTAAATACTTAATAAACAAAATTGGACAGCACACACAAAAGCAAATTATTATATTTATAAAATTACCCTGATATTCATCATACGCATAATTCGAAATCGTGATATGACAAATATGTCAAAAGTGACAATCTTGTCAATTGCCGCGACAATTATGTCAAAGAATATGACATTTGTTCGTTTAATTAAACTGACAATTATGTCAAAATGCGACTGGTGAAATCTGCCAATTGTCGTCTTTATTAAACAGGATTTAGTCTTACAAATATGTCAACTTTTACATGTCACATTTGGACATATTTGTCAGTTTTTATTAAACGACAATGAGTCACACCAACGTTTTTTGTGATCAGCATATCTAAAAAGTAGATAACTTGAGAAAATAGAATCTATTTTTATTTTTTTCCTATCTTCAAAACTGACTGAGATATTAAACGTTAACGTACGGCTTCCGCGGGAAACTCCGACTAAGCGTCCGCTCCAGCGCATGACGTCACGGCGTCATGTAAAAAAATATATTTTTCTTGGTCTTTCTTTACTTTAAGATACTATGTTGTTTTAAAGAAATTGATCCTTATGAATAACTCTTTCGGTTGGTATCATAAAATACAGGATGTTTTGTTTTTTTTCTCACATTTCACCGGTGAGATTCCCGGCTCCAGCAGGTGATTTTTCAAAAATCTTTAAATGCAGTTTTAATTATTTTTGAAAATAACGGCCACTCACTCGGCGGCTATCAAAAGAGCTGTCAAGAACAATCGGCAGGCGATGACGTCATCACCCGCCGAGGGGTAGCATGTTGGCTTTTTTGCTTTGTGTAACTTCCTTTGTTTATAAATACCACGCTTGTGGTATATCTTTAGATTCCTAGATAAACTAACTAAAATCTAAGACTACTTTGAATAAAGAACATTGTATAATGATTAATTTACAAACATTTGAAACCAGGCATAAGGGTATTTCCGACTTTAATATGTCCTAAATTTATTAAATAACAGCAATCACAAACTACACTTTAAATTTAACAAATTAACGAAACATACCTAGAATCTGATAAATATAGCACATTGACAAACTAAATTTGATTAAATAGCGTTTGATTTAACATAAACGGCATTAAAATCGAGTTGCAAACTCGAAGTCGGGCAGTGTGTCATATTATGACACGAGATGACACGTCACATTTTTAATTTTTCTTAAATGGAGTCATATTTTATTGAGGCAAAGGTAACTTAAAGTCCCATCCTAATTGTAAAATCACACGGTACAAACATCAATCGTAGAGTTGAGACTTAACAAATTATCGAAAAAATGGTTTTCAATATGTATGACAGCATGCCATATTATGGCTAGCCGCCCGATTAGCGCATGACAATCGGATCCTTATTAGGGCATCCGCCGCGTCAGGGATAAAGGAATGTTTCCTTTCAGTAAAATCTGCCATCATAAATATTAAGGGTACTTTTCCTCCAACCAAGGTTTTTTTTCCCACCCAGAGGCTTTAGACAACATGCATTTCGACAATCGCTCTCGCTATCGCTAATTAAAAAAATGTATGGGATTGACATAAGCAATCGATCACTTTTCGATTGCTTATGTCAATCCCATACATTTTTTACTTAGCGATAGCGAGAGCGATTGTCGAAATGCATGTTGTCTAAAGCCTCTGTATATAAAAATTTAATAACAATAATATTTAAAGTAACTGCTAACACAAACACTTAAAATAATAAGTGCAAACCACTTTACAAATCAAATTAAAAGAGTGTAAACCTCGTGTAAACACTCTGCATCACCCACAATCGGACATGACTGTCGCACCGTGACGTCATCTTACGAGCGCGCGAAGGAAGGCAATTTTAATAAACCGGTGAAACTTTACAACGCTGTAATTTTGGAAATCCTGGCCCGATTTCGATGAAACAAAAACTATTATTATTGCCACGAGTACGCGCATTAAATGCAGTAATATTTATAGTAAAGTTTTGATGTGTCGGTGTGGCTCATTGGCGCAGAATCCGACTTATTTGTCAAAAACTGACAAAATTGTCGGATTGTCGCGTTTATGAAATAGACCCCAGACGCCATGGTTTCCCGCTAAACACTCATGCACAGATTAGAAAGACTATGTTTAGTTATTTTTTAATTTTCCCCATTACGGGACGGCAAAGGGATCTAGCTCATACAGCCAAGTTTTCAGTTTTATATCTTCTTTCTTGATTTTCGCAATAAAATGTGGGTTTCACACATTTTAATGCATCTAGGGAGACCTCATGATGGTAACGGATGAGGTGGAAATCCCACTATGTAATTCTCAATATACACCACAAAACCTTTACTTCAATGATTCCTCACAACTGATTGTAAACACGGATGCATAGGCAATGAAACGACATCACTTTCTCTGCACAAATTCCACTCCGACATAATTGTGAAATATCGAAACAAAGATTGGCATCCAGACGCACTGGTTTCCCGCCAAACAATCTTGACGTTTCTTAGTTATCGTTTACAGCTCAGACCAAGTTTACAGGGTCTCTACGCACACAGTTACACAAAACGGTGTATGCAGCGCCTTATAATGAGACGGCCCAAAGCAAAAGGCTTGCTGAAGTTTTTTGACATCACCATAATCATTTGCCTATATTTATATGTATTGTATTATAGATATAAATAAATGCTTATGGGTGATATCAAAAAACTTCATCATCATCGTAGGTATCAGCCGTGAGACGTCCTCTGTTGGACATTGGTCTCCCCAAGGATCTCCTGCGCTGCCCGCTGGATAAAAAACAAAATAAAACCCTGTCATGATAAATTGCTGAGACGGGACATAATTTTTTTTTTTATTTTACAATTTTAAGGGGATAGCAGGCTTGTATGGAGGTTTGGCACACTTACTCCAATAATTTTATAGGTAAAAACTGGGAGATTGAAAAATATGTCCTTAAAACCACTTAATTCCTATTTGTCCCTTTCTAACTTCTTTATAACTACTCTACGTATAACGTATTAGACAGTCACGTGACCGTCTAATACGTGTGCTGAGGTAGGTTAGAAAGGAAAGTAAGCGGTTTCAAGGACCAATTTTTGAACTTCACTTTTTTATTTGAGTGTGGATTCCAGTTTTACCTATAAATTTCTTGACTTACCCCTTTTTTCGTGTTTGGTCACGAAATGAAATACTAATACGCAAATATTGAAATACTATTACGCATTATGACCCTTATTATTTTCTTATTTGTTATGGTACATATACCTACAAACACCTTTTTGGGTGTTGTTATTGATGTGTTTTTACACTGAGGCACTGCACACCAGAATTTAATAAATTTAAAAAGTGAACTAGAAAAACACACGATATAATATACTCACGCGAACTTCTCACTTGCATTCTCGACCGATGCGAAATGGATGACTTTGACAGTGCAGCGGCTTTGGTATGGTACAGTGAACGAGAATGTGATACGGTTCTCTTTTCTCGCCCGAGAAACCTTTGAAGCGAGAACATGCGAGCCCGAGAACGAGAACGCGAGAAACTAATCACATTCACGCTTCTCAGATGTCTCGGGGGTTCTCGGCGTGAGTCTGGAGGGCGCATTACTGCGCATTATGTTTGTAGACACAACTTGACCTTTACCTAGGCGTACGTCACGCCCGTCAAACCCGACGCCATTACACTGTGAGCTGTTTTCGCGCATTATTGAAAAAATATTGGAAAATGTCTTTCAAACTAAGTTAAACATTAGTTTAGTACCGAAATAAATATTTTTTCGTATATAGTAAATGTATACGTACACTACGAAAGAGAATTTCAAAATCTTTCGTCATGGCTATTGTCAAATGAAAACATGGCTCAAAAGTCTTTAGGCCAAGCTAATTCCGTTCACTCTTCCATTCACTTTAATCGGTCCGATGCTGTCTGATGTTGTTTATGGTCAACGAAGTTGGGAAGCTTGTTTTGGGAATAGGTTGCTAAAACGTTAATCGTCCGAAAGCTAGCCGCAATTGCGGGTATCGTTTTTTACGTTTGGTAATAGACGCCCTGATTGATTAGTAAAGTTCCATTTAATACTGCCTAAGTTGAAATCACCCACAAACATAACCCTGTTGGTGTTATTGAGCTCCAATACCCGGTCGGAGTTGCTAATGAACTCACTAAGAATGTGGCGATTAACAGGAGGTGGTAAGTATACTGCACATATAAACATTTGCTCCGCTTTGCCGGTGTCATCGTCGTGATAGTCTAATCTAATCCATAAGTCCTCGCATCTAGATTCGAAATCCTGTAGGCGTCTGGATGAAAATCGTTTAGAAACGGCAACAAGAACGCCACCGCCATTTTTTTTACAGTGGAATCCGCTAGTTTCTCTATCCCGTCTGTACACAATATATCGCTTGTCGAAGAGTTCCGAATCGAAGACGCTGCTGTTCAACCATGTTTCACTTAAAATAATTACGTCGTAGTTATTACAAACATTATTGTTAAATATTTCAATGGTTTTAGTTCTCAGACCTCTCACATTCTGATAGTATAATTGTATCATAAAAAATAACAAAATTGTATGTGGAAAGAACAAAGACACAGAATCTGCGGTAACTAAAATAAAAGTAGGGATTAAATTATGATAACTTATCCAAGATTTCTAAGTCCTTAATAAGAATGTAGTTGGTGTTTTCACTTTTTCGGATAAACACTTTACCATCCCTCACCCACACAAACTTATAATTAAGCTGTTTAGCCTTTTGCCGAGCAGCGGCATGCAGCGATTTTGTTTCTGGAGTGAGATGCTCAGTTACAAATACAGCACTCTTCCTTTCATCGCCGTATCCCAGATGTGCGGTATTTAACTTATCAGATGGGTTGTTTCGGTTAAACTTTATGACACCAGCTAGGAAGGTATCTCTCAAGCGGCGGCTGCTGAACTTTACCAGAATCGAGCGCGGACGAGGACTGTTGGTGTTGTATTTAGCAATGCGGCTACAATACTGAATATCGGGGTCAGATATCGGGCATTTGATGACGTTGCCCAGTTGTTGTAGAGTGTTGTACAGGTTCTCGTTCCTATGTTCAGGAAGACACTGAAGCTCCAAGTTGTTAGCTCGTGAAAACTGGTCCAACTGTTGCAATCGATGGGACAGATCCCGTGTATTGTTTCGCAGGCTTTCGTTCTCGATCTCAAGATTCTGTATGCGTGATTTGTGCTCCTGAATTTCGCGCTTCACTTGTTCTTGCTCAGAGTTATAGAAGTCAAGGCATTCGTCTATAGTAGCTAACTTTGATTGGATATCCGAGATGACTGTGTTGAGTTTCCTGTCTAGCTCTTCTCTTATTATATCACGGAGAAGCTCCGGAGATATGCAACCACAATCTCTGCCAGTTGTGGCGGTGCCAGCAGCGCCAGATGCAGTTCGCGTCTTTGAGCGTAGTGTGACGTGTTCGTTTGATGAAACAATACTATCCGTATTTATGTTGGTTGATGTGGGAGCTGGGCAACGTAAAGGCGTGTTGGAATTATCTCCTCTTTTAGGCTCCTTGCATCGGCAAGACGGGCATACCCAAGCTTCCTTAAATTCTCTTGTAAAATTTGCAAAGTTGTCTTTAGTAAAATTCACACAACTATAGTGGTATTTATCGGGGCAACGGCAACAATGCATGAAATGTACACCTTTTAGAGTATTAGGGCAGCCAGCGCAATTTTGGATCATTGCGAAGGGAAAAAAAAAATTTGCAAAATATTTAAATAATTATCAAGCGCAAGCCATGCAGCGGTGAAGCGCTACAGCGCTTAGTTGTAAGTAGCTAGTAGTTAGCGACGTCACAGCAGTGAGCAGCCCGCGAGTTGTCGTAGGTCATGGACACTCGCCGTTAAAAATTATTTTAAAATGTTTTTGCTAATTACTCACGAACGCGGTGGAGTCCAGAAAAGATCTTAGCACTTTTGGAAAGGTGATTTCAAGACCTTTCAAACTATATGTGACACATCACCAAACAAACACTTTTACTGTTGGATTGAGAATAAAATACGGAGCACGAAAAAATACAGTGTTGCTTCGAAAGCGTTCGGACGACGAATCTCTTTTTAAAACAAATATAAACACAGCAATTGTTATTTCATAAACTTATTTTGATCTGTCTACTAATGACAGTTCTCATGTCGGCTGACGCCGATACCCGCTTCTAAATTCTATTATTTATAATAATGATTCTGACTACCCTCCATTTTAAAAATATCTCGAACTTTGTATACAAGCCTTTTGGCCCATCTAATTTGTGCCATAAATTAATTAAATAACTAATATATTTTAACTTGTATTTTCAGGGCATAGAAAATCTGATAAACATCTTAAATTATTTTTGTTTACATGTTTTACTGCAGTAACCATAGATACAGGTACTCTGTATAAACCGTCCTTTGGTTATGGCTGCATTATTCATTAAAACGGAACTCCCACTACAAATTTTTGGGAAGGTTCCAGATCAATCCTAGTATTTAAGGCGTAGCTCGGAGAAACTGGGCCTCTTCTTCAATTTTCTCCAGCTATAGTTCTTATCTTTCTTGACGTCATTCAGTAGTAATCTTTCTGTGCGAGATCCCCGAACTAGGGGATCCTATCTACGGGCAGCCGCCTACCCTGCTGCTCCGCTGCTGTGCTTCGTGCCACCCTACCGGCCGAAGCTGAACCCACGCCGACCACGCTGGTAGTCGACGTGCCTGGTTCCTGCCGCTTCCTGCGCTAACCGCCGAAGCTAAGTCTCTCTTTCTAAAGTGCGAGAACCCCAGTGCGAAAGCCTACCCGCGCCCTGAGCTAATAAACAGTGTTAAGTTTAACGAATCTTTTATTTCTCTCTTTTCTGCACATCTGGCCGTGCTTCCCACGGTCAGAGCGTGTCAGTGGCGCCCAACTCGCTCAGGGTTCTTCGCTCTGTGGTTCTCATTTTTTTCTCTTTTTTATTTTAATTTTTGTTTTAGGTGGGTACCTATGTTTTTTATTTTTAGTATAATTAAAACTTAATTTAATTATATTTTATAATTAATTTTCCTTTGGTGATAGCCCTAAGCTATTACTATTCTTTTTACAAAAAAAGTTTAATTTTTACCGGTTGTTAATTTTTTAGTAGCTACCCACTTAATTTTTTTTTTCTCTAACGCTGCAATTGAATTGTTTCGCACACACTCGCCTTAGTCCCTTTTGTAAACTATAGTGTTGTACTTTACTATGGCGGAAAATACAAGTATTAATTTTCTTTCATTACACAAATCCGAGCTCGAATATGAGGTTGCCTTGCGCGGTCAAACTCCGGCTGACACTGTGTTCGAATTAAGAAAGCAGATAGTGAAATTGAATAAGGAGTTTCCAACTGAAACGATTTCACTTTCACATTTGCCTCCTTCTGAGGATTTAGACGGAGTTGTGGCCTGTTTAGATAAATCTTTTAAAAATATAAAATCTTTAAATAACAAATTCGATAAAAATTTATTTTTGAGAACGGAAGTCTTACTCAACCATATTTATCACCGGTTAAATAGGATCGAGGTGGACGAGTATGATTTAGATGCGGTTCTTTCCGACTGCAAACAAAATTTTGAGTCGCAAATAATAATAATAATAATAATAAGTCGGTCCGTCGGTGGTGAGGAGCTGAACAAGCGGGCCCTCACTGGGAATAATCCCGAAAATACTACAGCTGAACAGCACACAAACTATTTATCATCCCCCATTTCATCCAATCATAGCTTATTCGAATCACCAAATACATCTATTGCCTCATACAAATCCATAAATACATCACACACATCACTAAGTACCGAAACATCCTCGATCCCAGCTGATGTTGTGCAGACGGCAGACGCCGTTTCTTCTGCACCCACTGCTGGTAAAAAACGTGCCCGAAAACGATGGACTGAAGAAATGAATAGGTTTATCTGGCGCACATACCTCATAGTTACTAATTTAGAACAAACTAAACAAGGATATCTCGATAAATTACAGCAACAATTTACTGAAACATACCCTCATATGCAGGCATCAAAACAACGCCTTGGAGATCAACGCAGAGTTATCATTAATAATAATTTGCTATCGAACACAGTACTACATAATATCAAATGCGAAGTAACAGAGTATCTTTCTGCTTCAAATACTTTACCAACGCAAATAATTCAGAATAACTATACCACAACCTCACATACGCAATTACACACTGATAAAGTATTTGAAAAAAAGAGAATACGCTGGACAAATTCTATGAATGAATGTATTTTACGTAACTATTATCGTATAACAAATTTAGAAACAAACAAAACTGCTTATCGAAAACCTCTTCATTTATCCTTTATAACAGAATATCCAGAATTATCCTATCTGAGCGAACAAAGAATATCTGACCAACTTAGAGTAATTATAAAAAACAAACTTTTGGCCGATACAACAGTTAACTATATTAAAGAAGAAGTACGAAGTGAAATTATAAATTTATCAGATCATCAGCAAGCCGATTTAATACAATTAAACACACCTACAATCTCAGCAAATACACAATCATCCCTAACACCATCGAATATAACACTATCTGCAGAGGACGGTACTCATACCGTCTCATATGAATCACCAATTACAAGAAATATAACCTCGGGCATTAACGTACTGGATTCTTGCCATATTTCAGAAATAGAGCAACAGAATATTATACAGATATTTAAAAACGCAATAGAAGAATTTAAAAGCATAGAACCCAACAACAAACCATATATCCCTAAGCAAAGACACTCAAAAAAACTAACAAACATAACAAATTTTATAAATGAACACATACTTCCTAAGCACTTAAATCCTGACACAGACTTTAAAGACACACACCATGCCATCTACTGTGCAGCTTATACTGCAGTAGTTAGCAATGGCTGTAAAATTACACTCAGGCAGCCAACTAAACCACATACTTTACAAAAGCCAATGTGGCAAGAACGATTAGAACGGAGAATACAAGACCTCAGGATCAAGATAGGAAGACTAACTTCATACATAAATGGAAACAATAGCCGAACATTACAATATCATGTCACACAGATTAAATCTCAATATAAAATACACTCGAAATACGACACCGAAAACACTGACCTACAACACTTCATGGACACTCTAAAGCAAAAACTAAACGCCTTATCTAGTCGCCTGCGTAGGTATAAAAAGACAACAGCCCGGAAAAATCAAAATAAACAATTTATGAACAATGAGAAAGCATTCTATAGGAGCTTCGCACAGGATCAAACAACCACTCTAGATGATAGCAACACACCATCACTTGAAGCCCTACATGAATTTTGGTCAAATATTTGGTCAAACTCAGAACAGCACAATAATGCCGCTTGGATAACAGAAGACAAAAGTACATACCAAAATTTACCACCCATGAGCTTCGACAATGTTAACTTGGATTTGCTAAAGAAAGTAATAGGTAAAACAAATAACTGGAAAGCGACAGGTTCTGACAAAATCCACAACTACTGGTTCAAAAATCTAACTAGCACACATACTTTATTACACAAACATATTAACAATTTCATTAAGGATCCAAAAACGATGCCCTCATTTATAACCCAAGGAATAACATACTTGCTACCAAAAGATAAGTCTGATTTGCAGAATCCTAGCAAATATAGGCCAATCACATGCCTACAAACAATCTATAAAATAATTACTTCATGCATTAGTGAAACTATATACACTCATCTAGATAGGCACAATTTATTAGCAGAGCAGCAAAAAGGCTGTCGAAAGAAAAGTCAAGGATGCAAAGAGCAACTAATTATTGACTCAATTGTTTCCAAATTTGCCATAAACAACAAAAGAAGCATACACACTATGTATATAGACTATCAAAAAGCATTTGACTCAGTACCACACACATGGCTTATATACATACTCGAACATTATAACATAGATCCAACCTTAATCAATTTTCTTTCCAACACCATGCAGCACTGGCAAACAACATTAAATCTACCGGATAGGAGACAAACTGAACCAATTAAGATAAATAGAGGAATTTTTCAAGGAGATGCATTAAGTCCGTTATGGTTCTGTATGGCCCTCAATCCGCTATCCAATCTGTTAAATAATAATAAAAACGGCTTCAATATCAAAACTAGCAATGCTTCAATTAAACTAACACACCTTCTTTATATGGACGATATTAAACTCTATGGCAGAAACTCAGCAGACTTAAATGAATTAGTAAAAATAGTAGAAATATTTTCAAATGACATTAAAATGCAATTTGGAATCAACAAATGTAAAATTCAGTCAATAAATAAAGGCAAAGTAGAAGACAACACATACACACTAAATAACGGAGACATAATAGAAGCAGTAGATATTACAGAAGGTTACAAATATCTAGGTTTTCAGCAAACGCGACAAATTCACCAGAAACAAGTAAAACATTCAATAACACTACAATTTAAAAACAGACTACACAAAATACTTAACTCGCATCTTAATGCACGGAACACAATTAAAGCCATAAACACTTACGCTATTCCCACCCTTACCTATTCATTTGGCATCATAAATTGGACAAAAACAGACCTCGTGAAGCACCAGAGGACTATCAATACTCTGTTGACAAAATATAGAAAACACCATCCTAGGTCATGCGTACAGCGACTGACTTTGCCAAAACATGAAGGCGGAAGAGGACTAATAGATATTCATAACCTACATAATAAACAAATCACAACACTAAGATCATTCTTCTACAATCAAAACGACCGTTCACTATTGCATAAAATTGTTAGTGAAATAGATAATAGATTTACCCCATTAAACCTACAGAACCACTTTACACAAAAAAATGAAACAATAGTACAACAAAATGAAAAAATAGACACATGGACACAAAAATCTTTACATGGCAGACATCGAAATCACTTGACAAACCCAGACATTGATAAAACTGCATCCAACTCTTGGCTCAAGAAAGGAACACTATTTCCGGAAACTGAAGGCTTTATGTTGGCTATTCAGGACGAAGTAATAGAGACAAGAAACTACAGAAAATATATTATAAAAGACCGAACAATGATTAGTGACACATGCCGACGATGCCATAGAAGTCCCGAGACAATACAACATATCACCGGAGCCTGCCCATCAATAGCACATTCCGACTATAAACACCGCCATGACCAAGTTGCCAGTCAAATACATCAGTACCTTGCATTTAAACACAAACTCATCAACGAAAAAATTGCTTATTACAAATACTTACCTCAAACAGTTCTCGAATCACCTCTGTATAAGTTATATTGGGACAGAACAATAATTACCGATAAAACAGTACACTTTAACAGACCAGATATAACGTTTCACGATAAAATAAATAAGAAGGTATATCTTATAGACATCGCCATCCCGAATACACACAACATTTCAAATACCTACTCTGAAAAAATCTCAAAGTACACAGATCTATCTATAGAAATAAAGACTCAATGGCAGGTTAACTCCGTAAAAACTGTACCCATTATAATATCATCAACAGGTATTATTCCCAAAACTCTCCACACCAGTCTAAAACTTCTTGATATACACCCACTCTCCTTTCAACAACTACAAAAAGCAGTGATACTCAACACATGCAGAATCGTTCGTAAGTTCCTATCAGCAGAAGGTGAATAACTTACACATTAACGATCAAGACAGTTCAAAATATGCTTGGCCAAAAGCCCGCATATTTTGAAAAAACACCTTTTTCTTACGAAAAAGAGCAAAACGAAAGAATAAAAATAATAATAATAATAATTTATTTGCTTTAATGATGAATGACCGAGCTTAGAACATTGTCACCATCTAGTAAGACTACCTTATCTGTTGACGATTTGCAAAGGGCAATCATTGGTCTAACTGTTGATAAAAACCGTACTCCGGATTTATCAAAACTAAAATTTAATGGCAAGTCGTGTGTGTGTGCGTTCGTTCAAAAAGTGGACGAATTTGTTGAGGCAAGAGGCATTGATCATGATAAGTTGCTGTCTTTCGGCTATGAAATTTTCACGGACGATGCTCTTCATTGGTTCCGGTGCATTAAGCCCAAGGTGGATAGTTGGTCTCAGGTCGTTGATGCTTTAAAATCGGATTTTAGTCCACATGATTTTGACTACCAATTTTTGTCAGAAATTAGGTGTCGTTTTCAAGGCGAAGGCGAAAATATTAGTATTTACTATCTATAATGGATGGCATGTTCTCTCGTCTTACTAAGCCCTTGCCTGAGGTTGAAAAATTGGAGATCATTACACATAACATCCGACCTTGTTATGCTAACGCATTAGCTTCTGTTTGGCCAATATTAAATATTGACACGCTTAAGGCTGTATGCCAAAATTTCGAAAAGGTACAATGCCAGTTTAAAAAATTTAATGAGCCTTCTGCTCCTAGTTCTTCAACTCTAGCTCCTGAATTCGCTTATAAGGGCAAATCCAGCACTTCTGTTAGTGTTGAAAAACCTGCTTATAAATCTTATAACGGTACTATAAAACCGAAGGTTTTTGTTACTGCTGTAGCTTCAGCAACTCTATACTGCCCGAGGTGTCGTACTAACTCGCATAGTCTAGAGGCTTGTCCACAACCAAGAACAATAATATGTTTTAAGTGTGGGGAAAAGGGTGTACGTACTCCGGATTGCACTAAATGCAACCCAAAAAAACTAGTTTGTCAGGATTGGAGAAATAGCGACTCTGATCGCTCAAAATTTAATAATCTCTGCAGTGAGACCGAGTGGAATCAGTGGTTATCCTTTGTTTCGGACGTCTTTTCTAACCACTCGGTGTCTCCAATCCTGGAATCTCAAAATGTATTTTCACGTCCTTATATAAACGTGTATGTTAATAATAAGAAACTCGTTGGTCTGTTGGATACTGGTTCAGACGTATCTTTATTGGGCAATAGTTCTAATGAATATTTCAAAAATTATAAAATTTATTCTTGTAATCCGTTACAGCTTTCTGCAGCTGGCGGTCAAAGATTTTACTCTACTAAATACCTTATTTTACCTTTAACTTGTAATACCAAAACCTATAATATAAAACTTTATATTGTACCAGAAATACAAAACAATCTAATCTTAGGTATGGATTTCTGGAGGACTTTTGGGTTGTTTCCTAGCGAACTCGATAGCCTAGTAGTCAATGCATCTCAGGAGACTAATATTACTAGCATAGCTCTTGACGAACCTAAACATGTTTTTTCATACGATCAACTAGATGAGATGCTTAAAGAGGACGTGGTCGAACCATGCGAAAGCCCCTGGTCTAATCCTATTCTTACACCTAAGAAAAATGGTGAATATAGGTTTTGTTTGGACAGCAGGAAACTAAACTCTGTCCCTCGTAATTGTGGTCCTTATAATCTTCGTCGCAAAAACTTTGACTTCAACGTTAATGATATTGTCTGGCGAAAAACTTACTATCAAAGCGACAAAGATAAGCAATTTTCTAAAAAACTTGCTCCTAAATATATTAAATGTCGTATTAAATCTAAACTATCGCCCTTGGTCTATGAATTGGTTGATATGAAAGGTAAAAATCTAGGATCTTGGCATATCAAAGATTTTAAACTAAATAAATACTCTTAACTAATGTAAAATATTGAACTTACTAACATAAAAAAACAATCTTAAAAAATTATTGTATTTATAGTCTAAAACTATAAATATAATAATTTAAAAAAAAAACTATAACTAACATTAAAAATATAACAAAACATACATTCTGTTGTATTGTTTCTTTTTGAATAATTTAAAACAAAATATAATTATTTTTAAAATAAGAAAACAGTTCCTTATCTTATAAAGCTGTCTTGTTTTTTTGTTCACAAATGCATTTGGTTCTAACCAAATGAAATTTTTGTTGAATTCTTTTGCTGGTCGTGATTTTATTGCTTTGTTTTTTTTACAAAATTTTCGGTAATTAAAAATAAAATTGCTAAACAATTTTTCAAAAATAATCCCTTCCATTTTTTCCATTTTTAACTGGAGAATGCTGTACCTAAACTGCACTCTTATTCTTTTATAGACTACTTTGAAGTATCTCTTGATTTTACTTTCACACCTGTGACCTTATTGTTTTTCGGTTGCTAAACAACTGGATTACTCTCTTTTGCCTCGCATCTGTAGTCCTAGGTACTACCAAGACTCTAAATCTTGTATTGTCGATACCTCTCGTCAATGTTGCAGGGTACTCTTTTGCAGTTGTGTTGTATCTTGAGTGTCTGAATGTTCTATATAACTATTACTCTGAAGTTTTAGTTTCTTTTTGAGAGTGTAGACTTCTTTATGGGATTTTTGTCAAGCAAAATCCTACACTAAAGGGGGGGATATGTCACGGTCTAAACCGTCTTCCAATATACTTACGTTGATTTTTAATAAAAAATCCATACAAAACAAAGCATCACATAACTATCAACTATAATAATTAAATATTCTATACTAATGTTAACTTTTACTTGTTTTTAAAACAAATATAAACACAGCAATTGTTATTTCATAAACTTATTTTGATCTGTCTACTAATGACAGTTCTCATGTCGGCTGACGCCGATACCCGCTTCTAAATTCTATTATTTATAATAATGATTCTGACTACCCTCCATTTTAAAAATATCTCGAACTTTGTATACAAGCCTTTTGGCCCATCTAATTTGTGCCATAAATTAATTAAATAACTAATATATTTTAACTTGTATTTTCAGGGCATAGAAAATCTGATAAACATCTTAAATTATTTTTGTTTACATGTTTTACTGCAGTAACCATAGATACAGGTACTCTGTATAAACCGTCCTTTGGTTATGGCTGCATTATTCATTAAAACGGAACTCCCACTACAAAATTTTGGGAAGGTTCCAGATCAATCCTAGTATTTAAGGCGTAGCTCGGAGAAACTGGGCCTCTTCTTCAATTTTCTCCAGCTATAGTTCTTATCTTTCTTGACGTCATTCAGTAGTAATCTTTCTGTGCGAGATCCCCGAACTAGGGGATCCTATCTACGGGCAGCCGCCTACCCTGCTGCTCCGCTGCTGTGCTTCGTGCCACCCTACCGGCCGAAGCTGAACCCACGCCGACCACGCTGGTAGTCGACGTGCCTGGTTCCTGCCGCTTCCTGCGCTAACCGCCGAAGCTAAGTCTCTCTTTCTAAAGTGCGAGAACCCCAGTGCGAAAGCCTACCCGCGCCCTGAGCTAATAAACAGTGTTAAGTTTAACGAATCTTTTATTTCTCTCTTTTCTGCACATCTGGCCGTGCTTCCCACGGTCAGAGCGTGTCAATATTAAGCCTAACGCCTGACACACAACACAACAACGTGACCCATAGAAATAAATTCAAAATAAATATTCGAACTGAAAATTCGTTTGAATCTCTTGAAACGGATGACGAATGCTTGTGTAGTGAAACAACATAAAGAATGTGTACTTAAATAAAATTATTTATAAATTAAATATTCATTTTATAAATAGTATTTTATAGTACATACATACTGGGTGTAAAAGACATGAACAGTCAAACGAGAACCATGTATTCTATACATCAAAATAAGACATATTTCAAAAAAAATATTGCTGGGAAATGATTTTTATTTTTTGGTGTTAAAAAAAATTGCAAATTGTACCGCGCAATGTAAAGGGCTCAACTCGCACGCAACTCGCAAAACCGCGATAATTTTGCCAGATGGCGGCCCCGTTCGTTGGTCTCCGTGCGCATCTAGTGAGCTACATTGAACGCTAACGTTTTGAAGCCATTTTTTGTTATGAAATACTAAAAAGAATGATAATGTTTCTTTGAACAACAATAAAGAAATATAAAGTGAAAAAAAAAATTATGACTTTGACCTTCAATAAAGTCGTAACTATCAATTTCCCAGGTATAGTCTAAAGGAAGAAAATTGTTATGATTGTGAGCAGAATACATGGTTCTCGTTTGACTGTTCATGTCTTTTACACCCTGTATAGTTTATATAAATTTAGTATGAATAAATAACAAACTTTTATAATGTATACTTAAATAAATAATATTGCAAAAATGTAAAATCAATAAACATAAAGAAAAACAGAAAATGTATAAATAAAAGTTTGTATGTAAAACGGACAAACATATCTGTCGTTTATATTAGTAATTTGTGCGCTTACGCTGGCCGCTGGAAAGTAGGTCATGCACGGCGGACGACCAGCCGGCCGCCCGCTAAACCAGTCAGTTAGATTGCTCCGTACTCAATGCATGTCGTATGTACCGCTGCTTACTTAGCTGTTAAAGTTATCGTTTTTCCGTGTATCTTCTGTGTCCTTACTACTGTGCTCACGTTCTCCTTCTGTACTTGTTTAGTTGTTCTATGTGTATGTGTTTGGAACACAATAAACCGTGAGTAACGAGTATATTGATTTTATTCCGTGGAGTCATACCTTCGTTACCACACTGGTGACCCCGACGTGATCACGGCTAAGATGAGCGAACCAGTAAAGACCGTTGGTTCAGATTTGAATCCACCGAGCGACGTCCATCGGGTTGGTGTACGGGTACCCCCGTTTTACCCAGAAAAACCGGCGCTATGGTTTGCGCAGCTGGAGAGCCAATTTTTTTTGGCGAATGTATCCACGGATGCGACGAAATTCCATTACGCAATCAGCCAGCTGGATCCCATTTACGCATCGGAGGTGGAGGACATAATATCGGCACCAGCAGCCCCCAACAGGTACGAGCGATTGAAGGCCGAACTCGTCAAACGATTGTCTGCCTCAAGAGAGAAAAAGGTGAAGCAGCTGCTCATCCACGAGGAACTGGGTGACAGGAAACCTTCCCAGTTCCTTCGTCACCTCCAACACCTTGCAGGCCCAGATATTCCAGAGGAATTTTTGAAGACCATCTGGACTAGTCGGTTGCCAAGCAGTACGCAGTCCATCATTGCGTGCCAGTCAAAGGCATCATTGGAAGAAGTAGCAGAGTTGGCGGACAAAATTCATGATGTTGTCCCACCAAGCCCGCAAGTAGCAGCAGTGACATCCGTTCCTGGGAGCTCCACCGATATGGCTAGCCAAATTGCAGAACTCACACGGGCGGTTCAATCCCTGAACCAGAGGGTAGAGAGAATGTCGCGATCACGAAGAAGATCCGATTCGAATGGCCGTTCCCGTCACAGTTCGCGTTCTAACCGATCCCAGTCCAACTACAAGAAATTCCCTACGTGTTGGTACCATGCTAAGTTTGGTGTTAAGGCAACGAAGTGCGTAAAAACCCTGTGATTATTCGGGAAAAGTGTAGGGCAGATCGTGATGGCGACCGACGCCTGTCCAAATACCGGTCGCTTATTTGTAACAGACAATCGCACAAAAATCCAATTTTTAGTGGATACAGGCAGTGATATTTGTGTTTTCCCTAAAAAATTAATCGGCGAGCATCGTCGCAAAACAAATTATGAATTATGTGCCGCTAACGGGTCGACGATAAATACATATGGCTATGCTCACTTTGTGCTGAATATAGGTTTGCGCCGTGACTATGTTTGGCGATTTATTGTTGCAGACGTAACACGGGCGATAATAGGTGTTGATTTTTTGTCCTACTATAATTTAATTGTAGATGTGCGCAATAAACGCTTAATTGACGCTAGTACAACGCTTAGCACCCCGGCTTCGCTTGCGAAAAATAATGATATTTTTTCAGTGAAGGTAATGTCTGGCGACACAGCTTATCATCGCATACTAAGTGAATACCCTGACATCACTCGCCCTTCTGGCTTACATAGTGTAGTAAAACACAACACAGTGCATCACATTCGCACAACACCTGGACCACCAGTAGCTTGCTCACCTCGTAGATTGGCACCTGATAGGCTTAAAATTGCTAAGGCTGAATTTGAGGCCATGTTACAGATTGGAACCTGTCGACCTTCGGAGTCTCCGTGGTCATCCCCATTGCATCTCGCGCCGAAAAAGGATAACGGCTGGCGTCCTTGCGGTGATTACCGAATGCTGAACGCCAGAACCATCCCTGACAGGTATTCTATACGACACATCCAGGACTTCGACTACAATCTTTGTGGGTGCACGGTCTTCTCCACGATAGATTTAGTGAAGGCGTATAACCAGATCCCCATAAATCCGAGCGATATACCGAAAACCGCCATCACCACGCCGTTCGGACTTTACGAATTTCCATTCATGACGTTTGGACTTCGTAATGCCGGACAAACGTTCCAGCGGTTTGTCGATGAAGTGCTCAGGGGCCTGGATTTTGCATATTCCTATATCGACGATATTCTGGTCTTTTCGAAAGACCAAAAGACCCACGAAGACCATCTGCGGCAGGTATTTAACAGACTCAAGGAATATGGCATAGTTATCAACACAGCCAAGTGTACTTTCGGAGCTTCGGAGGTAACGTTTTTGGGCTACCATGTCACGGCTGAGGGCATCAGACCACCACTGGAGAAGGTAACAGCCATACAAAATTTTCCTACCCCCAAAACAGTTCGTGAGCTACGCAGATTCTTGGGTATGATGAACTTTTACCGCAGGTTCATTCCACAAGCTGCTCAACACCAGGCGCCGCTGAACGCTCTTTTGGCCGGGTCAGTAAAGGGCTCTCACCCTATAGATTTCACTCCTGCGGAATTTCACGCATTTGAGGAGTGCAAGTTGGATCTATGTCGAGCTGCTATGCTGGTGCATCCTGATTGTAATGCAAAGTTGGCGTTAGTCACGGATGCATCAGACACTGCAATCGGAGCCGTTTTGCAACAACTCCGGGATAGTTCTTGGGAACCTCTGGGATTCTTTTCCCGTAAGTTATCCCCATCGCAGACCAAATATTCTCCTTATGACCGGGAGCTTTTGGCGATATACGAGGCAATCAAGCACTTTAGGCACATGATTGAAGCTCGTGACTTCACAATATACACGGACCACAAACCTCTTACATTCGCGTTCCACTCAAAGAAAGAGAACTGCTCACCTAGGCAGTTTCGCCATTTAGACCTTATATCGCAATTTTCTACGGACATAAGGCATATTTCAGGCAAAAACAATGTGGTGGCTGATACGTTGTCGCGAGTCGAGGAAATCGTACAGCCTATTGATTTCGATAAGTTGGCATCGAGTCAAAAATCTGACAGCGAGCTCAAACAACTTTAGCACGCCGACAATACAGTCTTTCGCCTAGAACTGGTTAGGCTGCCTGGTACGGACGTGGAAGTATATTGCGATGTAAGAGGCGGCAACAAGCGTCCTTATGTCACAGCGGATTTCCGCCGTCAAGTGTTTGAGAGCTTACACTCGTTGAGCCACCCAGGTACCAGGGCGACGGTCAAATTGGTCAGCGATCGCTTTATATGGCCTGGTGTCCGTCGCGACTGCAAACAATGGGTCCGTTCATGTTTGGCTTGCCAAAAATCAAAAATTACTCGTCATGTCTCATCTCCTGTTGGCAATTATGCACTACCATCTGCCAGGTTCAGACATGTGCACATAGATCTGGTTGGGCCATTACCCATTTCACAAGGCTTTCGGTATTGTCTCACCGCCATTGATCGTTTTACACGATGGGCTGAGGCAATACCATTACAGGACATCACAGCTGAGACGGTCGCAAAGGCACTGCTAAGCGGGTGGATCGCTCGCTTTGGATGTCCTACAACAATTGTCACTGACCGTGGGAGACAATTTGAGTCGGCACTTTTTAAATGCCTCTCAGATATTGCTGGATTTCAGCACCGAAGAACCACTGCATATCATCCGTCGTGCAACGGTTTAGTGGAAAGGTTCCACAGGCAGCTTAAGGCTGCCATAACCTGCCACAATGACAATAGCTGGGTCGAATCTCTCCCATTGGTGTTACTGGGGATCCGTAGTACCTACAAAGAGGATTTAAATTCATCCTCCGCTGAGTTAGTGTATGGTGAGCCACTGCGTCTGCCAGGAGAATTTTTTCAACCAGACGGGGAGACCACAAGTGACATTACAAGCTATGTGGCACGCCTTCGCATGTTTACAAAAAACTTGCAACCGTGCCCAGCATCACGTCATGGGTCACAACGGTCTCCTTTCATATTTAAAGATTTAGCCACGGCTTCTCATGTTTTCCTTCGCGATGACGCAGGAGCCGGCTGTCTCAAACCAGCCTACACCGGACCACATGAGGTATTAAAGAGGGGAGATAAGGTTTTCAAACTTGCAATTCACGATAAGCCAGTCAGTGTGTCGATTGACAGATTAAAACCTGCTTATATACTGCGTGATCCAGATACAACAACTAGCACCACTCTCCTTTCGCCTTCACATCCACACACATACACACATTCACACAACCATACACACTCACCTTCACCTACAGTATGTGATGACTTACCTGTCTCAGAAGACATACCGACTAAAGTCACTCGGTCAGGTCGTAGGGTAAAATTTCCGGATTATTATCGCCCGTAGGACGGTCTCTGGAAGGGGGTGATGTAGTGAAACAACATAAAGAATGTGTACTTAAATAAAATTATTTATAAATTAAATATTAGTAGTAAATAAATTGGGAAGTCTGGCTCACATCATTTCATCCTCACCGCTCGCAAGCTCGCTTCGTCGCACTTCGTGCGCCGTCGGATGAAACGATGTGAGCCAAACTTCCCAATTTATTTTTATGAAAGTCAGTCGATATTGAATTAATCCAGACCCCTAGACAAGACCTACACCACAAATGAATTTATATCGCGAAGCTTATTTAAATGTTTTACGATGAAATATAAGATCATTTTGTTGTAACCTTCGAAACAATGCAGTCAAGTTGTAGTTTTTAAAATACTATTATGAAATTTGTTAAACAAAAACAGTCACTAAAGTTAGACTGTGTATGTCCCGCATCATCAAATGAACCAAGGCGACATGGCAATTTATTACCTAATTCTATACGGTGTATTGTATGTGGACCGTCGAATTGTGGAAAGACCAACTTAGTTATTAGTTTATTGTTACACAAAGATGGTTTACGATTTCGTAATCTTTATGTTTATTCAAAGTCGTTATATCAACCTAAATATGTGTATTTAGAGAAGGTACTTGACTTAGTTACAGATACACAATTTAATAAATATAACCATAATAGTGAGATTTTAAGTCCACATGAAGCTTTGCCGAATTCAATTATTATATTTGATGATGTAGCATGTGAAAATCAAAACAATATCCGAGATTATTTTGCCATGGGACGTCATAAGAATGTTGATTGCTTTTATATTAATCAGACATATACTAAAATACCCAAACAACTAGTAAGGGACAATTCAAATCTAATTATTTTATTTAAGCAAGATGACATAAATTTGAAACACGTCTATGATGAGCATGTGGGGCCTGATATGTCATGGTCTAAATTTCGAGAGATGTGTTCAACTATATGGAATAAACCATATAGTTATTTAGTTATAAACAAAGACTGTGAACGAAATAATGGATGTTACAGAAAAGCATTTGATACATTTATAGTGGTAGACGAATAGTGGATCGATACTTAAATGCTTGTTATGTTAATAATAAACCATTTCCATTGGTGACTCCGATTAGAATAGTAACTAAAATGGAAACGGATCTCAAAGAACAAATTGTAAAATCTGCTGCAGCTATAAAAAGAAAGGTTGAAATGATAAAAGAAGCTGAAAATATGAAAAATTCAACTTTAGATACAATATTTAAGCCGATAGTCGACCCCTTAAAATTGTTAGCACAAAAAAATGATGAAAAAAATGAAGAAGAACCCGACTATACGAATAAAACCAATACTTCGTGTTCCTCTAGTGAGGATTTCAATGAAGCTGTAAGTGAACCAGATGATGCTGATTACGATAGTCAAAACCAAACTCTCGTGAAACAAACTTCTGGTGAGCACAACATTAGCGACAGTTCATTTCAATCCTTACCATCTCCTCAATCTTTGTCATGGTCGGTTTCATCTGAAGCCATGATTGATGACATACCTTTTGGAATAAGAAAAGAACGCGGAAAACTTTGGCTTGGCAAAACCATGGTTTATGATGATGGACATACCCTCAAAATAGGAAATCGTGTTTTTAAAAAAACAATTGGATTAAAAGAACTATTGTTTAAAAAGAAACCAAACTTAGATGTAATCACCGATGTTGATTTAAATAATTATAAATCACTATTATTAGATACTAACGCTCACAGACGTGATTGTGATCCAACAAAACCAATTAAATGCAACAAAGGATTTAAATATATGAGTGTCATAAAACCATTATTTCAATTTTCTAGAAAAAATATAGATAGTGAAAAGAAGATCAAACAAGGCAAAGGTATCAAACTTAATAAAACAGTGAAGAAAGATACTGATTACATCTATTGGGACGATCCTAATGAATTGGTAGAGCGCTTAAAATTATTAATTGCATCACGCGATGCAGGTAACACAGGCTTAGAGAATGAAATTATTGCCATAATTGAAGAATTGCATGAAGCTGGTATCATTAACAAAATATAAAGAACATTCAACGAAAAATAAAAACCAGTACGCTTAAAGTAAGCAACGCATTAACATTAACATGAATATAGATAAATTTGGTCATCACGTTCATAAAAGATTACGATTATCAGAATATATTAATACTTTGGACGATTCACTAATAAAAAATGAGTCCGGAGACTTTGATTTGAGATCATCAAAACTAAAAGGTCTGTCTGCGCCAGACAAAGATGACGAAGCGGTAAATAAAGCATACATGGATAAAGCTGTTCAAGAGCTCAGAAGTGAAATAAAGAACGTAAATACACGCGTCCAACTCTACCTAAGGAACCTTGAAACAACAACTACAAATCGTCTCATTTCTATGTTCTATTCAAAAGCGGAAATAGATAGCATGATTCAAGTAAAATCAAATAAAAATGAGTAAAAACGATATAGTCAATGAACTGCACCGAGCAGCAAGAAAGAATTTCCCTCGTCGAAGTACAGTTATAAAAGGTTTAGATGATTTGTGGCAAGCTGATCTTATGGATCTTCAGAAATATCATCGTATTAATAAAGGTTATAAATATGTTTTAGTTGTAATTGACACTTTATCAAAATATGTTTGGGTCAATCCCTTGAAGTCAAAAGACAAAAAATCTGTTACAAATGCGATGCAAAATATATTATGGAGTTCAATGCGAAAACCTAAGCATTTGCAAACTGATTTAGGGAGTGAGTTTTATAATAATAATTTTAGACAATTATTAAAAGAGTTCAATATAAAACATTATTCTACCTACTCTATAAAAAAAGCATCCATTGTAGAACGAGTAATAAGGACAATAAAATGTCATCTGTACAAATTGTTTAGCATATGTGGTAAATTTCAATGGGTACAAAAAAACTTAAAAGACGTAGTAAAAAGTTATAATAGTACTATTCATAGAATAACAAAATTTAGGCCTATTGATGTTAATCAATCAAACCAGATGGTTGTTAGGAATAATATTTTTGAAACATATTATTGTAATAAAGACCGGAAACACAAGTACCATGTTGGAGATTATGTTCGCATTAGTAAATACAAAGGTGAATTTTACAAAGGTTACACGCCTAATTGGTCAACCGAAATATTTAAAGTTGTAAAGGTTAATCAAACGAATCCACCAACCTATCACTTAGAAGATAAACATAAACAAAGAATATTGGGATCTTTTTATGAGTATGAAATACAGAAAACTAAGTTTCCTGATATTTATCTCATCGAGAAAATTTTAAAAAGAAAGGGAAATAAATTATATGTAAAATGGTTAGGGCTTAGTGATAAAGAGAATAGTTGGGTTGACAAAACTTCGTTGATTTCTTAATATAAATCTAATACTTTAACATAATACAATCACTCTACGAGTATCAATGAGCAAAGGCAGTGGTATTATTAACAGCGTAATTAATAATTTGCCGTTTGAGTTACATTTACCTGGTTATCAATTTTGTGGCCCTGGTACAAAACTGCAGAAACGGTTACTGAGAGGTGATCGGGGTATAAACCAACTTGACGAAGCTTGTATGTATCACGATATTGCTTATAATAATAGTGATTTGGACGTCCGACATAAAGCTGATCTAGAACTCTTAAATATGGCTAAAAAAAGATTGAAATCAAAAGATTCTGGCAAAAATGAAAAAGTTGCCTCATGGATAGTGAAAAATGCAATGAAAGCAAAACTAAAAGCGGGAGCTGGTGTACGTTCATTTATGTCAGTAGTAAATAAAATTAAATCACAATTAAGAAAAATCAAATCCAAGGACAATAGCTCAGCTATAAAATATGCATATGCAGCAGCAAAAAAACTATTTTCTAATAAAAAAGGAGTGCGTTTCCCGCGGTGTATTCCTATTCCTAAATGTGGTGGAGTATTACCTCTAATACCAATATTTGCCGGACTGTCAGCTTTAGGCTCCTTAGCTGGAGGTGCAGCAGGTATCGCAAAAGCTGTAAATGATTCCAAGATGGCTCAAAAAAATTATCAAGAATCTCAACGGCATAATAAAATGATGGAGGCAGTTGCTCTTGGCAAAGGATTGTATCTTAAGCCTCATAAAAAAGGAGCAGGCTTATATTTAAATCCTCCAAAAAACTAATTAGACGGCTACCTAGACGAGCTCTTACCAATGTAGATATAATAGAGCATGCGTCCGATATTCCATTTTTCCGTGGTGTTTTTATGAGAGATGCATTACCTTCGAAACCTAGAAAAATAGAATGTGCTATACTAAATTTGGATAGTTCTAAAAATCCTGGAACTCATTGGGTAGCCTACGTTAAACAAAATGATTACTCTGAATACTACAATAGTTTTGGCAACTTAAAACCACCCTTAGAACTAATCAAGTATTTAAAAGAGACGCCAATAAGCTATAATTATGTGCAATATCAAACTTATGATTCTATGAACTGTGGTCACCTCTGTTTGAAGTTTTTAAGAGATTATTGGAAAACTAATTTATAAAGAGAACGAAATAAAAAAATTCATCATTATAAAAATGTCTTTCACTGTATCCATAACTGGGAAAGGAGCTTCCTTAATAACAAACTATTCACCCACTTTAGAATTACGTGGAGAGTATGAGTGCGGACTCTTGTATTTTTCTACATTTAATTCGATCCCTAATATAGACGAAAGAAATAATAAATTTTATTACGGTAAAAATGAAGTCGTAGAAATTCCTGAAGGAGCATATGAACTTCAAGATATTTGTGATTTTTTAAAAAACAATGTTAAAAATACTGAATTAAAATTGACTTGTAATAATAATACACTGAAAACTAATATTTTCTGTTCCGAAGACTTTTACTTTGACAAAAATGATTCGATGGGTAAAATTTTGGGTTTTGGTATGGAAACAATAAAGGCTAACATAAATAGAGAATCTCAGTATCCTGTTAATATTTTATCAACTACCATAATACGCATAGAATGCGATGTAGTCAGTGGATCATTCGTGAACGGGAAAGCAAGTCATATAATTTATGAATTTGTTCCAAATGTGCCGCCTGGTTATCGAATTATTGAAGTACCTAAGAACCTAATTTATTTTCCGGTTAACCAAAATGCAATTAGTGCAATCAATATAAGGTTGTTAGATGCAGACAATAGACAGATCAATTTGCGTGGTGAAGAAGTGCAGTTGTATTTACATTTCAGAAAAAAATGATAAACTTTAATAAAAATAGCTTTACACCATGCCTCCAATTCAGTTCTAAAAGAACCCTTCGAAAAGAAGCACCCCTCCATATGAAAAAGAAGCTGACAAAAAACAACAAAGAATTCCTTAAGCTAATCGGCTTGTTAAAATGAATATTTTAAATATTTCTCAAGCGGCAGTCCACGATAACAGTATAGAAAGTTTTGAATATCATTCGTATAAACCATACGTAACAAGTTTTAACAAGAATGATGAAATACGAATACCTATCAACCAACAAGACTTGTACGTGTTGCCTTCACTCAGCACTTTATATATTGAGGGCAAAGTAAATGTGTATAACACAACAACTAAAGCAAAAGTGTCAAGTGTCAACTTTGTGAATAATCCTGCGTTGTTTTTATTTCAAGATATCCGCTATGAATTAAACGGAGTTGAAATAGACAAAGTGAAAAATGCCGGTATTACAACGACCATTAAATCTTATTTATCGTTAAATGAAAATGAGTCTAAATCTGCTAAAGTATGGGGATGGTCTGTCAATGGAACAAAAAATCTTAAAGATGGATCATTTTCAACATCAATTCCGTTAAATAAAATATTGGGCTTCGCTGAAGATTACGATAAAATCATAATTAACTGTAAACATGAGTTGATATTATTAAGATGTAACACAAATCTTAACGCTTTAAAATTAAAGCCTGGAGAGGTGGTGGACGACATTATCATCAACAAAATTGTTTGGCGAGTTCCACATGTTAAAGTGGCCGATCGCGAAAGGCTAAATTTATTGAAACACTTAGAAAAAGATCGAGCTATCACACTAACGTATCGTAATTGGGATTTGTATGAATATCCATTGATACCACAAACTCGCAAACATACATGGTCGATTAAAACTTCGTCACAAATCGAAAAACCTCGATTTGTTATTGTTGCTTTGCAGACTAATCGCAAACACAATTCTGAAATGTCAATGGCAGAATTCGATCACTGTAATGTTCGTGATGTAAGGGTCTTTTTAAACTCAACTTACTTTCCATACGAAGGATTGAATGTCAGTTTTTCAGACGATAAGTTTTCTTTATTATATGAGCAATATGCACGATTTCAACAGTGTTATTACGGACGCCGATCGGAGCCGTTGATGACTTTGAAAGAATTTAGAGACGTTGCTCCGTTATTTGTTATTGACTGTTCTCGTCAACACGAATCCTTGAAAGGATCAATAGACGTGCGAATCGAAATTGAAACAGATGTGGAAATACCAGATCAGACAGCTGCATATTGTCTGATTTTAAACGATTGTATATTTGAGTACAGACCTTTAAGTAATATTGTTAAGAAAATATCATGAACAACAAAATTATCGTAGATGTGCAAGGATTTAAAAATAAAGATAATGAATTCGTAGTAAAGGAATTAGCAATAGCCACAAAAGAGCACACACAAGTATTTTCAATAAAACCTCCTCACTCATTTTTCACTCTCACTGATACAGAAAGAAAACATGTAAAGTGGATAGAAAGAAATAGAGGCTATCGTTGGAGTGAGGGCTACATCGATTACAGAGAATTTCGTCGAATCATAAAACCATATTTAAACGATCAAAAAATTATAGTGAAAGGACTAGAAAAAATCAAGTGGGTACAGGAATTATGTGGCAATAGAAATATTGAAGATATCACAGATAATGGTATACCCAATCTAGATATTCTTAGTGAAATGTATTGTAAAAATAATTTTACTTTCAATTGTTTTTCTCATAAAAAACACTGTGCATTAAAAAATGTGCTGTGTATAAAAAAATGGTGCTTAGACAATAATTTAATTCAATGATAATAAATACATTTGAATAATATCTATACTTTTATTTGTACCATTCCTATATTTGGATGATTAATTAATTTCTCAGAATGAAACAACAATCTTAAGATTTTTTATTTATTAATAACGTCATCTAAACAACACACAGTTTGTTAAAAAGCTATTTATACTAACACATTTTCGTGAATACGTACATTATAGATTTAGAAGATAATAAGAACAATGATATGATGTCTCTCTGTGGTTTTCACTTAGACAAAATGTCAAAGTAAATAAATCCACTTGAGAATTTGATGTAAGAACCAAAAGAAACGTATCGACGATGATTCAATAATGGCTAAAAGATGAAATCTGTAACACAATCACAACACAATATTATTATGTTATAGCTACAGTTTTAAGACAATTTTATGCACGTCCATATAATAATCTAAAAACTGTAGCTATAGCCACACATTTTTTTGGATATATTATTTACCAGTTTTTCGGTTTCATCCATTATTGTATCGTCGTCATCTTTGATCACATATTGAGCAGCTAATATCACATCTTTCTTTTTGTGGTCCATTCTAGATTCCGATATGTCTATTATTTGTATTTTGACCAGTCGCCTCCCATTTGTCGGCTCTTCTTTAATTACATATGATTGTTGACGTCGGTGGTTATGTTTGATGTAGTTGCTTTTCTTGGTTACTCTTGCCCGGGCTCGAAGCAATTTCGAAGCAAACTCTGGTTCCCTCAAAACATCTTCGTAGCACTGGGTGTCTTGGGCATCTTGATAAAATAGCGGTGGTTGTTGGTCAAAAAGTTGGAGCTCGTCCAAGTTTTCTTGATCGTGACGATTCTGGAATTAATATAAATTACTTTAGTATTTATTAAAACAATAATAACAAGACAAATTGTGTTCAAAGCTAGAAATTACTTACCAATTGCGACGACATGATTACTTTTCAGTCTTTCCACCCAACGATATGATGAAATATAAATTTAAAATTTAAATGCCAACCTTTTATACCAGCACTATGCTTACGTATAAACTAAAGTATTTTTGCAAGATTTACAAATTGTGTTGGTGTCATATGATCTACCTCGCAGTTTCTACATGCAAAGTTAAATTGCTGATTCTGTAATTGCAACATAAGTAGAGTCAGCAAATTACTTATTTATGGACATATTTTTTGCACATAAATGATTTGATTTTGCACTACTTACATTATTGTAATTCGATCTGACTCGTGTTAACTGTTTTGAAAATTTCGTTATCAAATTACATTATGTAGGTCATTCATTACTTATAGGTAAACATTAAACGGATATAAATTAAACGACAAAATGTAATGCAAAGTAATGTATTTATATAAACAATTTTAAACACAATGACACGTTTTCAACATTAATATAAATTAAGTTTAGATTGTATATCTTTTTTTTTACAAAAATAAGTCATTACTCTAATATCTTTTAGAATTATTTCAAAACACAATGTCACATTATTAGCATGAACATTAATTTAATTTATTTGTAAGAAAAAAATAATATACAATAATAAGTAATGACTTTAAACTATGGGTTTAACTATCTGATGCACTTCACAGTCTATATAGTAATAGAATAATGCCCCCATGCTATGGTTGAAATATTATCGCTGGATATAAATCGCTTGTCATCTTTTCTGGATAGTGCTACTTTATTCTGTTCTCTAGTAAAAATTTGATGTTTGATTGTTTTGAAAAGAACATTTTTTTACCTCTGAGTTCCTTTCCAGTGGAAAGGCAGTTTGTATAGTCAGAAAACGTTAATCCTTTCGTGACAGGCTTTTTAACACCCTTTGCTTTTTTTATCTCATAATCATCAGTTCTAATGCTGTATAGTTTGGATCGTAATCCTACAAATTCTAACAAAATTTGACCGCCTAATTCATCTTTAAATAAACCGGGAATTTTGTTGTTTTTTGGAATTATGTTAAAACGATTATTGGGAGGATAATTACTACTATCAAAATAAGAAATAAAATGATCTCTCATATCGCTATAAAAGTCATCCGTTTGTATGGAATATAACAAACTGTCAGTGTCCGTGTAGCACAATGACAAATTTTCTTTGTAAAAATTTTTCATAATGGAGTAATGGAAATCATACATGTGACTTTTTGAAAGGTCTAAAACAGTGAAGCCGATGTATATTGGTTTATTTAAAAATACTTTATCTCGTTTCAACTGAATGGCTACCAAATTTTCGTCAAACACGGCTGAACTATGGAAGTTGGGCCGGGCTATCAATTGTTCTGCAGAATAATGTTTTTTCGTAGTGTTACGATCGTCATGCCAGGTACTAACAAGTTTTACGTCAACTCTGCGTTCAGTATCTTCCAACGTTTTCCCAAAAATGCTATTATTTAAAAGCTTGAAAAAGTCTTGTTCGAAAAGAGAAACTGATTTTTGTCTTAATTTTGTATTCAAATCAATATATTGTTTTAAATATGGACTTTGTTTAAATGCTAATACCTTATGAATTTTTTTGAGCTTTAAACCATGATCAAGACAAACTTTTAAATGTACATAGTGAATTACGTAATTATATTTGTCATATAAATTAGGAATTAATTTTTTATGTTTAGAGCCAGGTAGTATAAAATTTTGTGCACAAAATGGAAGGTCATTATGTAAGTTATGTAAACTTTCAGGATATTCAAGATCTACTTCTAGAATATAACCATAGTCATTATTGTTGGGAATGCTCATTATATTAAGTTGATTAAATTGGTTTTCATCAAGTAATTTAAAATCAGCACATGGCAAATAACTACACATAGCATACCCGTACAGATTGTTGCAATCCAAGTATATTAAATAATTATTAGGTTTTGTTGAATCGAAATTGGGCTCATATTTATTATTACATCGAGAATATCTTTTGGAACATAAACAAATACCTCCACGAATGCCCTGTTGGATCATGCGGATTATTTCCATGTCAGATAATAGTTCTAATTTTACTCTTGTCTTTAAAAGCATCGCATCGAAACTAAGACTAGGTGCTGTAACATAGAAAGCAGGATCTAAATCATAATTTTGTTTACATGTTTTGCGGAACTTTTGAAATATATCAGCTAGTAATAGAACATCAGTTTTGACATACAAGTCAGTGTATTCTCCTAAATTTTTTATTTCAAACGTTTTCCAAACATTGACTGCATGTTCATAATCACTTAAGCTAATAGACTCATTCGTGAGACTACTATAAAATTTATCTATATCTGGTAGACTTGTTTCTTTGTAGACATCCCATGAAGACATATATTCATATGGATATATACCTTTCCTACACAACAATGAAAACTGATCTTCACTCGTACAGTTATCACGTAAATGAATTAAATCGTGTTTATTAAGAGTTTTAGCTAATTTTTCTAAGCTTGTTCCTAAAAATTTAAAAGAATCCACAAAACGTATTGCGACAAAGTCTTGTTCTGAAAGTTGGATAAATTTGGTAAATGAAATATAGTTTTCTTTGCTTTTAGGAATAACTTTAATATGCCCAGGAATAGTGCTTAGTTCACGTATAAATAAATGGCAATCGTAACCTGATAAATTGTGAAAAAAAATTGGAATGAATTTAGGAACTCGAAAATTAAGATTACAAAATGAATGGGCAGCACCTCTGTATTTGCCTGTGAAATGACAATGATCTCTTACTTTATCGAAGATTAATAAGTTAGAACATAAATGACAATACTCTGCACTTTCAAAATTTTTTGAGTCAGTTTCACTAAATAATATTGGCATGGGACTTTTGGATGCTGATTGAATAATACCGTAAATTCTCTTTACATCTAATTGTAAATAATTTACAAACTTTGAAGAGCAATCCGGACCGCGATAAGATTTTAAACAGTTAAAAGAACTATCATAATTACAAACAATATAGTATGCAAATGAAGCGGGAATATGTTGATGCGTATGTTTTGTATGAATACCCTGATTATCAATACATGTTTCTAATAAGGTTTCAAAATCTGCATATATAACAAATGGCATATACTGTTTAAATTGAAAATTTTTAAATTGTAATATAGTGTTTTTTTCTGGTAAAATAGTTACGACTCCACCACAATCATGATTTTCATATTTTTCTCTAGTTTTGAAAAATATCAAACAATCATCACAGAAAAATATTTTACCATGATGACTAGTTACTTGACTTCTAACTAATTTTGACATATCTTTTATAAGACAGTAATGAGATTTAGAACCATTCTGTAAAAAAAGCATGTTCACATGAATTTTTTTTCGCAATTTAGTTTTATACAATGGTCCAGTTATATTTATTTTGCTATCTAATCCGTATATGTTAACACTAATATTTAGATTATTATTTTCAAATATTTTTATATCTTTGAACGAAACAGGAAATGACATGTCCCTTAGGTTTAACACAGTACTAAAATGAGGGTACGATGATACTCTTTCGCTATTTTTTTTAACTGGATATAAAGCAGCAATAACAGTCCACGCGAAGCAATAGTCATCGTTATTTTTTATGTTAACACAAGCATGTTTTGATTGTATTTTGGTTGGCAATTTCAAATAGCTTGACCCTTTCAGTGGAGTATATTTATTAATGTTAGTTTCGAGATATAAAATATTCAAAAGAGACCATCCGCTACCTTTCTCCTGAAATTCCTCAATCTTTTTAGTTATGATATCGGAAACAGTATCTACTAAATCATCAAAACTAAAGTTTTGATGTAGTGAAATATTTTCAGTAGCAAAGGACTTGATTTCCATTGTATCATCCTTGGGTAAAATTACTTTGACAAAGAGTTCAAAATTTACTTTGATATTAATGTGATTATTAATTGCCGTCTCAAGTAGCACACGTATATCCGAGGCAACACACCGCAAATATTGGTCTGCAGATGTAGCAGCTACGTTGCTACCGTCTATACGATGCTCTCGCTCAGCACTTATACGATATGAACCTATACGACCTTTGAATGCTGAAGAAATTTTTGTAATTCTCGTATTAATAAATACTGCACTATTGCTTTTATGTCTAATACTGCGCAAGTGACCTGGAAAAGCCTTACTTCGAATAGACTGATGACAAACTGAACAATAAATAGTTTCACCCATAGCAGAAGAACTAGTTATCTACCACATAGATTAGTTATTTTATGATTTTAAAAAACTACGAAATATTATTTAATTTCTCATGCCTGTTTATCAGGGTAAAAAATTGCTTCTTTTTAAATCTTTTCTTAGCTTCGCCGCACAATCTTTATCAGGCTCAACCCTTAGACGTAGCTGAGCACTCCACTTATTTGTTCTATTAATAGATTGTGTCTTCTATTTTACACGTATTGTACACCTTCACGTCAAATATAGTTATGACACCGTTATCGATTTACACTTTGTCGTTATTTTCGAAATATTTACCCATAGCAGAAGAACTATAGTTTTCTACCGCTTAGATTAATTATTTGATATTAACAGAAAATGTACCTACTGAGCAAAACCGGAAAAATATTATTTAATTTGTAATGTACTACACTACTAGATACTGCACTATATCATTACTAAATAGTCTGAACAGATAGTTTCACCCATAGCAGAAAAAGTAGTTGTCTACCAACCACCTAGATTAGTTATTATAAGATTTTTTTAAAATACGAGTTGTTATTTAATTTCTTACGCCTGTTTATCAGGATAAAAAATTGCTTCTTTTTTAAATCTTTTCTTAGCTTCGCCGCATAGTCTTTTTAATTGCTCCCAGAGTGGATCATCCGGCTCAACCCTTAGACGGAGCTGAGCACTCCACTTATTTGCTCTATTAATGGGTTCAATGTCTTCTATTTCGCCCGTATTGTACACCTTCACGTCAAAAAATATGTCACCTGTATCATGCACCTCGAGATGCCGCAGCACACCGCCCGGGACACGACGCGCCAGTGACGACCACAGAGGTGTTGCTGAACGATTGGCAGCCTTTGTTTCGTCGGAGGCTCCAAACAAAGACGATGCTAGATCGTCGTTCGATTTTCTGTAACGATCAGAATTTATTAATGTGAATTCATTATTAGCTACCAATAATTATGGAATTCTAAACACAAACAATATACCATCAAGAGCTTGTGACATAATTTGATGTCTATATAAGTAGATTTAGAATATATAATTTCCCATTTACTCAATAACTTTAGAACGACTTTACCTATTTCATTTCAGATGGTTCTTAGGGAAAGAAATTGGATATTTTCAAAAACTTGAAAGACTACTTGAACTTCACACATTTGGCAGCTCGCGCGATTGATTGGTTTATTCGTAGCCTTATATTACAAACACAATGTCAGGACCACGTCTCTAAAGTCAGCTCCTTAATTATACAATAGTGGTTAAAATCAGAAATAGCACGGGTCTCCCAAAAAAATGTTATAGCACTACCAATAAGCAATAGCACTACCATTTCAACCACTTCGCCTCTTTGTAACGAGAATGGTAAGTACCTATAACAGCTAACGTCAACCTATAATATCTACAGTTACGTGTGATGTGAAGTACCTACGATCCGTCCGATCCGTTTAACCAGATGAGATTTACATATCTGTACATTGCGATGGACGTAACGAGAGTTAACCTACAGCACTGCACATGCAACGCAATGGATGTATTGATTGTTATCCTGCTACGATTTATAGCTCCTTGCAACGCGATTGATGTAACGAGCGTGAACCTATACTGTAATTTTTACGTTCATAGAACCCGACGGATTTATTGATAGCTAACCATTTTCAGCTATTTACAAAGTGAGCAGCGTAAATGTCGAACGAGTGTAATGCGACTTACGGTTAAAAATAAAGTGCAGAGTGATACCACGCAACGCAAGCAATTACGAATCGTATAAAAAACTGTATAGTTTGTTGGATAAAATAACTAAAACTAAAAATATTTTTGATAAGTATACATACTTGGATAACTTTTTGGACGCCCTTGATTTCGATTCTTTGTAGGAGGTCTTCTTGGAACTTTTTGGTTTTTTCGGCGCTTCAACAACGTAGTCTTCTTCTACGTCCGATGTTTGCTGCTCCGAGTCGGAGTATAGAGCATGTGCGTTGCGTTTAAGCTTTGAGTCTGACCTGTAGGATAAAAAACAAAGATAAAGAATTATTTTAAGTTCATGTTGTCTCATACAATCACTAAAACCATAAGAATTATTAAATAATTCTAATGGTAAAGCGCATTGTACAAATAAAGTAAGACGACAAGTCAAGATATATTTCCATAGTGAAGTATGTTGCGGAAATTATCCTAATTTGTTGTAAGTAATAAAAATAAGAAAATTAGACTTACGTACATTTCGATGCAGTTGAGGCAGAATAAGTTTCAGCGAGAGAATTAAAATCACTTAACAATTCACTATTAAGTATTTAGCGAATCCTCCGATGACTGTGACTGAAATTGGTTAGAAGGAAGTTTTATACCCAATTTCGCTATAGATTTTACACACTACATGTAAATAATAACACACATGCGTATGCCACCATTCAGCAATTATTTTGTGAATAAACAGTTTTATTGAATTACAAATATTTTGCAATAACATAATATTGGAGCAACTTATAGCATATCAGTTTAGGGATCCGTAAACTAAATAAGTAGGTAACTGATTTTACCAATTATTACATTTTATAAAACTCATTTCACAAATAATTATTAGTTATCATATTGCAAATATGATCCGTGTGATGCTGGCAGAGTAAAAGAACATCAACCCATATCCTCCTAAGGGTGTCGTAGAAGGCAACCGTTGGTTTAGCAAAGGGGTATTAATCACCTTATACTCCAACGTAGGTACTGTTGACTGTAGATAAATCAACAGTGCGATAAGGGCAGAGTAGCATAGCATCGACCCATATCCTCCAATGGGTGTCGTAGAAGGCCACCGTTGGTTTAGCAAAGGTATTGATCACCTTATCACCTCCGTCTACCAAACTGTACTGGGCAAGCATGGTGAATTACATTTCACATAAATTAACATACTATCTTCAGCAACTATCATTTAAAATAAATAAAATATTAATACTGAACCCACACTTTAATAATTTATTAAAATTGCATTCGCTTTAGATTTGCATGCGATGCATTAAATATGTTTATCAATATAATTAATAATTTATTTCATATTTCCATCAATTGCACTAATTTTGACGATTTAGGACTTCTGAATAATATTTTGTGTACACACACATTACAATACTGATATTGTGATCAGCATATTGTTTGTATAAAACTAGCAGATTTTTCATGTTCAAACCAGTCTCTGTTTGATTTGCCTAATTGCTGCCCAACTACGGACCTGGTTTCGGCCTGCCGGTTGGCTTCAGCAAGGAAGCTCTGAGATCAGGGACTGTTGAGCTATTTCTAAACTACTCTATTTTTGAGTAGTTTAAGTTGTAAGTGGTATTCAATAACTTTTTATTAAGTAGATATCAAACTTATAAAGTCAGTGTGGAACGTGAAAAGAATTCAGGTGAGTTTTTTTTCCCCTTCAACATTAACAGTTTTCGTTCTTTTCAACAAGATTCGGTTCAGTACCTTGTTTTTTTAGTATCGTGAAAATACACAGTCTCAATAACGATTTTTTCCAACAGTTGCAACTTTATGCGTTGATACTTTCGAAATTTGTTAAAAAATTTGTTGATACTTTTTTCGTCATAAAAATCATAGTCTCGAGATAGCATTCGTACAATTTTCGTAAATTAAATTTCACAACTTCTCGCGACCCCGTTGATGTGTCCATCCATAGCAAGAGCTGTCTGCACTGACCCACCGAAACGGTATAAAATCAAATCTGAATTAAATCAATATCGACCGACTTCCATAAAAATAAATTGGGAAGGATGGCTCACATCGTTTCATCCGACGGCGCACGAAGTGCGACGTAGCGAGCTTGCGAGCGGTGAGGATGAAATGATGTGAGCCAGACTTCCCAATTTATTTACTACTAATATTCATTTTATAAATAGTATTTTATAGTACATACATATAGTTTATATAAATTTAGTATGAATAAATAACAAACTTTTATAATGTATACTTAAATAAATAATATTGCAAAAATGTAAAATCAATAAACATAAAGAAAAACAGAAAATGTATAAATAAAAGTTTGTATGTAAAACGGACAAACATATCTGTCGTTTATATTAGTAATTTGTGCGCTTACGCTGGCCGCTGGAAAGTAGGTCATGCACGGCGGACGACCAGCCGGCCGCCCGCTAAACCAGTCAGTTAGATTGCTCCGTACTCAATGCATGTCGTATGTACCGCTGCTTACTTAGCTGTTAAAGTTATCGTTTTTCCGTGTATCTTCTGTGTCCTTACTACTGTGCTCACGTTCTCCTTCTGTACTTGTTTAGTTGTTCTATGTGTATGTGTTTGGAACACAATAAACCGTGAGTAACGAGTATATTGATTTTATTCCGTGGAGTCATACCTTCGTTACCACACTTGGATAACTCTTCAGCGACATACCAAAGTCCGGAAAATTTGAATAGAAGCTGTCCGGAGCTAAGATCAAACCAGGGAAAACTGGAAGAAATGGAAGAAATAGTGAAAGAACTGCAAGAGAAATTACTCTCTGCGGAAAATGAAATCGAAAACTTACTAAGTGAAAATTGTCAGCTTAAAAAAGAAATAAAAACGTATGAAAGTAAAGTAAATAACTTAAAAAATATATGCAAATCAACTTGTAAAAAGCGAGTCAATAAAAGCATCCATAAGGATCTTAACAAAAATCGCCTCAATTTTAGTTACGACCTTGAAACCGGTACTGAGCGAACCTCAAACATACCGCTAGATGGCGTAGAAACCCATAGGCCTACAAAAGTTTCTCAAAAAAAATATGATTATTATTAGCAATAATAAAAAAGCTGGACTATTAGGAAAAATAGAAAACACTGAAATTCCCATACATTTTAATTTCTGCCACTACAAGACTCCAAATGGTGGAATACATCAATTACTGCAAAACATCGAGCAAAGGACACACCACTTCACTAAGGCGGACTACGTAATAATAATGATTGGGGAAACCGACTTTGAGGAGTCCAAGGACTATTTGCATTTTATTACATATATTCGACATACCCTAACTAATATAAAAAATACAAATGTAATTTTATGTGCGCCTACTTACGTCTGTGGAGCAATGTTACATAACTGTAGGGTTGAGACTTTTAATATGTTACTATATTTAAATGTTACTAACCATAAATATGCAGACCTGTTAGACTCAAATTGTAATTTAGAAATGAACATGTTCTCACCTGTTACTGGTAAGCTCAACGGAAAAGGATTTAAATGTATCATAGCTGACTTATATAAACATCTAATAATCACCCAAAACACCCATCAGTCTACCGACACTGTCGTAGCTGATATTTTACATGACTCCAAAGATGTAACGTCTCCAGATAAAACATTTTTTCGCCAGTAGATTTACAATACTCGAATATAAATAAACAATATCTGCTCGAAGCATACTTGGATAATAAACCATTTATAGGAGCATTATGTGTGTCGGAAACTTGGCTGACAAGTACCAAATTAGATCTTTTAAAAATAAGTGGCTACAAACTGGCTTCTTGTTATTGCCGTAAGAACCATGAAGGTGGCGGTGTTTGCATAATGTTAGAAAACAATTTGAAATTTTGTGAGCGTACAGAAATAGTTAGCATGTCTATAGAATGTGTGTTCGAGGTATGTGCTATTAACATTACTAATTTAAATGACTTACTACTTATTGTTATATATTGGCCAAATAGTAATAGGGAACCTGACACATTTTTTAATTGCTTGACAAATCTTATGAACTTATTAATGGCAAAAGACAACAAAAATGACATTATAATATTGGGTGACTTCAATGTAAATGTATTGGAAAAAACCACTAAGACAAAAACTCTTCTAGATTTAATGCTTTCTTATAACTTTGACCAGTTAAATAGTGACCCAACGCGTACAACTCAGCATAGCTCAACTTGTTTAGACCTGGTTTTTACTAATTTCAGACATAGGCAAATGGTAGTGACTGTTCAAGATAATGGGTTTTCTGATCATAAAAGCGTCCTTGTCTCTATGTATGCAACTCTCCCACGATCTTTGACAGCACGATGGACAGAGAAAAGAGTCTTTAATAAATTAAATATTAATCGATTTAGATTGAAGGTTCAAAAAGTTAAGTGGAACGAAATTATCAAGGAATGCCAAGACGTAAATAAAAACTATAATGCATTTCAAGATACCCTGGCAAACATACTAGATATGACTATACCAAAGAAACAAATAAAAAAGAGAACTCTAACAAAGGCTGGCTCACACGTGGATTAAAAAGGTCCTGCTTACATAAACGTCTTTTAAAATCATTTCTAGCGCAAACTAATAATCCTATCTTGCATTCACATTATAAAACGTACGAAAAATTACTAAAAAAAAGCAGTAATGCTGTCAAAAAAACAACAATTTATGAATCGTATGAAAAATTCTACTAATAAAATAAAAACTATGTGGAATATTATAAATGAAAAGACAAACAAACAAAGAACAAAAACATACCAAAATATCGAACTCAGAATAAACGATAGAATTTGCAACAATGCACTTGGGATAGCAAATACTTTTAATGCTTTTTTCTCATCAGTGGGCGGGAAAACAAATGCAAATCTACCCGCAGGCAGACCTGTCCTTAATCCAACCAGTCAATCAATGTACTTGTGGCCAGTTGATAATCAGAAAGTTTCTACCATTATACGTAACCTGAAAAATAAACAAAGCTTTGGAATAGACGAGATCCCTCCCATTTTAATAAAAGAATGTCTAAATGAATTGACCTTACCATTCGCACTTCTTATCAACCAATCATTTCACGAAGGAACTTTTCCAAATAAATTAAAAATAGCTGTGGTAAAACCTATTTACAAAAAGGGGGATAAAACCGACCCAAGCAATTATCGCCCTATTGCACTACTACCGACTGCCTCTAAAATATTCGAGATGGCTATGTGTAGAAGACTGACCGCCTTTTGCGAAAAATTTCAATTATTTAATGAAAAATAATTCGGCTTTAGGAAAAATCGATCAACAACTCTGGCAGTCTACAACTACATGCAAAAAGCACTAGAGTATTTAAATGATAAGCGTTACGCAGTAGGTATTCTGCTGGACTTGAGCAAGGCATATGATTGTGTGTTATTTAAAATTCTACTCTCGAAACTGCAAGGCATCGGTGTGAGGGGGGTGGCACATGACTGGTTCACGTCTTACTTGACCGAACGCCAACAGTGTGTACAGATAGAAAGCTGTAACCCAAAAACAGGGACTACCACTTCATGGAGATCAAACAAATGCTATATGCCAAATTCAATTCCGCAGGGCACTGTGCTCGGCTGTATACTATTTTTAATATATGTGAACGACTTGCTGAAAACAATATCTGAGTACTCCATTGCTTTCGCTGATGATATATCAATACTATTCCCGTGTGACTCTCCTTCCCAGCTGGGTAATAGGCTTTCTCAAATATTTGAAAATATACTGCACTGGCTTAGAGATCACAATTTGGAAATAAATCTAAAAAAAACAAAGTTAATGTATTTCAGACCACGTCAAAAGACTGCAATTAAAGTAAACTTCACAGTCGACAATACAACTATCAAATTAGTAGAGAGTTTCACATTGCTAGGCTTAGATATTGACACTAATATTACTTGGAAGTTTCACGTCGACCGAATAAAAAGCAAAATGTCTCGGTTTTTATATGCCCTGTTAGAGATAAAGCGAAGCACTGATACACAAACTGCCTTGTCCGCATACTACGCATACGCTCACTCGTGGCTCCAATATGGTATTATACTGTGGGGAAATAGTACTAACAGCAAAGAACTATTTATCATGCAAAAAAAATGTATACGAATATTAGTCAACATCAAACAGACTGAAACATGTAGACCACATTTTATGGACCTTAAAATTCTGACTCTGACTAGTATGTACATACTTGAAATTTGCAAGTTCGTTCTACAGAACCCAAAATATTTTAAAACTATAGATGAAATGCGTGAGACACGCTTAAATACCCGTTACAAAGGAAATCTCGCTTTACCACACAGCAGACTGCAGCTGTTTAATTCTAGCACACTATTAATGTCTATTAAAATATACAACAAAATACCAGTCCACCTTAAGTCGGAGATTAAGTACAAGCCATTTGTAAAAAAACTAAAAGAGTACCTTACGGAAAAAGCATACTATACTCTGGAAGAGTATTTTTTCTAAATGTTGATATAGATTTAATACTTGTACCTATTGACATTGTTTTTATTATTGAGTATTATGTGTTTTATATTGAATTTATAAGTTTTGACTAATGTATTTAATTAATAATGAAATTGAATTTATAAATTTTGACTAATGTATTTAATTAACAATGAAATTGACATTATCTATCGACATTGATTATTATGCTTATTATGAATTACTTTACTTTGATTTAAGGTTTGATTTAAGATACTAAGTACCTAATATTGTTTTTATATCAAACTTCCCAAAATTGTAGTGCCCTAACGGGGTTCCATAATTGTACGTCCTTATGTTGTGATACCTTGTAAACTATGGAAACAATAAAATATTATGATTATGATTATGAAACTGTTTTATTACCATAACATACAATTTGGTCAAGTGGGTATTGTCATTTTGTATGAAACTGCTAATATATTTTTCGTGGATTTGGAGTTTCCGTCCATCAAACTGGACAATTTTCATTGTGGGAGTAAAGAAAATTATTCAGTTTAATGCTCTGAACGAATTCCAAAAATTTTGTGCATTGATTTAAAAAAACTATAGATAATTTATATTCGGATTTATAAATGTATTATTATGGACGTATACATCGAGTTTTGGAAAGTTATTAAATAATCCTTGTTGATGTATGTTGAAAGAGATTCGTATCTCCATTTTTAATGCCTGTTACCTTACTTGTCAAGGGGAGAGCCACTGTCTCATTCGATTGATAACAAGAGATATCGAGTATTGTAGGAACTAGTGTAGAGTTTTTACTTTTGATTAAAATTGATTTTGAAATATATATTTTTTTCCATTTGTTAGGTTTATTTATATTATAATATGTCAGTCATTTAAAGATTAAGGAATCGTGGGGAAGTTGACACAGTGACCTCTCTTATACCGATCGTGGTCGTAAATCGTAATTGTGAAACATAAATTGTAATTTATTATTTTTTTCAAACCCCATGATTGGTGGATAAAATGGTAAGAGTCAATCTAGTCAGGGGCTTTAGACAACATGCACTTCGACAATCGCTCTCGCTATCGCTAAGTCAAAAAATGTATGGGATTGACATAAGCAATCGAAAAGTGACGTCATCAAAATAATCGAGTCGAAAATTGCTAGACAAATGTCAGTTTTCGTTTCTATTGAACCGAAACGCAAGCAATAGAAGGCGTCGCTCGCTAACTTCCCATACAATGCGTAGCCAACATGCAGCTTTGAGACTCGAAACCGACAAACTAGCGTTTCGATCGATCGCTTGGCTTTCGATCGCCGAGACCATGTAGAAAACGCTTGTGAAACACGTTATTGATTAAAATATCAGCAAAAAAAATAGTTTTTATTATTTCATACGCTACGTAGGCGTAATATAGTGTTATTAAAGTTTGTAGAGGTGCATTCTGGGATATACTTTTATGGAAGGAAGGACAGAAAGTCAAAGCAATAGCCCTTAACACAGCTGGAGGATACAGTGGAAAAGATAAAGAAATTAAAGTGGAAATGGACGGAGCCCATACTTACAAATAACATACAGAAGTGGGCAAGAGATGTTACTGAATGGGGGACCCATTCAGGTATCAATGTAAGAGGAAAAAGGGCAGACAGAAGAGGAGATGGTCAGATGACATTAAGAGGGTAGCAGAGCCTTTGTGGTTACGGTTGGCCAAGAATAGATTAGATTAGTACCTATGGAAAAGGCTGGATGAGGCCTACGTGTCAGGGGGACACACCGAAAAATAAAAACAATAATCAAAATAGTGTTAATACTGTAATAAATTTAGATTATAATGTAAAACATTTTCGGTATTAAATGGGTTTGAAATTGAATAGTTGTATTTTTTAGTAAGAATATACATTATTTGTACACAGTGGTTGTATATTAAAGTTTATATGTAAAGGTCTTCTCATGACCGTGTCATGCTGGCAGAGTAGAATAGCACCACCAACCCTATATCTATAAATAGGCGTCGTAGAAGGAAGCTAATGGATCAGATAAGGGGTATTGATCACCTTATATGCTGTCCACCAATCTGCATTGAGCAAGTGTGGTGAACTACTGCCTAAACCTTCTCAGATAACAAGGAGAGGCCTGTGTCCAGTGAGTGTAATTAAAAAGGCTGTTATGTTATGATGATGAATTGTTTGCTTAGGTTATCATTTAAAAATACATTATCTTAATTTGTTGTGGGCTGCCCGTAACAATGAGAGTATCTCATGCACCCAAAACATATTTGAGACTAAAAACTATAGACTCTCTAATCTGTGAAACTAATAGAAAACTTTAATAAAATGCCTGATTGATTATTTGGAGATAGATTTACATATT